>QEPC01004821.1:236837-317943 GCA_003113815.1 Sphenodon punctatus | reverse complement strand
CACACTCCGAGGGGGTAAAGGCCTGCATATTGCAGAAGGGGCGCAGAGAGGGGGAGGAGGAGGGGGGGCAGTGGGAAAGGCTGAAGGAGGCAAGGAAGTGATCAGAATGTATGGCTCTTTTATGTATATTCCTACACACATCTGGATTAGCTTGTGCAGACTTTTGCAGGATGGATGAGTTGGGGGAAGATATTTTTAATTATTGTTGGAACTTTTAATGTCTTTTATTGAATTTTAGTATTTTATTTGTTTTGTAAGCCACCCTGAGATGCCGTAGGCATGAGGGGGCGGCAAATAAATAAAATAAATAAATCAATAAATCATATATACACGTGGATCAGATTTCTGAAGGATACACTGGCACGTCATCTGCAACAGTCTCTAAAAGATTCCTACTACAGGATAGGCAGACAGATGTCATACAGACAGATGGATAGAAAAATACATCGAATGATATACACCTGTGGATCAGTGGATAGACAGAGATCTGGATCAGCCTCGAAAAGATTTCTGTAGGCTAGATAGAGGAATCATATACACACACAAGGATTAAATTTCTGAAGGATAGACACTAACAGACATATCTGGACCAGTCTCTACAAGATTCCTATAGGACAGACAGACATGTTCTGCGTAGGAGTATGATGACCCAGTGCACTGAATTTCTAAACAGCGAGCTGGGGCTCTGATTTGGTGTCAGTTCGGATCCCCACCCGCAAAGTATGCCCCACCCCCGGGATCGGTGCGTCTACGGGGATACCATCGATCGGACGGAGCTACCACTTGTAGGGATGAGGGTCGTTTTCCTGGCTGCCCCACCCCCTTTTCCCGCCGCCTGCCTTGAAAGGCAAACTTTCCTTGCAGTGTCTACGTACGTCTGGAAGTTCTCCCAAGTCCGATCCGTCCCGGGGAAACAGCAGGAGCGCAGAGACAGGGTTGGGACTTACCACTCTGGCCGCTGGCTGGCGAGATGTCTAGAAGTTGCAACAGCTGGAGCAGCCAAGGCGCGCGGAGCCGGGAGCGCATCGCAGAAGCTGCAGCAGGCACAGCAGCAGCCCGACCGCCTCCGGTAGCTCAGCCACAGCAGCTCTGAAGCTTCCTGGCGGTGCATACCAGAGTCCCTACTCGGCCTCCCTCCTACCCGCCCCAGCTATTGGCTGCAGGCGCCGGTCCTTCCCTGGCCATTGGCCCCAGGCAGATGCCAGTCAGCGGACAGCGATTTCGTTCCCGAGCTCGACTCTGCGGGCTGCCCTATTATGGACGAGGGGATCTTGCAGGGCCAGGTGGGGCTGTGGCCAGCAGGGAAATCTATCTTGGCCTTTATAGGGTAGGTTTGTGGGTGATCCTCTGCGAGACATGGAACTTGGAAGAGGAGCTAAAGAGGGGGATGGGGCAGGTCTCTCCTGAACTCCTCAGGCTGGATAAGTGCAGCCGCCAGCCAGATTTCAAATCCGGAACTCTCCAAATTTCACCCCCAGAGGCATAGGCTAGGTTGAAATTGTCCCTGGTATAGAAGATGGAATGGGGCTTTCTACACTTCCCAGTGTCAGGGGATAGTGCTGCATCAGGGATCCCAGGTTCCTGGGGTTAGTTGCATACTAGTTGCACCACCTGCATCTATTATAGCTACATCTTTGCCCTTTATAACCAGAAAAATCTACCCTCCACCCTCATCCAAGCACCCATTAAACCAGGGATGGGGCGCCACCACCGCAGGAGGCAAATCTAGCCCATAGCTGTTTTTCTATTTGACCACTTTCCAGTTCCTGGATTTGGATCTTGCATCCACTCCCTATCCTCAAGCACTGAAAGAGTGAGCCCAGGAGAGGGGAGATGGAGGCATGTGCTGTGGGGCTAAGGTGTTCTTTCTATGGAGGTCTATAGAGCTGTGGAGTGTCTGTTCAGTGGAGTTCTACGGAGCTTGAGATGTGTTCTGTTAAGCTCTACGTGGCTGTGGGGTACCTTCTATGCTATAGAGCTATGCAGCATCAGTTCTATAAAGAACTAGGGAGCTGTGGGGTTATATGGAGTGCTGTGGAGGTGTGGGGACTTATTCTATGGAGCTCTATAGCATTGCGGTTCTGTAATACAGGAACGGATGCCCCTTAATAAAAACAGAATGTCTAGCCACCCAATTCTTAAACAAGAGAATGAATTAACTGCTAATTTGTATCTCCTTCACTTTGGGCTTATTTATTCCATCAGTGGATTGCATGTATATGCAACATCCAGTGATTCCTGCCCCAACTATTTATGAGTAAAATTTGCTTTTGGCTCATAAAGCTCAAAACAATTGACCTCTGTGCAGGTGAAACGTGTGTATGTTGGAATTATTTATTTATTTATTTATAGTTGCATTTGTATGCCGCCCCCTCTTGGTACAAGCATCTTGGGGCGGCTAACAACATTTAAAAACATATAATAAAATTCATTAAAATCGACATTTTCCAGGATTAACCCCCCTCCAAATAAAACCTCACCCTAACCCACCCACCCCATCTCCCTTGGCAAAGGCCTGGTGGAACAGCCAGGTCTTACACTTTTTATGGAAAGGGGAAATCCGCGGTCAGGCGGACATCCAACAGGAGGGAATTCCACAGCCACGTGCAGCCACCAAGAATGCCCTCCTCATGGTTGACACCCAGAAAACCTGGGGGACCTCAAGAAGGGCGCCCCCAGCTGACCACAGAGGTCGATCCAGTATCCGGAGGGTGAGGCAGTCCTGCAGGTAGGTGGGGCCCAGGCCGTTTAGGGCTTTAAAGGTCAACACCAACACCTTGAATTGGGCCCGGAAGACTATTAGCAGCCAGTGCAGAGAACAGATCACTGGAGTACTGTGCTCACCTCAGTCTGTCCCCTTCACATTCTGCACCAGCTGCAGTCTCTGGACAGTCACCAAGGGTAGCCCCTTGTAGACCGCGTTACAGTAGTCTATTCTCGAGTTAATAAAAGCATGGATGAGTGTGGCCAGGTCTGAGTCCAAGACATATGGCCTAAACTGACGTACCAGGTGTAATTGGTGAAATGGACCCTTTGCCACAGCTGCCACCTGGACGTCTAGGCAGAGCTGTGGATCAAGGAGTGCCCCCAGACTACAGACCTGGGATACCAGGGGAGGATGGACCCCATCAATGATGGGGGCCATCACTCCCCCCAGCTTTCCCCACAACCATCACCTCCATCTTGTCAGAATTTAACTTCAAGCGGTTCACCCTCATCCAGTCCCCCACAGCTGACAAACACCGGGCAAGCACTGAGACTGCTGGACCTGGGTCTGATGAAAACGAGATAGTTGGGTGTCATCAGTATATTGATGACACCTTACGCCAAACTCTCTTAACAACCTCCCCCAAAGGCTGCATATACACATTGAACAGGAGAGGGGACAAGACGGAACCCTGCGGGACCCCACATGTGAGGCCCCAGGGAAAGGATGAATAATCACCCAACACCACACGCTGGGTTTTCCTGGCCAGGAAAGAGCGGAACCATTCAAGAACAGCCCCGCTCATCCCTGCCCGAACGCATAGCCAAGTTACCAACAACTTGTGATCAACGGTAGCGAATGCAGCATGTATCCATTACTCCCAATTTAGGCCCTGGCATGCGATGCCAACATTAGCCATTCCCTGCCCCCAGCTGCTGCTATTCTGTGCCACTAGTACATGGTGCTGTGGGATCATTATATATGTATGCACATATGATTTCCATGTTCTCTTCTTTTGACTCACCTTTATCACTATCAAACACAAGGCCAGTCTGGATACTCCTTTTGTAACTACTAATTTGTGTGCAGCTTTACTCCTGCACAGGACGCATTTCTCCCTCTGCGACTTTTAACACCTCTTCTGTGCCTCAGTTTTCCGATGCATGTCTGAGTCCATACTTGAGGAGGGCAAAGAAATATAGAGTAGAATAAAAACAAGAATCCTCTGTTCAACACTGCACTACCAAGCTCATCCGCCTCATCTGATCATCATTTTGATCATGTTCAATCTCTTCTCTGCTCTCTCTCACCACATTCAGCGCAAGGTCTTTGTTTTTATGTTCAAGGCTCTTCATGGCTTTGCTATCCCCTATCTTTCTACACTTGTTTCCCACTGAATTCCCATCTAGGAACTCTGCTCCTGCTCCCCCACCCTCAGATCTCCTGCTCCATGAACTGTCTTTGCCCTTTCTCCCATGCTACCTCCTATGCCTGGAACTCCCTGGCTGAAAACATTTTAATTTATTTTTTGCTCCTTCCCAGCCTTCAAATCCTTCTTGAAATCCTATCTGTTCTGCCAGGTTTTCCCTAGTTCCTCATCCCCACAGACTGCTCACTGATGTTCCCTCGCCTTCCTTTCATACAGGGCTCCCTTCTCCTCTGTAACTAAGCTAAGCATATGTGCTTACAACTTCTCAATTTGTGAATGCATCTGTCTCTCCCTTGTCTCTCCTGGACTGTAACCCCCTCAGAGCAAGACCTATCTCCAATTTAATGATTAGTCAGTGCCAGGTACACTGCTGACAGTATATAAATGATAAGAATAAATGTCTCAGAACTAGACCCCTTTAAACAAGAAGTCATCAACTACCAGTGACCCCTTTCTTAGTCTCATACTTTAGACCAATTTGGACCAGTTTAAATAGCATCTATTGTTACATAGAATTTTCTAAGGCAGATGTTAATCCTGGCATGACAAGCACCGATGCTCCTTGGCGCCATCATGTGGCCACAAGATATACCTTGAACAACTCGTGCAGGAAGTTTGTACCTCTCATCCTGCCTGGACCCAATGTGTAGCTTAGTCCTTTAACACATGCATGTTCTTAGGAGCAGATTACCTCAGGGCATTGCTGGCAGTATATGACAGCTGCCCAGTGGTTATTTGCTCCTACATAATTTACTCTATTCTGCAGTGTTCACACTGCATTTTGGCACTAAGGTAACATATTTCAAACTTATTTTTAATGTGTGGATAGAGTGCAATCCAGTGTTATTTGGCAATCTTTCCTTATGCTAATTGTTGCTGATTGCTTTGTTCACATTAAAAATTTACCTTGAGGCAAAATACTTCACTTTATGCCAGAGTAAAGGCCCTTCCCCTGTTGACCTTTGTGTACATCACATGCGGTGTGTAAAAAACAGGGTAAATAGCGAGTTAGTCTGTATTTGCCTGGGAAGTAGTGTTCCCTGATGACAATCCTTCTGTTTTGACTTGCCACCAACCTGAAGAAGGGTTGAGTGTGGCCCAAAAGCTTGCTTACCCTCACCAACAGGTGTATAAAAAATACTTTGACATGTCCTTAGACTCAACAAGCAGGTGCTGCAGAGCAAGAAAAAAGGGGCAACTGATGTGGGTTTCAGACACAACGTAAACTCAAATACAGACTCAGACTGTTAGGCTTTGCAAAAATGACTGCCAACAGTCCATAAAGCCAATCAAAAAATGGTTTCCATGCCCATGGCATTCATAAACACACACACAGTACAAATAAAGCAGTGGATCTAAAACAAATGAGCCACCCCCTGCAGCCTTTGCAAACCATACACTGCAGCAGAGAGAACCTCAAAATGAATTCACTGTAAACAAACTGACCCAGGGATTTTCATGGCCTAATTTAAGAAGGCCAAGCAAGTCAATTGCTAAGTTGCCTTGTGGTGGGAGTAGTGTTTTCTCCTTGGTCTGTCTTTCAGCTGGGGGAGAAAGGCTGTGAGGAGATTAAAGACAAAGGGTCACTGATTCTACATTCTGGCTGGTATCACACTCAAATACTCCTTAGCCTGTGGATTGGGACCTAAAATTGGGTTGTCAGTATTTGCCAAAGGCCATGTTCCAACAAACAGTAAATTGGATAAAGAAAAATATGATGATGATGTAGTTGTGCCTTACTTAGTTTTATTCCTGAAGTATTTGCACAAACAGAGTGCTAAACTGAAGTTATTTCAGGGGTAGGAAGAGAAGTATGTAATTCTGAATTATCAGGAGTGAATACTTATCAGTGACAGGGTGGTGACCACAGTTCAGTGATCATTTCTTTTCAGCTACAGTGGGGGAATTGCTGCAGTACTACCTTGATTTACGCGGTTTGTCGGAATGCTACCAAAAGGGGGTAGTTACTTTGATTTTAATTAAATCAAAATAATTAGTTTGGTTTACACTTATCATCTCAACGCTACCTAAGTGGAATAGTTACTTCAGTTTAATTAAAGCAGTTACTTTGGTTTACCTCTGTTCATCAGAATGTGGCATAAGGGTAATACTAGGAGGGTAATAATACTATTAGTACTACGCTGTATGGTTACTGGGTTCCAGCAGATCATCAAGTTTATAAATGAGTTCTGAGTCCGCCAAAACAGTTGAGAAACGTCTGCTTTAAATCATCTTTGAACCTATAGCTACAGCAGCATTAGTGTTGCTCAAATTAACACTTTCAGCAGGATAGCAGCTACACTTGCAGTTAACACAGGTTGGAATACCATTCAGTTATAGGTCTTGTGCCACACTAATTGCTAGTGTGGGGCCTTAGCCCCACAGAAGATCATGCTCTTCGGCTGCTTAGGTGTCAAGGAGTCTACCTACCAAAGGTAGCCTGCCCCAAACTCTACAGTAGCCCAGATGTGGTTGCATTTCTGCAATGATTTGCATTATTATTTATTAATATAGTGCTAGCAATCTGCCTGGTGCAGAACAATTGTGAGTATAGAGGCAAGTCCCTGCCCAAAGGGGCTTATAATCTAGAATGGACAGGGGAAGAGGATACAAAGGGAGAGGCACATAGGGAGGGACATTATTCAAGCTTTGTGACAAAATTTGCAATAGAAACATAGTTAGCAGACTCAAGTGTGCCTTCAGAATTTTGCTAAATAAGGCCCCCATGTCCCAATTCCCCAGAAGACCTCCCTTTCCCAAGCACAGGCAGGGAGAGGGAGGGTTCCCTTCTGTTGTCTCTGTCCCCTACCCCTCTCCAGCTGCTGTCAAGCCCTGACTCTGCTGTAGGAACCAGCAGCAAAGTGATGGCGGGGAACCCCACAGAGCTAGAGTCCCCTCTGTTCCTTTCTTTCCCTTGAGTTTTAGTCCCCCACCTTCACCATGTAGCTGTCAGTGTTCTCTCATTCCTTCCTGCAGCTGGATGCTGCCGTTTGCCCTATGGGATGTATTGAGAGGAAGACAGAGGAGGAGAGTATCAGTACAGCATTGGGCAGGCAGGAAGCATCCCTGACAGCAGGAAGAGGGACAGGGAGTGTGAGCTGTGCTGCTGGGGGGTTAGGCCTTGGGCTGTGTCTATGGCCCCTTATGCCCTGATCAGACACCTGTTTCAAATAAAGGCCATGATCCTCCTGCTAAGCATGAAAATAAATATCTTCTGTGGACTGAGAAACAGTGAATGAAGGAGGTGGTGGCAGTGCTTTGTACCCTATTATAGAGGAGGAACAAACCACACGTTCCCTCCTCAATGTCTGCATTGGCCACTGAGCAGCAGCCTGAGGACTACACCTTGTCTGCTGATAGAACAGCTCACAAAGCATTATAAACTCTGCAAACGGTGTTGGCAGTTTGCAAGGCTCCCCATCTTGGCATTAGAAGGCCAGAAGCATCTCATAAATGAAGCGGGGCCAAGCATGCAGCGCTTCCTCTTAAGCATTATGACAATAAGCTCTTCCTGAAAGGTTAGCAGCAGAGGTGTTTAAAGTAGCTATAGAAACAGTTTGCCTGTTAGCACAGACCAAGCTGACCTGGGAGAAACAGAAACCTGGCCCTCCAAACATCTAACCCCAACGTTAATTCTGCCTTACTGTAGAGTTATTATTTATCACTTATCTAGTGCTTTCAGTGGTCAGAGTGATTTGCAATCCTTATCCAGGTGACCTTCACACCAGCCCTGTGAGGAAGGTCATTATTCCTAGTTTACAAATGGGGAACTGAGATAGTGACTTGTCAAAGGCCACCCAGTGAGTTCATGGCTAAGACAGGATGTGAACGCTGGTCTTCCAGGTCCACATTTTTCACCTTATCCACTAGGCCAGTGGTTCTCAAACTTTTTTGAACTACACCCCCCTTTCTCGTCTGTGGTAACTGAAGCTCCTCCCTCTACCACACTCATACATGCACCTTAATTCCTCTCTCCCGGCCCACTCTCCCCTTGCTTCCCATTTCAGCAATTCCCCATAGCTGAGTGGATAGGAGCTTGCCAACTGTATTTCTTCTTGCGCTCCTCCCAGTAAATACCTTCTGTGCCTCCGACAACCACTGCACTAGGCTACACTGACTCTCTGAAAACCTGGTTCTGAAACCTAGGGGTCGGAATCCTGATTGATAGCCAATATACTCTGCATATACTTTGTTGGAATCTGGGGCTATGGGATTATATTCAAGTGTTGATCAAACTTGTAGATTTCCCTCTCTGTGTATATGTGTTGTAATGGTTTTCTGCATTAAGGGGAGTGTCAGGTATGCGCTGGTGGTTTTGTATGGGGAAAAAAAGTAAAAAACGTTTTAGCTTGTGGTCCCCCTTTAATTAAGGGGAAAAAAAAAAAAGCAAGCAGCGGTGGCCGGTAATGGGGTGAGGGATTTAAAAAGCACCGGAAGAGCAGTGGTTTTCCAGGATGAGGCTGTAAGACACTGCAGAAGCGAGTAGGGGGGCTGTACACCGCCTCCTCTTCAGCACACATGGCCTGCTTGCCTGAGGGCCCTGCGGTAACAGCTTGGGTGGGGAGGGGGAAGGACCTGCCACCCCAGTCCGCCCGTGACTGGGCGCTCCGCTCCTGTTACTCCCCGGCCCCCGCTAGCCACCACTTCTCCCTCACCATCAGTCTAAGGGACCCTGGCTGCAACAGCTTGGGGGGGGGGGGGGACACTCTGTTCCTCTTTGGCCATGCCACCCACCATTTTCCTCTCACCACCAGTCTGCGAGGCCCTGGCTGCAATGGCTTGGTGGGGGCTAGAGATGTGAAGGCCCGGGAAAAAAACGGATTTAAAAAAAAACAACACTTTTTATGTTTTTCCCAAGGTCTTTGTTTTTTTCTGAAAAAAATTAAAATATTTTTTGGGGAAAAAAACCTCATGAAACTAGTCTGTTTGGAAATACTCACACGAAATCAAGAAATAAGCTAACATGTGAAAGAGTAGAGAAGTCTGTCTCAATCCGGGCAAACCTTCAGTTTTCAGAATTCCACCATGAAGATGATAAAAATGAAGGATCAGAAGAATCAACAACTGCCGATAGTGATAGCTCAGAAAATGAGACTGATTAGACAGTTTCATGTGGCAAAATTTGTATTCAGTGAGTCTTGGGTCTCCCCACCTCCCCGTTTTTCCCCTCAGCTCTTCTTCTAAAAATTAGTGCTTTCTGTATCTGCTCGACAACGTGGAGGAGACTTAGGCCGCTTTTAGACAAGTGGTGCGCAATTGAGCATTGCGATTGTGCTTAATTAGAAACGTCCGCATGTTGTAATTACACGAGACGGAAGTGGAGTATTATGCGCATATTATGGTGGTTGAGTATTTTAAAAGCCTGCCAATTAAATACCTCGATTGTGAGCTATTTAATTCACGGACTTAAAAAATGCGCAACCGCCATAATATGCGCATAATATCCCACTTCCGTCTCGTGTAATTACAACATGGACGTTTCTAATTATGCGCAATCTCGATGCGCAATCACGCGCCGCTCGTCTAAAAGCGGCCTAAGTCCAGATTCCATAATAAATTTGTTTTACTATAATGTTGATAGGTCCGTCTATTTTCAACTTTAATTTTGCCTGCTTCTCATATACTGGCAAAACCTAAGAGATGCTAGAGTTCAGCAGATGTAGCTCCATTTGTAACAAAAATTAAAAACATTTTAAAGTAAAAATTACTAAATTTGTCATTATTGTCTGAATAAACTATACTTTTAAATTTAATAAATATACCAAACATGATAATTTCATGAGCAAACAAAATTATACACAAAGTGAATTTAGATCTGTAAAGGGTGCTAAGAAAATAAGTTTTTCATATATTTCAATTTTTCCCAAAATTTCCGTTTTCTCCGAAACCCCCCCAGGTTTTTTCCATGATTTCAAAATGTCCAGAAATGTTACATCTCTAGCGCAGGCACACTCTGTTCCTCCCCGGCCCTACCCACCACCGCTTCTCCCTCACTGCGTCTGAGGGGCCCCGGCTACAGCAACAGCTTGGGGGTGAGGGGGCACTCTGTTCCTCCCCGGCCCTGCCTGCCATCGCTTCCCCCTCACCGCCAGTCTGAGGGGCCCCAGCTACAGCAACAGCTTGGGGAGGAGCTGCCGTTGCTAACCACTGATCACACTGTTGCTGTCCTGCTGCTGCTGCTGTCGCTGCCACCGCCACCACCAGGAATAGCTTCAACAGAGGGAGGTTCAGGTAGGCATCAGCGGGCAGGGGGGCTTGTGGTGTGCGTGTATGAGTGTGCATGTGTGTTAGTGTGTGAGTATGCGTGAGCGTGTGTGAATGATCAACCTGAACGTGTGTGAGGGGTGAGACCAAGTGTATAGTGTGTCCGATCAATGTGAACGAATGCATTTGTGATAAATTTGAATGTGTGTGTGTGAGAGAGGTAAGTGCATGTGTAGCTCTTAATAAACTTAAGTTTTAACAGAAGGGGAAATTACCTATGCAAAAAACCTGCGGTTTAGGAAACTGGTTAAGGCGGCATTCCAAATTATACTCAAACGTGACAGTAAATTGTCACATTAAGGCAAATTAATCTTTTTTTTTTTTTTTAATGTCTTAACTGAAATTAAACTGCATACGTGTGGTATACAGACTGAACAATACTTATATGTGATGAGGAATGTATGCAGTTTAATTTCAGTTAAGCCATAATTTCCCTTAATGTGACAATTTACTGTCACGTTAGAGTTGGAGTATAATTTGAAATGCCACCTTAACCAGTTTCTTCAACTGCAGATTTTTTGCATAGGTAATATAGGGTTTAGCTCTGTGAGCGCACAGGTCTTTAAGCACAGTAGTAGCAATAGCTAGCCACAGGCAGACACCTAGGCCCTGTGTACTGACAGTGATAATTAATGCTCTTAATCATTTTCTGGGAAATGCTGGTTGAGCCAACACTTGCTTTTTCAACCCACAATAGGGAATTTCACCCATGTGGCATCCCATCTGCACCAGTCTTTTAACACATCTGGGGGGCCATTCGTGACAGCCAAACCTCTGGGTAGTTGTTAACCTGCCCTATAGCCTATAGGTAGGTATGTGGCTGGTCTAAATGGTAAATGAATCCCCATCCCTTTGTTAGACCCAAAGGCTTCCCCACTGCAAAGTCACAAGGAAGAGGCTACTGCCGTCGAAGGCAAGGAACTGACCAGGTCCCAGCACCTCAGTGCAGACTAGAGACACCCCCATCCCTTTGCCAGACCATCAAGCAAAGTGACAAGTGAAAGGAGGCCGCTGCTGTGACATCCCTTCTGCGACAAAGAGCCAAAGTCCATCTTTTCACCATGTCCCAGCAGAAATACCTCCCCAAAATCACAGGATGGCGGGGTCCCGACTGCCCAGAGGTACGGAGCTGAGCTCTCCACGCATCACTTTACACGGTACAGTTTACAGGCTGCCCTCGCCTGAGACACCCCCTGTCTCTTTGCCACAACTCCAGCAGATCCGGACTCTCTATGCTTTTCCCGCGCCCCAGCACCCCAGAGATCCGCTTCCCACAAGGCACAGGAGAGTGTTTTTGAACCCCCCACCCCAACGTGCAGCGCATCCCCCTCCTTCGCCAGGCAAGACATTCCCCGTTCACGCCACAGATTCCCCCTCCCCCATCAAAACGCAGAGCATGGGTGGGGGGGGGGGTTAAGCAACCCCCCAGGGGCAGGGAGTAGACCCCCCGGCGCCATTTCTTTGCACAGCAGTGCAGAGTCCCCACTGCAGAGACAAACCTGCCGTGTCCCTTTTGTCAAGTCCCAGATAAAAGGGAGCGGGAAGCTGTCGCCCCACCTTGTGGGCTGGGCTAATTGCAAAAACTCTTATTTTCACATCGCCGGGTAGTGCCGGATTAAATAGGAATAAATCACCCGCGGCCCCTTTAAGGCAGGCGGCGGCCGGAAGTGCTGGCGGCTGAGGTGCCACTGCTGCTGCGCATGCTCTCTCCCTCCTCCCATCCCCCCACAGCCCCGGATTCTGCCGCTCGGAGACGGTAAGGGGGACGGAGAACGCCGCCGCGCTACGGCAGCCGGGAGGGGCCAGGCCCGGACGCAAAACGCGCGGGGGCTGGGTGGGGGCCCGACCGCAGGGGGAGGGGGCGCCCCAGAGCGCGCGACTGCCGCCGCTGTACGTGCCGCCGCCGGGAGAGCGGACGTCGCGCCGCAGCGGGGGGGCGAAGGGGGGAAAGGCTGAATCGGCTGCGTCTGCCCGCCTGGAGCGAGGGGGAGGGTGGGGCCAGCCGAAGCCACACCTCTCCCCAGGGGAGCCCCGCCTACTAACCTGACGGCGGCGCTGGAAGCCAGGAGATTTCAGGGCCGCAAGTAGCTAATGCGGGAGGAGAGCTACCAGCCCCTGACTCCCTTCCCCTTCATCCTGTCGGGGAAGTGGGCAAAGAAGCTGGTGGCTTCTGATCTCACCCCAGCCACCCTGGGGGGGTGAAGGGGCAAATTAGGGCCCTGGCGATCTCTGACCCCTTTCACCCAAGGGAGAAGGGGGTAAATGAGGTGGGTGAGGTTGGTGACCTCTGACCCAGTTCACATAAGAGAAAAGGAGTAAAGAGGGGAGGGTTGGTGACTGCTGACCAATTTCAAACATTCAGTGACTGATGACCTCTGACCTCACTCAATACACTTAGGGGGTCACACTCCTGACATCTGACCACTCCCCACTCTACTTGCTTTTCGTCTGGGGTCAAACACGTGCTGTCTGAGCTGGCCGCTCTTCCCCGTTCTGTGGGGAGTGGTTTTTGGATAGGAAGACTGATGCCCTGTGCTCCTCCACCCCCAGAGAGAAGGAGGAATCGGGGGTTGTTGGCTGCACTTCTTCAACCCTCATCTCCACCCCAATATACTGCAGTGAAAGAGGCCCTGCGTCTAACCTGTGCTCTGTGGTCCCCTTACCACTAAGAGATGAAAGGGGCATCTTCCCCGTGTCAAATCTCCAGGAGAGGAAAGGGCCTTATGCCAGCTGACAGTCTGTGGGGAAACAGCTGTTGGGGTATAAAGGGACCATGCATTCTCTGATTCCCTGATCACCCTGCAGTAAATAAGGCAATTCAGAACAAAGGTGGGCTTGTACTCTTTTAAGCCCTTTTAAGCTTGTTATAATGTATTTAGGAGCTATGTCTCATCCCACATTATAAGTGAATTTGCGTTATAAGGAGAATGTTTTAAATTTTGTATCTTTGGATGCACTGAACATTTTTAAAATTGAAAACAAAGTGTACTGTATTTTTCATGACACATGTTGGGAGCCATGCCTCATGCTGCATTATAATTAAATTCATGCTATAACAGTGTGCATTATAACAAGATTGCACTATAAAGGGTCTTGTATCCTCTGACTCAGACTGGAGGGGGAAAGGTGTGTGGATGGAGTGCACTTAAAATCCCAGAGAGATGGCCATTACTCCTGTGACCCTGTCTTCAGATGGGTGAAGGGTTTTTTGACTTGTGGAGGCTTAGACTTCCCTGACACTGAGTGAGTGAAAGTCTGTAACCATTCCTAAGGGGAGGCTGTGCCCTGTGAGTCTGACTGAGTAGGGGCTATGGGTGTGAAGAACACAATGTTACCGTAACTACTGAGGAGTAAATGGAAATAAGATGCCTTCCCTTCCCACGCTTCACTAAAGATGAGTGAATGCTATGTGGGCCTTGCACGCCTATGTCTGGGGCGAGATGTGGGAGGGAATGGAAAATGAAGCATTTCATTTTCTGCTGAACTTAACCTGAGAGGGATGTGGAGAGTAGTTAATTGGGGAAGTGGAATGTAGGTCTCAACGAGTTCCATAGAGTCTCTCATGAGACTGAATTTGCCAGTCCGTTCCCTGGAAGAAAAAGATACCAGGTATAAAGCATCTCCTCTCCTAAGGCTGTGCCACTGCTAAGGTTTTTATGGAACTGAACAGAGATTCTAGATACAAATCAACTCTCCAACTGCCAGCCCTAGAAGGGACTGAATTTCACCTTCTTCAGAGACCTCACTGTATATCTGTCCCAAATAACGTGGGACTTCTGGAGGCTCCTGGAATTCCCTCTTGCATACAGACTTGCTTTCTCCTAGACACAAATAAAATCTCTCTAGACAGAGAATATCCCCATTGTTTTCTACAAAACAGAATTGGTCAATCACATGTGTCTTCTGCCCAATTCTTAATTTAATATTCTGAGGACTGAGCCTATAGTATAAAATAATCCTGGGCTCATTCCTGAGAAGATTTATATGTTTAGTGTTATTTCTGTGTGTTGTTCCTTCAAAATCAATGGAACTATGCTCAAGAAGAGGGAGGTAAGTCCTTGTAAAATTAGCACCTAGTTATGTATTTCCTGCTTGGTCCTGCATCAGCTTGTTTCTAGCCACATATTTTCCATTTCTCTTGGCTTCCTGTGTGGTTGTTCAGTTTTGCAGTCCTTTGTATTCCAAAAACACTTTATAGGGATGCAATGAGATCACCACTTCCTACCTGCAGCAGGGGTATGTACTTGCCTATGTAAGAGTATGTATAAATGCTTCCTTGGAACATGGTGTTTTATATTTGGACTTAAGCAGAATCAGGCACAGGCTATGTCCAGTTTCCTCTCATCTAGCAAAATAATGCCAGAGCTGGAATTCTGCTACTGAAAAACTCTCTGCCACCAGCACCTGATAAAGTAACTCTAGGCCTCTCCAGCTGTATTGTCCCTCTGGAAATAGAGCCCTGCCGATGTCTACAGATATCAGAAGGCTATTTGGGAAGATAGGGAAGCTTTGTCATCAAGTGCCAGTTGTGGAAGGGTATAGATGAAACCACTGCTGGACCAGATGAAGGAGGGAGATGGATATGCTTTGTGAGACAGACTGGTGCAAATACAAAGGGAATTTTTAACTCAAGGAGCATAGTATTGAGCTGGAAACTGGATCACTAAAGAAATTATATAGTTCCTACCCTGGAATTTGGCTCTTCCTTTGCCACCACCCTAGAATCTTCTGCTCTTTAAACTGTCTTTGCCCCTTCTCTCATGCTGCCCCCTATACTTGGAACTCCTTCCCTGAACACACACACTCTGCTTCCTTGTTTCAGATTCCTTCTGAAAACCTACCTCCTCCATCAGGCCTCCCCCCCCCCCC
The DNA here is from genome assembly GCA_003113815.1 of Sphenodon punctatus. NCBI lineage: Eukaryota > Metazoa > Chordata > Lepidosauria > Sphenodontia > Sphenodontidae > Sphenodon > Sphenodon punctatus. The sequence goes on along the minus strand of QEPC01004821.1, from coordinate 302,674 downwards.
CCCCCAAACTTCTCATCCCCATAGATTGCTCATTTATGCTTCTGCTTGCACTATCATCCTTCAGAGACCCCTTCCTTCTTTGTAACTAATCTAAGCAAGTGCACCTACAGCTTTTCAGCTTCATGAATGTATTCCTGTCCCTCCCTATGTGCCCAGATTGTAAGTGCCTTGAGCCAGGGACCTGCGTTAATCACAACTGTTCAGCACCAGGCACATTACGGGCACAATATAAATAATTAATAATAGGCCCTGACAAGTCTTCTGATGTAGCACAGCAAACACCCAAGGCAATTTTAGTAAAGTGCTTTGAGGAGCTTCGCTTCCCTCCTTCTCAAGTAAACTCTGAAGCTAGGAATGGAACCATACACCTCCATGTGTATGCTCTGAGAAGAGATCTGTACCATCTATGCTTTTGCTTGATATCCAAAGACTGGGGTTTCAGAATGCTTCTTGGGAATCTTGCAGCCAGAGGCAGAAAGAAATGGCTCCTATTTTAGAAATCTTTCTTCCCAGCCTCTTATATCACCTGCTGGGTGATGACACATTGTGTTTGTGATCATCCTGGCCTGATGGGCACTGATTTTGCGGGGAATGGTGCTTAAGCAATACTGAACAGATAATTCTGTTGTGTGCTCTGTCTTCTGCTAAACCATAAAAAAGGCATTGTGTTGTTCTGTGTTATGGGAGATTCTGGATCAACGTTTTCTAACTGCCTGTTCTGCAACTCCATCCTGGAATTTGCCAGGTGAGCTGTGTTCTCTCTGGCTTGTATATTTCCTTCATCATAAGCCCAGTCATTATCCCTCCTCTTTTATAACAGGTTGCACTGAACTCCCCTCTGCAATATAGGCCCTTTTTACACTGACCTCAGCACCGTGTGTGTGTGTGTGTGTGTGTGTGTGTGTCAGTGTGAGCCTTGATCTGTGTGCGGTGGGTGGGTGGAGGGAGCAGATGGGTGCATGCCCATTTACACCCACCTCCCACCCATCCCCCATGCATGGAGCAACCACAGCTTTTGCTGGTTGCTCCGTGTGTGGGGAAGATGGGTGTACATGCGTGTGCATGGGAGCACGCACACCCACGCACCTGCCGCAGGACTTACACGGGAAGTACCCACACATGAGCACCCAGATTCCTGGGTGTTCATGTGTGACTGCCACCCATGTAAAAAGGGCCATAGTTTCCCCAATAACCAGTCTTTTTCTCTCACACCATGAAACCGAGAGTTTTCACCATGAAACTTGCAGCTCCCTCTGGACCAATATAAGTGTGTTGGCCACAGTGGGAGCGGTAGCGACCACAGGAGTTGCAATGTATTAGAAGTCTCTGCCCTTCCATTTTTTCATGATCTGTCCTTCCTGCGAGAACAGAGTAAATAGCTGCTTTTTACCATTCCAGCTCACTTGCCGCCCAGCCTCTCTGACTTCATGTGAGCAATGGCAAATGCCGAAGTGAGCATCCCTGTTGGGGATGTGGTGATGGTACCAAGTGAAGGGAACGAAGGGGAAAACCCGGAAGATACCAAAACCCAAGTGATATTACAGCTACAGCCAGTGCAGCAAAGGTAAGGGACTAGTATAGCTTTGAATAGCCTGAAGTGAAGGTGAATTGGAAGGAGGCATGGGGCTTTATTTGTAGTATTTTGGGGCACCTAAAAGCAAAAAATTGTCAGTGAATCTAGCGTAACTGCTGCACTCCTAGAAAGGTTGCAATTTTATTGGAGAAATACAATTTTGGGAAAACCTAAAAATGATCTGAAGTGGCCTTTGACTTTTCCAACTCAATGGTTCATGTTGTCTGGACTGAAACCAAATAGAACTTAAACTCACAATCTTTAGGGATGTTGATGAGTGCTTTAAACACCAGTTACTGCACCAGTGGCATCTCTAGGTTTTCTGGGGTTCTATGCAAAACTTTAAAACAGGTCCTTATATTTTAACTGTAGATACACTAGTACTACTCCCTGCAACACACATAGCCAGCTGGGCCTGACCTGCTGGAGCTGAAATTTGAGCTCAGCCCTGCCTGCTCCTGCTCCAGGCAGCATAGGAGGGGAAGAGACTGAGCAGGACTAAACTTATGTCTGATAGGGCAGGGCTTACCATCTGACCATTCTTTCATCTCCAGAGATAAGCTGCAATGGCAGTGGCTGAGGACCAGTGAAGGGGCCTTAGAAAGGAGTGGGCTGCTCCTGTTTTAACTCCCTGTGCTCAAGAGAGAGAAAGGGAGAATGAGCCCCTGCTCTTCCCAGGAGTGAGTGTGTGGGAGACATGACATAGCAGTATGTGCACTTGAGAGCATCATTATGGCATAGCAGATAATGTATGTGTTCTTTTTTAATATTTTCTTTAAGAACAGTCATGGGGCCCTATGTGGTTGCCTTTGCCTAAAGCTGCCTCTGCATTGTGCCTAACGTAAAGAACTTAGTTATGTTAGTGCAGTTTTTAAAATGCGATATTCCATGCAGAAAAGTCACAATGTTCAGAGTACAGATTAGCACATCTTGGTTCTTGTCCTCTTTGCACATGATGATTATTTCTTTCTGTACATCAGTGGTGGGGAATCTCAGGGCAAGGGTCCAGATTTTTAGGTAATCCCTTTCCAGCTCCTGCATCTGGATCCAGTTCCTGCCCTCAAGCACTGAAAAACTGAGGTAAGGGAGCAGATATGAGAGCATGTAGATAGGAGAGAGATCCAGGATATAGATGACTGAGATGCATGATTCTTTCTGAGGGTATCCCTTAAGCATACTCCCCCACTTAACTTCTGTGCAGCCCTTGGAGCTTGTACTAATTTTCAGAGTGGCTCCTGGGAGGGAAAAGGTTCCCCACCTCTGCAGTACATTATCAAATAGGGGATATGCAGGAGTGCATTGTGGGTGCCATCTTGTCCTAATTGAAATCTATGTTTCAGCTTGCATTGATTTTAGTGGGTCAGGATCTCACACTGTATCTGTAAATGGGTGTATTTATAGTTTTTCTGGAAGAGCAGAGTGGGAGCCAGTAGTGTGGTAGTGCTTATGAGCTATGTATGACTATGGTAACTGTTCTCCATATTTTATGTATGAACTTAATGGTAAAAAAAAAATGTTAATAGAGCATAAAGTTTTGTCCCTAAGGGACAGTAAAGGAAAAATGAAACACGTTTTTTAACCCTTTTGCTATGAATCTTAATTTTTCCATGATTTATAGTTTGTTTATCGATGGACACTTTTACAACAGGAGTTACGACGAGAGCTCTGAGACCAACACAGCTGTAGTAGCTGTAGAAACGCACACCATACACAAACTTGAGGAAGGCATTGGTGAGTTCTTGCAAGGTTACTTACAGCTGGGTTTGCATCTGTCATGCACCAGGCTTCTGTTGCTCATCTGATCTACAACTGGGAACCCCCTCTCAGTTCTTGGGATGCAAAGATACCATTGTCTATAAGTGCTTCTCACCTTGGTATCTAATGCTTTAATTAGTGGCAGGGCCGGCCCTAGGGTTTGTGGGGCCATGTGCGAAGTCTTGGTGTGGGACCTAATTTGCATAATTAGGCCCCACCCATTTATGCAAATACACAAATTTGCATGTTTTGCATAAATGTCTAGTCTGCACACATGCCTTAGGCCCTTTTTAGTCCCAGCACTTTTTACCCCTTAGCTTCCCACACAGAGCACCCCTTGCCACTTGTCTCACAGATCCATCCACCCCCTTGCTTAAACCACCCCCAACATGCTCAAGTACCCCCTCATCTAGCCCCCTCTCCCAGTTTCCCCTCCTGCCAATACAGGGAGGAAACAGGAGGAGATGGAGGACAGGGCATTATTGATTTTTTGCAAGTATTTGGCAGTAATAGTTAAAACAAATGAAAATAATCAGCAAAAGTGTTCATATATAGTAATAACAGAACAAATGTCTTTTTCAACAAGACATTTAGGAGACAGGCGGGACTTCTGTACGTTTATAGTTAGTCCCAGCTTTACGCATAGATCTAGAGTGAAGCGAAGGTTGGCATTTAAGGTGTCTGGGGTATTAGCAACCAGTAACCAGTCATTTAGGTAGGGGAAAATGGCAATGCCCTGCTTACGAAGGAAAGCTATGACTGGGGCCATAACCTTAGTAAAGACCCTAGGGGCCGAGGAGAGTCCAAATGGTAATGAACAAAACTGAAAATGCATGGAGTCATGGGTGAAACAGAAGAATCTTCTACAGGAGGTATGCAATCTAACATGAAAATAAGCATCTTTTAGATCAATAACTGCATACCATTGACCCTGCTTCAGGTGGGTTCTTAAATTGGCCATCCCAAATTGTTCTTAAATTAAATCTGGTGCTGTGCTGGATAGTGATTTGAAACAAAATCTACTGAAAGATCATATGATTCCAAATGGAGGAGATTCTCCTATTGGTTATCTGGGAGATCCATCTCAGTAGATCAGGTAACTGTGCCACTAGTCCTTCAATACTTGTCGGACCTGACTGAGCAGGGCCTTGCACGCTCTTCTATAAGACTGCATCTCTCAGCAATAGCCCAGTGTGTTGCCCTCCTAAATTTCCAATCCCTTTTTGGTCACCCTCTGGTAAAAAAGTTTCTTAAGGGACTAATTAATTTGCTTCCCCCTCACAAACACTCCGTTTCTCAGTGGGATCTGAACCTTGTTCTAGATCAACTGACAAAATCTTAGCCAGATTTCACACTTTGGATGTTAAGAGAGCGGTCCTGTTCTATTTAGACAAGACCCAGCACTGCAGACAGACTGACAATTTGTTCCTCTCCCCTTCCCTTCCCAAGTTAGGGCAAAAAGTTTCATCCCAAACTATCTCAAAATGGTTAGTGCATTTGACCTCCTTTGCCTATGAGCAGGTAGGAAGTCCACCCCCGCCTTATTTAAAGGCTCATTCGCTCAGAGGTCTGGGTGCTTCTACAGCAGCATTTTGCAACATCTCTCCTCTCGAGATCTGCAGGGCTGCGACCTGGAATTCCCCGCATACATTCACTAAGCATTATGTTTTACATCTCAATTCTGAATCTGACACCTCGCTGAGAGTATCTATATTGAATTCTGTAATTTAGACTTAATAATCTATTTTACTTACAACGGTTTTGTTGTTTTGTTTTTTTAAAAAGAGGAACTTCTTAACTAAGTTAACAGAATAAACTTACATACTTTTTGCTTGCAGGTATGTTGTTTTTATTCTATAAGAAAACTCTCCCACCACCTTGATCTAGGCTTGGTACTCTCCCATTTGTGAGAATGGGAGGAGCCACTCGAAGAAGAACAGAAGGTTGCTACCTTGTAAACAAGGTTCTTAGCGATGACTCCGAACATTCTCACAACCGGTGGCCCCGGCTTTCTGTCCCTGGCATTTGGAGGAGGCGTGTGCCTCCCAATTTTGCTGTCCGTGTATGGGACCCCGCAGCAGAGCCCCTGCAAGTGGTGAGGCAGGGGAGGGGAGAGGCGACCCGCCCCCCCAGCGCTGCAGGGCTACAGCTGATTCAGTTTAGCCAGCAGCTCCCGCGGGGCCAGCCTGGATTTGAATTCAGGTGCCGCAGCACAACCGACTAGGCTCCAGGAGCGAGGCCGCCGGCTCCCGTGGGGCCGTGTGTGATCGCACATGCCTGGGGCCGGCCCTGGTTAGTGGTTAGATTCTGAGTGGCAGCAGTACCCTCTCGGTATATAGGTATTAGCATACATATCCCAGAATGGTGGTGTGTTTATTTCTAGTGAAGTCTTATCAAGAACTATGGACTAGTTAGCATGATACAAATGATGGTTCAAATAGCTGGTGTCATCTTTGTATGAGACAGTGTGTTAAGAGTTTGGTTTGAATAGAATCAGGAGCTGAATATGCTGTCCTTGCAGTGCTCCCTGCCAGTCCCAGGAGCAAGAATCAAAGGGGAGAAATTCTCCTTTCAGAACTGCATGGTGGAGTTTGACTGCAGGATTCTGCTCGGTGTGGGTGCAGATCTGCAAAGTCAGAGATCCTGTCTATTCAGAGAATGGGAAATAGGAGCAGAAACCTACTGTGCAGATTCAAAAGTACAGCACTGTCTTAAGTCTCTGATTTAAACAAAGATTTCCCACAGGGCAGAGCATTGTTCTGTTTTCTGACCGATTCGGATGACTGATTCTATTCTAGAGAAAGATTCTGTTTTAAGAGATGGAGACAAAGTAGTTCTGATGATCTCTTTTATTGAACCAACTGCTGTTGGTGAGAGGATGCAGACTTTTGGGCCACACAGAGCCCTTCCTCAGGCATGTAAAAAGTCAGAACTATAGACTAAGCAAATGCAAGATAGGTGTATATAAGAAGGCAACATCTTGGGAGGAAGCTGTTTGGGGGGAAAACACAGATTTCAGACATTTAAAAATAATGAGGTGATGATGTGTTAAAAAACAAAAATGAGTAAATAACCATAAATGCAAACTAAGAAGTATGCAAGGCAAACATTTAAGGAGAGGGTGGTAGGAAGTGATTTCCCAGGGGAAGGAAGCTCACATATCAGAAGAACGAAATACAAAGCGGAAATGCATACAGTTCGTATAAACAGAAGGCTGTCAGTTACTTATTGTTTCTGATTCTGTTAGCTCCTCAATTCAGATGGGCAGCATGATCCTCTGAATGAACAGCCTAGTGCTAGCACTTAGCATGGGCGCATGTCCCAATCACTTAACTGAGACACATACCGGTGCTTAGTGCTTGCACTGGTGCTATCCACTCAGAGGATCACCCCTGGTTCTGTTAAAAATCTTCATTTTCCTTTGAGTGTTGTATTATTATTTAACAGGAAGTTCTCTCTAGCCAGGGGGTGGAGCTGCAACTGTGTTGGCTCTTCTAGGGCTGAGAAGGATCAGAGGAGTGTTGCCGAGTCTGTATTTCATCTTGTTGAGAGTACCTCTTGCAAAGCTGTCCATTGACATCTCTGCCTTTGGGGTTCATGCTTCCCAAAAGGGAAAACTCATTTTGTACATGCTTCTCTCTGCAGACCCCAGCACCATTGAAACCAATGAGGAAATTGAGATTGCATACCCTATCACTTGTGGGGAGAGCAAAGCCATCCTGCTCTGGAAGAAGTTTGTTTGCCCAGGAATTAATGTCAAGTGTGTCAAGGTAACATGCTTACTACCGTGTGGCATGGCTTCCTTAATCAGATTCCCTCTGTTCTCTTTGAGACTGGCATTGTGGTAGGCCCTTCTTGCCTCTCTCTTTGTGGAGTCACTGTCCACTGGCTTCAAAGTGAGTCACTTCGTGGAGTCACTGTAAATGTGTTTTATTGTGTTTTTTCTTAAATCACAAGCGGGCAGTAAGCTCCTAAGAGGTAGAACCCTGCATAACAGACTGAGCCCAGAGGAACCCGAGAGGCCCTGTTGGGTTCATTTCAGGAGCCCAGCCTGCCCAAGCCTCAGACTGGGTTAGGCTCCCTGTGACAAGAGACCCCACTCATGTGAAGTGCCGTGACATCACAACACTGCAGAGGTGGGGCCATGTCAGGGAAAGGGTGGGGAAATGGCTTAACCCTGCCCCTTTTCTCATGTGTTTCCGTGAAGAGCTGTGATGCCCTGGTGTTCTGTGGGGGTGAGAGGCATGTCAGGAAAAGGGTGGGGAATGCCTCAACCCTGCCCATTTCCTGATGTGTCACCTCCCAGCCCTCATAGTGCTCCGTGGGGGCAGGAACACCCCAGTTACAGTGGACCTGGGCTGCGTTGATTCTGGACTTGGGTCGGTCCCAGTGAAGTTAGTCAGACTTGGACCGGTTCAGGCCTGTTTTGAGCTCATGTAGGGCTTTCTTAGGAGGGAATCAAGAGGCCATTGAGCCTAGTGTTGCATGGTTGGCCAGGTACATTAAAGTGAGGTGGAGGTACCCTTCATGTGAGCTGTTGCTGGAGAATGGATGCTGCACTAAATGGACTGTGACTGTGATTTTGAAGTGTCCTAATGCACCCAGAGTATTGTTTCTGGGTTTCTGACCACTGAGTTGTCGTTTCTGTTGTCTTTCTTTCAGTTCAATGATCAGTTGATTAGCCCTAAACACTTTGTCCACCTGGCTGGAAAGTCCACCCTGAAAGACTGGAAGAGAGCCATTCGCCTGGGGGGAATCATGTTGAGGTAAAGACCATCCTTCAGCGTCCAGGGAGAGTCTTGTGCAGGGTTTTCACGTGGGTCTTCAGTCCTTGACAATTACATTTCTAACTGGGAAGAAGAAGGTGGATTAACACTTCACCGTACACACTTGATTGGCCAGCAGCCTGCAACAGCTCTAGTCCAGTGGATGGTATGGTGTATATGCAGGGCCTCATGTAGTCTGCAATTTCCCCCCTAAACTCTGCAGCCACAAAACCCAAATTCTGTGCGTAGAATAAACTATGCAAATTAACCAAATCCTGCAAATTAAGTAATCTTTGTAATGCAAACAAGTTTCTCAGAATGCCATTGCATCAGTTTTGTACATCTTCTATCTTAAGAAATACCACACAGATATCCCAGCGCAAGGGGGCCAATCTCCAATGGGGGATTGTGGGCTGCTTTTCTATGGCAATTGTGGTAGGAGGCTCCGTGACCCCGGAATATAGGCTGGCAGCTTACACTGGTTGGCTTGTATTACCAGCATCCATGGGCTGATTCACTGTGCTCCCCACTTGGGTTGCATTTCCTATGACTGTTGACTAAGTGCCATATTCTGTGAAGATGGCTATGATGGCAGCAGAGCAGAATTTCCGGGGCCCTGTGTATATGTTTCAGGCAAATTTTTAAAATCGGTACTCGATGGAATACCTAGGTCATGGGGAACCCACAAGCCATATCTGGATCCTTCCTGCTTTCTGGCTTTGTGGGTGTAGGGTCCACTGGGGCAGGACCTGGAAGAATTGCTTGCTCAGAGTGCTCCACTGAGCTTGCTAAGCCTCACCCTAGCACTGTCATGCAGCAGGGTGAGGATTCCCCACTCTTGGTCTAGTTAGTGTATACAATGATAAAATCCTTCCAAGCTTCCTTATGAATGAGGTTGGCTTGCCTGAGGGTGGGCACCATGGCATGGCACTGCTGAAGAGGAACACTGCAGGTGGGAATGGGGGTGCTTTTTCAACATTTTATTTATGTATTAATGGAGGATTTTATTGGACAATTGATATGGCGGGTGGGATTTGGAGACTACTACAACCCACTTGTGAGAGAGAGGAGTATTGGCTTGGGTGGGTAAGAAGGGGTGGGACGTAGGATCTCACTTGGGTGAAAGACTGAGGAGTGGGGTGGGGACTTCCATGTGTGAGAAGCATGAGAGTGAGCGTGGAGGGGTGGGGATTAAGATGGATTTTTTTGTGTTACTACTTTTTAATTCATATTTTATAAGCTCCCTAGAGGCACATGGATTGGGTATAATATAAATTGAAAGATTAAAAACAATAGCATGTCCCTAGGGTGTGTGTACATTTCTTCATCATACTCTTTACTCAGATCATTCTTTGGTACTGTATAAAATTTTTAGGATTTTATATAGAATGCCTAGGTGAAACACATAATTCATCTAGCATTGTAGGCATTGCCTTGCTGACATTCTGCAGAGTGTCTTGATTTTGTATACATTTTCCTGCACTCCCTGTTCTATCTGTAACATACATATTATAAACATGGCACAGTGGGTGTAGCAGATTACTTAGACATAAAAGGCTATCTCCGGGGCCAGAACTATGTAGATAAAACTGCAGAGTGGATCTGTTCCAGTCATTTGTTTTCCGTTAATATCTTACTAGGAAGTACACGGCCCAGAGGTCAGAGAAACAGACTCATAGGGTTGGAAGGGTACCTCAAGGGTCATCTAGTCCAACCTCCTGCTCTAAGGCAAGACACCCTGTACCTATTCCACAAGCTTCCTAGGCAACCTACTCCATTGCCCAACTGATTGTAAAGATGCTAATACTTAGCTAAAAACTACCTTGCAACAATTTAAGCCCACTCCCTTGTGCAGCCCCAAGCGGGATCACAATTTTGATTTATATTTCATATACTTTCAAGTATCAAAGTAGGGTAACCCAGGCAAAAGCTTTGGAATTATTGGCATAACCCATGTGGATGGGAAATGGGTTACTTCTGCCACACCTGTTTACCTATGGGACTGTTACTTTTTTCAGGCAGTTATCCAAACTGAGTTCATTCCATGGTTCTCTTCCCCTGTTCTTTCCACAGGAAGATGATGGACTCTGGGCAGATCGACTTCTACCAGCATGATAAAGTTTGCACCAACACTTGCCGAAGCACCAAATTTGACCTCCTGATCAGCAGTGCCAGAGCACCAGTGCCTGGCCAACAGAGCGTGGTTCAGACTCCCACCTCAGCTGATGGTAGGGAACAGGAGTCCAGCTGGAAATGCCATTATGTTCCCCTCGGTGTTTTTAATCCACCCATACCCCTCACTTACTAAGTAAGATTGTCAAATTGCATTCCATCTCCAGTGTCCTAAAGCAAGGGTGGGGAACTCGCCCCCGTGGGCTAGATCAACACTGGTTCAAAGCTCTATGGGCCAGATCATCAACCAGGGGAGGGCGTAGTTGCATCAGGAGCACTCTAGACTGGGGTCCTGCTCCCCGCAGAGTGCTCTGCAGTGGGTTCATAGCCTCACTGGGAATGTCTTGTGGAGGTGGAGCCTAGAGTATCCTGCAACCATGTTGCTTTGGGAGCACTCTGCAGAGGCTAACCCAAGCCCGTAGCACTCCTCAACCATCCAGAGACTTCCCCCTCTCTTGATGGGCAGCTCTGAAAAGGATGGCAGGACACATTCAACATAAGTTTGGGGGAGCCTCCACAGGCTAGACCAGAAGTGGACTGTGAGCTGGTGGTTCCCCACCCCTGTCTTAAAGCAACACAGCATCATCTCGTCCCACTTCCATTCCTACATCTTTGTACCAGTGGTTTGGGTATTTCAGAAGATTCTTGGGAGAGGTGAGGCTTCATGTTGTCTTCAGGAGCTGGGAATCAGTAGGGTCGAGTAATGAGCTTAGCAGTGGGGATCAAGTCTTCTGCTTGGAGGATGCTAGCAGGGAGAACTCGGCAGCATGGTGGGAAAGATAGGGAGATGACCCAGTAGAAATCTTGGTACTGCATTATAGGGTTGAGTTTGGAAACACAGGATAGCATGAGCAAGAGAGAGCTGAGACAGACCTGCTTTAAAGGATTTTTCTGAGTTGTGGTCCTACTTGAGGGTCTATTCCATGGCAATGCAATAATGTGTGTATTGGATTTCTGGCAGGTCGGAGACAACATATTGACCAGACCCTTTTGCAGGGGTGGCTGGTGCTTAAACATTCTGGTAGAATGGGGGAAATAGGAGGCTGGTGATGGTGGGGCACAATATATCCCAAATGACCCCCAGCTACACCCCTCAATGCCCCCCAAAGTAGTTCTCTTACACACACCCAAGCCTTCTCAAACACCCATACTCTAGTTTTGTCCCTCGAACATCCATGCCTCCCTCCCAAAGAGGAAACCCGTTCAGCTGCTCCCTCCTGGGAAAGAGGTCGCTTGGTGTATTCCTGCCTCTTCTGCCTAGGAACTCCCATGGAGCTGGAGCCAGTCTAGCCATGAGCAGGGCACTAGATTGAATCCAGTCTTGTGGGAGTTCTCGGGCAGTAGCATCCTACTCAGAGCCGGCCCCAGGGTTTGTGAGGCCATGTGCGGAGTCTTGGTGGGGGGCCTAATTTACATAATTAGGCCCCACCTAATTATGCAAATATATACATTTACATAAAACTTACTCCCTCTGGACAGGAAGGATTCCCATTCTCCACCACTCCAAGCAACCATGGAGAAGCACGGCCTCCCAATGCTTCCCCCCCCACCTCCGCAGCTGAGCATCTACCACCACTCCCCAGGAGTGGTTCCACTGCAGGGGCAGCCAGGCCAGCAGTGAGGCAGGCACAGAGAGACTGACTGCGTCCACTGCCTTACTCGGGGGGGCGGAGTCTAACCAGTCTGGCCTCCAGGGCCTGTTGCTTCTTGCTACTGGTGCCACCTGTGCCTTGTGCACGCATGCAGTGCAACCGGTCCAGAGGTGTTGCTATCAAACACACCAAACACCCAAAATGCAGCTAGCTTATTAAGTGCATTATGCCATGAAAAGAGACATATAACCAGTTCAGTTGTGCCCCCATGATCAGTTCATGCTGCCCCCACCCCATAACCAGTTCATTTGCACCCCCCCATATAATCAATTCACGCTGCCCCCACTCATAACCATTTAATTTGTGCCCCCGGGGCAGTGTGAATTGATTATATGGGGGTGCAAATGAACTGGTTATGGGGTGCAGGTTTAAAGACAGTATTCCTGTTGGCCATAACTTCATTAAGAAGAGTTAGTGAAATAGCAGCCATAATAATCTAAGAACCATATTTGCAGATATATTTTCCAAGACACAATAGATATTGCTTTACATCCTAAATTCCTACCTAAGATAGTATAAGTAAGACAGTTGTGAGAATGTGGCCCTTTTTACACGGGCCTCTCCCAGCCTTGAACACACAGATTTCTGTGTGTTCATGGGTGGGGGAGCCCCGTGTGAACGACGCGGTGCATGTGCCCATCCCCACTCCGTCTAACACGCATCCCCACGCAAGGAGCAACCAGAGGAAACGGTGGTTACTATGTGGGTGTGGATGAGTGGTGGGTGAGTGGGGGTGCGTGTGCAGCCGTATGCATGCCCTATCCATGTACTGGCACGCCCATGGACTCCCCACCCAGCGGAGCCATGTAAAAATAGCATGTGAGGAGCCACTCGAAGAAGAACAGAAGGTTGCTACCTTGTAAACAAGGTTCTTTGAGATGGCTCTCAACATTCTCACAACACCCACCCTTCCAGCCCTGCATGGAATTCTTTTCTTATATTTCTAGAAAGGGTTGGAAGGAACTGTCATTCTGAGGGGAGGAGTGCTTTTTATACTAGAGGAGCTTGAGGGTGGTCTATTATTTGAATACGGTGAGCACTGAACATGCATAACCCAGTTGTGAGAATGTTTGGAGCCATCTCGAAGAACCTTTTATACAAGGTAGCAACCTTCTGATCAGCAGATGGGGAGGAGCTGTTCGTAAACAAACAGCCTACTTATTGGGGGAGCTTATTGGGGGAGAAGCTGGCTCCAGCCTGCTGCCCAGCCGGGCAAGTACGGGGCCGTGTGTGGCCGCACATGTGGCACACGCCTGGGGCCGGCCCTGAGCCTACTCCCTGCAGAGGTGCTTTGGGGCAGGGGAATATCTGTTCTAGCAGATATCTCATCCACAGGCTCAGGTTTTGCTAGTGGGGTTGCACTCCATTCCCCCCTGTGGATTAGCCTCCACAGTCTTTGCTATGAAAAGTGAGCAAGCCAACTAGCTAAAAGCCTGATCACTTGGGTTCATGCTACCGCTGCTCCTTCTTGCAGCTTGTTTCCATGTGCAGCCTAACCAGTTTGTCCTGTTTTCCATGTACTGGAGCCGGGAGCATTATACTTTGCCTCCTACCACCATTTCTGAACGTGATTAATGGCTTCTGTGCTGGTGCTGCCATTTCAATCTGGTTCTTGGATAAAAAAAAAAAGAATGGAATCTCCTTTTATGCTCAGTGTTTAATGTCACTAGCCTGGTCAGTGAATCAAATACTGTGGCTGGATCCGTTGTGACCACTAGCATTAATAGCTTTGAATGCTAAAGTAATAATAATAATTTAATTTTTATTTCTGTAGCACTCCCCTGCTTTTAAATGGCATTTGGAATACTTTACAATCATAAAAATATAAAAACAATACAAAACATAGAACAATATAAAATCAATTTAAAAGGGGAAGGTAAAGAGGGAGGACAGACTACATTAAGGGGAGCCAGCAGTGGATCGTAAAAGCATCTAGAGAATAAATGAATTTTCAGGTGCTTTTTAAAGGTAAGGAGGGAGGAACTAAGACAGACATCCAGAGGGAGTGAGTTCCACACTGAGGGGTCCGCCACAGCAAAGGCCCAATAGCCTGCCAAGACATGATGGTGGGATCCCCAAACAGCGTGTGGTTTCTGAGCACAGATACCCATCAGTGTGTGGCTTCTGGAGCAGGTCTTGAATATAGCCAGGGGCCCTCTACTGTTTAGGACCCTGAAGACCAGCGGTGCAATCTTAAACTCAATCTGCCTCTCTACAGGTAGCCAATGTAGAGAACACAAGGCAGGTATAATATGTTCATGGCTGCCCTCAAACCAGTAAGCAGCCGCACTGCCACATTTTGAGCAAGCTGCAGGCTTGTGAGAGATGAGCACTGCTGGCAGCCCATAGAAGAGGGAGTTACAAAAATCAGGCCTCGGGGTCACCAGGGCATGGGTCATAGTGGCAAGGTCAGCCTGGAATAAATAAGGGTGTAGCTTACGCAAATTGTGTTGCTGAAAGAAATATCTCCAAACCACATCTGACACCTGAGTTTTCATGGACAGAGCATGGTTGAAAATGACACCCAAGTTCTTTACCTGGCCCACTACCTTTCCCTGGACTCCATCCACGTGTAGGGGCCCAAGAGACGCATGGGCATCCTCATATCGGCTGCACCTCCCCACCATCACCACCTTGTCCTCCCCATATTGAGTACGAGGTAGCTTGATGCATTCAGCTGTCTATATCATTCAAGCATTCCTCCAAGACAGGCTGAGATGGCAGGGCTTGTGGGGCAAGAGAGATACAGACAGTTGTGTATCATCAGCGTACTGATGATACTCAACTCTGTGCTTAATCATGACATCCCCAAAGGACTGCATGTATACGTTGAATCACATGGGCAAGAGACTAGAGCCTTGAGGAACACCACAGTTCAAGCCTCTCGGGGACGCCACATATCCAACTCATCACCACCGATTGATTCTGCTCTTCCAGGTATGACTGAAATCACGGATTGGCAGCTCTCATCACACCAGCGATGTCCTTCAGCTGCCTGTGCAAACAGCAGCTTCTGGTCAATCGTATTGAATGCTGCCGTAAGGCTGAGCATGACCAAAATGGTCAGCTGTCTTCAGTCTAAAATCATCAACAGATCATTCATCACCCTGACAAGTGCAGTCTCTACCCCATGGGAACGCTGGAACCCCAACTGGACTTTCCCCAAGATATTGTTGGAGTCCAGGTGCCTCTGCAGCCATGTTGCCACAGCCTTCTCAATCACCTTCCCTAAGAAAGGCAGATTGGAGACGGGGCGATAATTGGCAAGCACTTCAAAGTCAAGAGATGGTTTCTTGAGGAGGGGGTGGACCTCCACACATTTGAGGGTGGCCGGCACCGTCCCCTCCATAAAGGAGGTGTTAAGACCCACCTATTCCACTTTGCCCTCCCCGACTCCCCTCACCTAACTCCTGCTGATACCCTCCATCCAGTACAATCTGTTACCTAAGGTCTGTGTACTCATATCCTCACCACATGGACCAACCAGCCATCATTCTCAATGTAACCAAGCCAAGCACGTGCACCTGGGACCTCGCATCCTCGTGAATGTTACACTCCTTGTCTCCCCCTCTGTTCCCCTTCTTTTGTCGTTCCCCCCTTCCCCTCCCCCCCCGTCTCTCAGATTGTAAGCCCTAGGGCAGGGACCGTGTCTATTCAATTACTTTGTAAAGCGCCAGGTACATTGCTGGTGCTATATAAATGTTTGCTAATAATAATAATTAATTAATTAACAATGCCTGTCAATAAAGGTACCACTGCCTCAGCGCTCACTCCTAATAGCCAGGACAGGCATGAGTCAGAGACACAAGTGTTGACTCTTGATGATCCTAGCAGTGCATAACTTCCTTGTTGTCAACTACATCAATAGTGTTTCAGGACAGGGATGGGAAACCTTTTCCCTCCCACAGACCGCTTTGAAAATTAGTACAAGTTTTGTGGCCTAGATAGGAGTTTGGGGGAGGGGATAAATTTATTTTTATTTATTTATTTTCTAGATTTTTACCCCGCCCCTCCTGAGAACAGCTCGGGACGGCTTCCAACAATAAAAATACATACAAAATATATATAAAACAATTTAAAACACATCAAAAATACAATTCAAGTATTAAAACAGGGCCCGGAAAACATTAAAACACTCTAACCCCCCCCCTCCCCAAAGCCCTGGGCGAACAGCCAGGTTTTACAACTTCGCCAGAATGTCAACAGGCTTGGGGCCAGGCGAGTTTCCTCTGGAAGGGAGTTCCAGAGGTGCGGCCCGGCCACCGAGAATGCCCTCTCCATTGTGGCCCCCCGCTTAACGCGGGGGACCTCCAGGAAGGCACCTTCGGCAGACCGAAGGAGCCACCCTGGGGCGCGGAGGGCGAGGCGGTCCCTGAGGTATGAGGGGCCCAGACCGTGAAGGGCCTTGTAGATCAACACCAGAACCTTGTACTAGCTTGGTACGCTATTGGCAACCAGTGCAGAGTCCTGAGTACAGGTGTAATGTGCTCCCGGCGACCCGCCCCCGAAAGGAGACAGGCTGCTGCATTCTGCACTAGCTGCAGCCTCCGAACCAGGAACAAGGGAAGCCCCACGTAGAAATGCATCCAGTGTGCTCAGGAAGAGGGAAGAAAGGGGAGGGGAGGGTCCAGACCCTAGATCTATGCCACGGATCCATTCCTATCCTCAAATTCATGCCCTCATCTCTGCTCCCTTCCCTTGAGATCACTCTTTCAGTGCTTGAGGGTAGGGACTGGGTCTGTGGTCCAGATCCAATAATTGGAAAGGGGACAAATTACAAACCGTTGTGAGCTTGGCCCGCAGGCATAAGCAAATCTGCTGCAGGAACCGGGAAGGAAAATTTCCTCTTCATCACACAGCATTACGTAGCTGGTTAAGTCCTTCTCCACTGAAGTCCTAAGTGTCTCAGTGCTGGTGATGTGATGGCAGACTTGATAACCCACTGGTTTTGATCTGATATGATGAATCCTACATTGCTCATGTGAGAGGGCGGGGACATATGAACACACATGCTCTGCTCCCTCCCTCCTGAACTTTAAAAACCTCCCTCTTCCTTCAGGCTTTCCCTAGTTTTTTTACCCCAAAGACTGCCTACTGATACTTTTTTGACCAGCTTTTCATTTGGGGTCCCTTTTTGCCCTGTAACTAAGCTAAGCACGTTTACCTGTAATTTCTCAACTTAATAATGTATTCCTCTCTCCCCCTATATTTCCTACTCCCTTGTCTTCCCTTCCTTGTCTCTCCTTGATTGTAGTCCCCTCAGGGCAGGGACCTTTCTTTAATTAATTATTGTTCAGTGGCAGGCACATTGCTGGCACTATACAAATAATAATAATAATAACCTTAGGTTTATATGTTACCCTTCTCTAAAAATGGGATTTGGGGTAACAATAAAAGCTCTCACCACCCAGCCCCAAATCCCACTTCACATCTGCACTTACCCCTCATTAAGATATTTTAAATGTAATTAATAGTATTAATTAAAATCCATCTACTCAGCCTGTAGAAGATTGGCTGCCTGCCCAACCTAAGTTTTTATAGGACCAACATCACTTACTATTATAATTTTTAATAATAATAACTGGAATGGTAGCCAGTTTCTTCCTCTAAGACTTCTTTTTAGCCTGTCCCCTCTGTTACTTTCTTTTACATGGAATTTAGTCAGTTTTTAGATTGAGAGCAATTCCACATCTGAGGCACCAGATATAAGCAGCCTGCATGTAAGAGAGAGTGAATTCTTTCTAGTGGGCAAACAAAGCCACTGGTTTGGCTATGAAAGATTTAGAAAAGGGAGCTGAATCTTTCTCGTCTGTTTTCTGTTTCAGGGAGTATCACCCAAATCGCACTCTCTGAGGAAAGCATGGAGGAGGGGATTGAATGGAACTCTGCTCTGACAGCTGCGGTTACCATGGCCACTGAGGAGGGCATGAAGAAGGACCCAGAGGAGATTTCGGGTAAGTCCATGCTGTTTGTCTGCACTGCCTTATCTTCATGCACATGTTTTTAGTGAACTTAATGATGACCAGAAAAGCCAGATTTAAAACATGGGAGAATAGCATCCTAACAACAGGTAAGATGTAGCTCCTGCCACCACTGTGGGTGAAAGGTGAGTTTAGCTTCCAAGACTCACTGAATGAGTAGGCTATATGCTGAGTTGGTAGTTGGTGCCAATTATGATATGGTGATTGCTGGCATGTAGATAGTTGTCCATTGGGAGCTGGATTCAGATGATCAGACTGTTTATACCTCTCCAGAGTGACCAAGGTTGGTCACTGTCAGAGACAGAATGCTGGGCTCAATGGGCCATTAGGCTGATCCAGCATGACACTTATGTTCATATCAACATGTCTAGAGAGAGAGTGTGATTGCCATGTTGGTACCAGATATGAGCGAAATGGGAGACAAAGGAGCTCAGATGATCAACCTCAGTTAGTGAGAACATACATAATTTTGAGCTAAGGGGCCCTTCCTTAGTCTCACTGGAAGAAGGGCTCCATGTAGCCCCAAAGCTTGCACATGTTCTCCAGTAGAGGTCAGCCCAATAAAAAGGTATCCTCTTGGTCTCCTGTTATTAACATGGGCTTTTTC
This sequence comes from Sphenodon punctatus, assembly GCA_003113815.1. Classification (NCBI taxonomy): domain Eukaryota; kingdom Metazoa; phylum Chordata; class Lepidosauria; order Sphenodontia; family Sphenodontidae; genus Sphenodon; species Sphenodon punctatus. The sequence goes on along the minus strand of QEPC01004821.1, from coordinate 284,168 downwards.
CAACCAGCAACCTAGAAGTTGGATGTGTGTGTTACTCAATTACATTTCCTGGTGGGCTGGATTTTAAAAAGGATATAACTTCTTAGGCCAAACAGTTTATTTGCATAAATCGACATAAATTAAACACACACATTTATTATTATTTGTAAAAAACTGCTGGGGCCAAACTGGGGGGTGAAATGGCAAGGCAGAAGCGAAGGAGGGATAAGAAGTAGAAAGGGTTAAAGTGGGAAGGTTAGGGAAAGGACATGGGGAGCTGGGTGGGTTGACCGGAAACACAATGCAGTGCTCCCCCAACACTACACACAATGCAGTGCCTGTCACACACACTCACACATACAGATGCATGCACATGTATTCTCTCAATATCTCTCTTGCCCACACAGACCCAAGTGAGTGTGTGTGCGTGCGCTCTCTCTCTCTCACTCACACGCATACACTCTCTCTCGGGTGGGGCTCACACTCCCCTTCTCTTTGCTCCCCACAGACAGATGAATAGCCCTCTCCCTTTACTTAGGCTGAGCCATGGCAATTGTGGCTCTGCGAGTATCCCAGGAAGTAAGAAAGTGGTGGGGCTCACCATCTGGCCAAGGGATGGGGAGTAAGAGTGGGCTGGGTTAATCTCAGTTTTCCAGCATCTTATGTTTGAGCAGCCTGTATGTGGCAGGGAGCAGAGGGCCACTTAAGCAGGCTCCACAGGCTGGATTTGCCCCTAGGCCATCTGTTGAGGAGGAACACTGCCCATTACCAATACCCTGAGCCATTCAATTCTGTCAAGCACATAAGTGCTGCACTGTTGGTGGCTCTTGTTACTGTCATGGTTCTCCTGTGCCATCCAGTGATGGCTATAGACTTCGCAAGTATCTTGTGCAGAAAAGGGGGTCTGTGAAGTGTTTCTTTTAAAGCTGTAAGCTGCATAAAAATCTTCACTCATGATATTTACTTCCAGAATCCATTTTGGTTTTTTTGCATTTCCTGTCTGCTCTGATGACCCAATTAGAAGCCATTTCCAAAGTTACTGTTGCAGGGCTGCTTGCTGTGGTAGGAAAGGTTTTAACATAGTCTTGTAGTGAAATGCCAAATGCTTGTACATGTCAAACACTTCCTCTCCCGGCGCCAGAGGACACACTGATGTTCTGGAAAGGAATAGCTGATGTGGGGCTGATGGAAGAAGTCGTCTGCAATATCCAGAAGGAGATAGAAGAAGTGCTGAGAGGGGTCCAGCAGAGGCTTGGCCAGTCACCCTTCCAGATTACAGGTAGGTGGGACGTCATCAGCCTCTGCAGGGACTTGAAAATATTTAAGTTCCATGTGTGGTCAGGAAATTGCCTGGCGAAAAACTCGCCAGACCTTCTCCATGAGCCAAATCCCCTTCTTAGGCCATGTGATGACAGTTAATTCAACATAGTTGATCCTTCTCTTTTACTCTTGATGTGTTCTCATGATCAGAGTGCTAAACTGAAGTTATTAGGAAGAGAAATATATAATCCTGAGTATGTACTTCCATTTGTATTTAGAAGTAACTGTTCATGTGAACACTTACCAGTGTGAGGGTGGCAAGCCACGGATCAGTGAACATTATGTCTCAGCTAGGGGAGAAATAGATGCAGTGTTACTTTGGTTTACACTATTCATATGAATGTTACTGAAGTGGAGTAGTTACTTTGATTTTAATTAATTAAAGTAACTAACTGCTTTGATTTTAATTAAATCAAAGTAGTTACTTCAATTTACCTTTGTTCATCAGAATGTGGACTTAGTTACAGCCCTTTAAAACAATAGCCACAAAGAACCAAATTTGCACAACCAAAAAGTTTCACTTGCAGCCAGAGACAAACGCTGGAAAACTTCTTCCTGATGAGTGACAATTTCAAGTCAGTGAAAATGGTGAACTATGTGGAGCGTTAATGGTGCTGCTGGGTACAGAGGGATAAAAATGTGGTCATGTAATAAATATATTTGCATACACAAAAGACAGAAAAAAATCTGAGTCTTGGTTCACATAGTGAATGTTATTTAGAAGAAACAGACTTGGGGCTGTATCCTCTGCAGGATAACAACCCCACTTGCTAAGATGGGTAGCAACCTTCCCTCCTGCCTTGCTGGTCTAAATGGACTGGGGTGAGCAGGTTGTTTGGAAGTGCTTCCCCCCACCAGCTAGCACTGCTGGAATAATTTTGAAGATATTTTTGTTGAAAGGACCAGGGGATTTTCAACCAGGAAACAAAGATGAAAATCAGCTGCTGAGCTCTCCAAATGGACATTCAGTCCCTTTAAGGTATTAGAGTTGTTAATCAGCGTTTCCTTACAGATGCTGCCGTCCTAAATAATGTGGCTCACACTTTTGGCCTAATGGATACAGTCAAAAAAGTCTTGGACAACAGGAAAAGCCAAACAGAGCAGGGAGAAGAGCAGTTTCTTTATACTCTTGCAGGTATGATAGCAGTAATTTAGATGTAAAGAATAGCTTTTTAGTTTTCAAACCTAGAAATATAATTGAAAATTAAAAAGAAATGATTGCGATGTCACATTAGGACCTATATCCCTCCCCCCGCCCTTATCACAAATTGTCACAACTTTGCTTTCTTCCCTACCCCTTTTGTGTGACATAGTTTATGGACAGTCCCTTAGGGTGAAGGTTGGCATTCCATCTCTTTCCCATGGAGAGCCTAGCATATAAGGTGTTGAACTTGAGCCTGGGAGACCAGAGTTCAAGTCCTGTCTTAGCCATGAACTCACTGCACAAGTCACTAGGTGTTACCGGATGTAGTGCTGTTTACTCAATTTCTGCATTTACCACAGTTTGTGTTCCAAGATAGTGTGATCACACACATAGTGTGGCTATCGCTTGCATGTAGCCACTGTTACATGTAGAAATGTGTGCAGCCTCACTTCTGGCTGGTAGAAGATAAACTCTTAAGACTTACACCAACCTTCAAAAGTTATACAAAAATAAATCATCATTGGTTTCAATCAATACAATTTTCTAACTTTCGAGAGGGCTAGGAGTTGGCACTGAATCTGCAATACTGAACCCAGGGAAAGGGTGTGGCAAACAGTTTGTGGGAGGGAACTGCCAGGTAGCCACCCAAAAATGCAGCAACGTAAACCATGATGCCATCAGTTTCAACAGACAGTGGATTTTTACATGTTTATTGTTACATCTGGTAACACCCACGATCTCTGTTTCAGTTTCCCATCTGTAAAATGGGAATAATAATGATTTACCTTGAGAATTGTTGTGAGGGTGACCTAGATAAGGATTGTAAAGAACTTTGAGCAGTGAAAGCAAATGCAAAGCCAGGATTAAAGAAGGTGGAAGACCCAGTCTAAACCATATTTTGTGGGTCCCCACCCAGATTGGCTATATCCAGACTGGCTCTGGACAGGGTATTCAAGGGATGTTGCTTGTTAAACTATTAATGCCTTTATCTCCCTTGTGTAATTAAACAATAAGAATTAAATCTCATGATTTATACTAAGGTTTAGGGTAGCCTGACTAACCCAAGCTTGGGGCCACAATGATGCAGTACAGTCAACGTAATGTTTAATCCAACACAGTGCAAAGGAGTATGTTGCTCTATGACAGGGGTGGCTAGGTTTGCCTGGGCAGGGATTGACTCTGCCCATGTGTTAGTCCTGCGCATCTATCACTCAGCCAAGTCTGCTGACAAATTTATAGGGCGGGGAACTCTGCACCATCCTTTTTTGGCACAGCCACATCCCTTTCCCGAGCACTGTGACATCATGGTACTGAGAAAAGGGGTGTTGCTACTTCAGAAAGGGTTTATCCCAGTGACTCAGGGCAGGTTACAAAATATAAAATAAAGTGTGTATGTAAAACCACCCTAAAACACCCTCCAAGCCTACCCCATCCACCAAAAGCATGACTAAATCAAGTTGCTTGATGAAGAGTCAAATAGAGGCTCTCCATTAATTCTAGGACTCAGGAAAGAAACCTCCAGAGCCCCTTACACAAAATTGCACAACTACTTGGGGTGGGAAGAGAAAATCCACTGTTGAAGGCAAAATATTGGCCTTACTGGATCTTTGGTGTGATCCAATTTAGACAACCCCTTCCTGTTAGGAAAGTGAGTGAGATCAATTGAACAAGTTAATCCATATTGAAGCCTTATCTATTGTGTGAGCAGACCCAGATCTTGGAGTACCCTGGGGCTCTTTGTGCTAACATCTCTTCTGTGAGTGCTCCCCACCATGCATAGGAAGTAGTGCTGCTCATAACCTTGGAGAAGACTCTTAGGTTGCCCTGCTTATTGGGTAAGGTTCACACAGCGTTGATGTCCATCCTAACCGCAATGTGAGCAGATACACCAAGCTAAATATGGGGTCCAGAATTAGTGAGGTATGGGGGATTCCCATCAGGTCCCTGGATCAGGTTCCCATTGCCCTGCACAGTCCTTGTTCCCAGTGGAAAGTGAGGGCAGCGAATGCCCAGGTTGGAGGGCAGTGGAGAATCCAGCCCATTGTTTTGAACAAGGCATTGTCTCAGACAGCTCACGGCAAAATGCCTGATGAGGTGGCAGGTGTCTTGCTGCACAATAGAGGTTGCTGGTTTTAATAGCTACCTCCGTTCTTGGTGATCCTCTGGCTTTACCTGAATATACACAGCCTTTTTTTCCCTCCCCTTTCAGACCTGGATCGTCAGCTGGAGGAGCAGAAGAGGCTTGCCAGGGAACAGAAGTCAAAGTCTCAAACGGTGCAGAATGTGGTCCTGATGCCAGTCAGTGCTCCCAAACCCCCTAAGAGGCCCCGTCTGCAGCGTCCTGCCTCGGCCACAGTCCTGAGCCCCTCCACCCCCATCCAGCAGCCTCAGTTCACAGTCATATCCCCCATTGCCATCGCCCCCATGGGGCAGCAGTTCTCAGTGGGTAACATCCCAGTGGCAACCATCAGCCAGGGCTCCAGCCCAGTGACTGTCCACACTTTGCCATCTGGTTCGCAGCTTTTCCGCTATGCCACTGTGGTGTCCTCCTCCAAAACCAGCTCGTCTGATACGGTGACCCTTCATCCGTCTTCCAGCTTGGCTCTTCTGAGCTCGGCTGCCATGCAGGACAGCAGCGCCTTGGCTAACGTGGCTGCTATGGTGAACCCTGTGGAACTGGTGGCCATGGAATCTGGCCTGACCTCTGCTATCCAAGCAGTTGAGGGCACTTCAGAAGACGGACAGACCATTATAGAGATAGACCCAGCACCAGATCCTGAAGCAGAGACAGAAGAATCTGAAGCCAAAGCTGTGATTCTGGAAACGGAGCTGAGGACTGAGGAGAAAGTAGTGGCAGAGGTAGATGAACATCAACACCAGGTCCACAATGTAGAGATCGTGGTCTTGGAGGACTAACTTGGAAGCCAGACCTCATTGCTGTTATGTTTTTTGGTTAAACTTTTTATTTTTTTTATTTTTACAGCCATCTTATTAGTTTCCATGGAATTTCCCCCTTCATTTTAATAGTCATTTTAATAAAGCTGGAAAACAAAGAACAAAAGGCTCCATCTCCATGGAGCATCTGACAAAACCAGCTGTTCCTGCAGAGAGGATTTTCCCTGCCTAAAACAATTTGTGGGAGGGGAAGAGAGGCCTGCCCCCCACCTCATTGAGAGCACACAATGACAGTCTGGTCAGTGCTATGACTATTAGCTTGGATTGACTTTGACTAATAACTGGAGCATGAATCTGAGTGCTGGAGGGGGGAGATTATTGCTTTTGGGGAAAATTGGTACCTCATTTATTTTATTTCTTCCCAAAGGGGAAGGGAATTTTGTCTAACTCATTTATCCGCTATGCTGGTGATTTTGCTTTTTAAAAGAAAAGCATCTATTCTGAATCTAGCGATCACAACTCCATTTGCCACCGTTTCTCCACCTCAGATCTACCAGCTGCTAATGTTCTCATGCCACTTGGCGGGTGTGGTGGGTGGTATTGAACCCAAATCTTGCCTCTTCTTTTCCCAGCTTCTCCCCATAGTTTTCTTTACTGCAGGTGCTGTTACAGGTCACTGAGATGGCTTAAGTCTTGTACATAAAGAAGAGAAATGAAACCAAGAACAACTCTCCCTTTTGGCCTAGCACTGACCTCCTGGATGTATAAAGCGTGTGTTGTGCTGTTGCTTCCTGGGAGAGCTGGACTCAACAAGCCAGGGGCTCCTGCTGTTTACGCTGCACGCTGGAAACTGTTTCATGCTACTAGCTAGATGTTTGGTGTATTTTTTCTTTTCTTTATCTAGCTGGCACATTATTTTAGCAATGTGACTTCCTAGACTCCCATCCTCTCCTTTAGGGTTGTTTTGTGTTTTGGAGATGGAGAGGAGGAAGAAAAAGAGGGGATTTATTTTTTTGTTGGTTTTGTTCAGCTGTTAAATTTGTGGGGAATAAGAAGCAATTTTGCTCAGTTGAAATATTTAAAAGCGCCAAGAGCTTAAGCAGACTTTGGGTTTGTGGGGGAAGAATGCTGTCCAATTATTTTTTTGCATTAAAAAGAGAAATCTAAGTGTGCCTGTATTGCCTGGTAGTGAAAAGGGCACCAGTTTGTTCTCAAACCCAATCAGAGATCAGGATCCATTGGCTAAGTCAGTGATTCCCAAGCGCTTTACCTGGGGGACCTCGCTTTGGGAATTGAATATAATCCAGTGACCCCAAATAGCAACATAGACATGCTGAGTATATCAGTGGGGACTGTAACTCCATCCACAGGGGTATGAGCCCTCTTGGGACCACATTCTATAGTTTGGGAATCCTGTGATAAGTGCTTTTCGAGCTCCAAGGGGGAGACAGTTAGGTCCCCAGATTGCTTACACTCTGTGTGCTTCCTCTCATTCTTAGTTTGTTGGCTTCTCCATTTTACAGAAGGGAGGGAATTTGCCACAGGGGCTATATGGTGTCTCTTGCCCCAGTGCAGACTAGGTGTAAAATATCAGTCTGGTCTGGCATTATACACCAGGGGTTTTCAAACCGTTTTTAGCCAGGTTTCCTGCAAAAAGGAGGTTTATGACTCGGGAGTGGGGAATCTTCTCCATCCTGTGTGCCACTCAAAATTAGTACAAGCTCTGCAGGTTGGATAAGAGTTGCGGGGAAGGTACTTAAAAGTGTGCTTAGGTGGTGGAAAAAAAGCAGAGGGTTCAGATCATGGATCCATGACATGGATCCAACCCCTATATAAGATTTTTTAGACAAGCGCCTCCCCATTCATTACCCACCCATCATGCATGTTGCAGGGCTGCCCTATGCAGCCCTGCAACATGCATGATGGGTGGGGAGGCGCTTGTCTAAAAACATCTTTTGACTCGCCCAAGGTCACACAGTGAGTGGGTGACAGGGCTGGGAATCGAGCACAGTTCTCTTGAAAACCAGCCCAGTGTCTTCTCTCAAGTGCTGTGCTTCCTCCTTTAAGCTCTTAGATGCCCAACAGTCTGAACAGTGGTGATTGTCTTCCTCAGAACATACAAGCAGGCCAGGCCTCTGAAATGGGGTGGATGTGAGCCCTCTTGAGTAAACCCTACCCAGAATGTTCTGTCTCCAAGTGGTTTGAACAGCACAATTCTGTCCTCTGTTTATAGCATGTGCTCCTTGCACTTCTTTTCCAAATTACTATTGCAAATTGGATCCTACATTTGCAGACACTTTCCTTCCCTTCTCTCTAGTATTGTGCTCAAGGGCATGCTTTAAACTCATATGTTCTTTGAAGCAACTACCTGTCTCTGCCTTTTTTCTACTGAGATGGGAGAATGAGGGGTTAAATAGCTCTTCTCCCTCCTTGGCAGCTTGGGAACTGCCAGCAGAGGGAGCTGGAATCACAAGCAGTCTGTGAGGAAGAGACGCTATGAGGAAAAACTCAAAAAGAGGGAGTGCTGGTGTTTTCTGGTACAGCAGAGGACTAGGGAAGATAATTACCTTCTGTACAAATAAGGAAGTCTCTGTGGAGTAGGAACCTTCCTCCCCTTCCCCTTTAATCCTACTTGCTTGGAGAACTAAGTACTTCTCTTTTGTCCTACTTTAAGCCCCTGACTTATGGGGACACAAGGAAGGTTAAAGTATGTTCAGTAGGTGTTAGGTAGGTACTTCCTCTCAAAAAGTGCATATGGGAACAAGTCTGTTCTGAGGTTTGAAGAGAGAAAGTTGATGAGTGAGGTCATGGGTGTAACTAGGTGAGAATAGGTCCTGATGCAGAAGATGGAATGGGGCCCCTACTGTGGCACTCAACTCCATTGTGTACAACAACAACCCCACCCCCCAGCTTGTGGGTCCTGCTGTGGCTGCACCTATTATAGTTATGCCCCTGAGTGAGATGACCTCTGTGCTGCTGGAGCTGGGGATGCCAAGAAGCACTTTGTTCCTGAGACCTCTGTTCCTGAGGAAACCAACCTGTACAGATCTTAGAAAAGTTTTGCTTCCCTCTCTAAAGTTTGAAACTTCCTGAGATGAACTATTGTTTCTCCCTTAGATGGTGGATTGGGGGAAAGGAGCAGATTAAACCTTCAAATGTTCCTACACAGTTGTGATTCCAACTTAAGACCTACCCTCACTTTGGAGGTTTTTTGAATTTATTTTCCACTTCAGGGGATTCCTGCTCTCCCACTGTATAGGTGGGAAACCCACTGGACAGATCTCCAAACTTTCCTAGCCACTGAATTCCTTTGGTAGAAACAAGACTTATCTGTTTGTACCAGATCTAACTACAGTATGGGATGGAGCCTTCTCCCACTGAAATCAATGGCATAAGCTTCCAATGACATCAGGGAAGTGCAATGAGATCACAAGAAGGATTGGAAGCAGGCCAAGTACATTTGGGGGAGTGGTTGGGCAGCACTGTAAGCTTTTAGCCTGGCATCTGTGCGCGGAAGATGGTTGGACTCACAGGCAAGAAGGTGGGTGCAGGATCGGCCTAAAGCAGGGCCATATGGCCCGGGCCCTACAATGAGGCTGGTTCTTGTAGCCTCAGCACCAGAGCTCCTGAGGCCTCATGATGAGCTATTTCTGCAGGGTCCTGCAACTCTCAGCCCCCAGGGCAGCTGCTTCCTGTAGGGCCTTGCTCTGGCCTACCTCACCTCACCTCACCTACGGTAGGTGGAACAGGGCTCAACAGGAGGAGACGGAAGGGGTGGGGCTATGGAAGGAGGGGCCATGGAGACCCCACATTTTATTTTCATCCTGGCCCCTGCAAATGCTAAGACTGGATTGGTGGGTGGTTAGCCAAGTTCTACAAGCCAAACCCTTAAGTTGCAGGAGTGATATCGTAAATAAACCTAAGGGTCTTGGGCTTCAGAGTACAAATCGGGTAGGGAGCCTACTGTCCATGGGACATATCTAGCCCACAACTGTTTTTGAGTCAGCTCCTCTCCAATCCCTGGGTCTGACCTGTAGATCCAATCCCTACCCAGCCTCAAGCACTGAAAAAGTGAGCTCATGGGAAGGAAGCAGAGATGAGTGCTTGCACTCAAGGATGGGGGGGGGGAGGACCCCTGGCATCACAGACCCATTATCTTGATCCTCCCCACACCAAGCACACCCCTTCAACATTCCCACTCCCAACTCCTATGCAGGTTCTGTTAGCATGGAGTTCGTGCTAATTTTCAAAGCGGCCCCTGGGAGATAAAACGTTCCCCACCCCTGGTATAGATATCACTTCTGGAAGGTTAATGGGAAGATCTATGAAGGATGAGCAAAGACTACAAAGCTTGGGAGACCAATGATACTTATTAGCCAAGCTTGGTAAAAAGCTGCTACTGCTTACATAAGTGGAGTATTTGTACTTGCACAGATATACTGCTTCACTTCCACTTCAAGCTCTAGCCTTTGAGTCATCTAAATGGTGAGGAATCTGAATGACTCAAAGATTAGAATTTGGGGTGGAAGGAATATAATCCTCCCTTAAAGTCAATGGGAGCTGAACCATAGACTTAAATGGTGGAAGATAGCACTCCATGCCAGCCAGTGGGATCCCTCTGCAAATATCCAAGTTCCATGTTGGGCAGTACCGCCTCACTTTGGCAGTCAAAATTCCATGGTTCTGCCTAAGGTGGGTAACGTTCTACTTTTGGAAGTGATGGCTGCCACTGTCAGAGCTCTGGTGCCCTTGCACCACCAGGGTATCTGCATGGGGGCACTGCTGTGGCTGGTGTCAGCCTTGCCCCTGCTTGAGCTATTTCTACCTTCCACACAGCTGGGCTCCAGTTGCTTCCACTCCCTTTTGGCACTTAAAGCATAAAACAGTATTTGATGACTGAAAATACTGAATCTTCCCGTCTAATCCTTTGTCATTTGAACCTGATTCCTTTTTTTTTAAAATGAGTGCATGGCCCTTCAGGAGCTCTCTGCCTGAATTTGGATTTGTGCACCTGAGTCCACTGGATCCACAAACAACTTACTCTGGAGCAGCCCCACTGAAGTCCTACTTATGCCCACAGCTAAATCCATGCAGCCCAAATGAGTTACTCCACTGATAAGGCCAGTTCTTCTGATCTTATGTTTGGGAGTTTTTTTCTTGCTGATTTTAACTGAAGAATTTACAATGTCCCCAATAAATAGTCATCACAGATACAAATATGTGAAGGCAGATTTTTCATCTTGAACTGAAGGCAGCCATTGGCAGTTAAGTGTTTTCTGCCCCAAATCCTGTATATATACAGATCAGGATGTAATTTTCACTGTACAAAGCCAGATAATGTTAAAATCTAACTAAAGGGGGCTGGGGGACTGGGAGTCAAGCTAAATAGAATGTCCTCTAAGCTAGGACCACATTCCAACAAACAGGTACTTTGTAGTAGTTAAGACATAGGGTGTTTTTAAACGAGATGCCCCCCTGCTGGTGTACCATGCACCCCACTGCCCGGCAGCTTCCCTGACATCTCTAGGGGCCCTTTTCTTGGAGTTGGTTTTGCAGTCCCCGAAGTTTATTGTCTTGGGGGATTTCAACATCCATGCCAAGACCAGGTTGCATGGTGCAGAGCTGGAGTTCATAGCCGCCATGGCAACCATAGGTTTGTCCCAGGTTGTAATGGGCCCAACACATGAGGTGGGTGTCATACTCTAGACTTGCTCTTCTGCACTGACCTTGAGGCAGGGGATTCAATGGTGGGGATTGTTGCTGGTTCACCTTTGTCATGGTCAGATCATTACCTCCTTCAGGCTTCCATCCTAGCGTGCCTACCTGACTGGAGGGGTGTAGGACCAATTAGGATGGTCTGTCCTCAGAGGCTGATGGAACCCTTAGGGTTCCAGGCTGCTCTGGGGGATTTACCCTCGGACCTCAGTGACCACTCCATCAATGCCCTTGTGACCTTTGGGAATGATTGGTTGGCCAGGGCTATCAATCAGGTGGTTCCCAGGCATCTGTTCCCTGCGTTTCGGCACCGCAGGTCCCCGTGGTTTATGGAGGACCTGGGGTGGCTGAAGTGTGAGGGAAGGTGGTTAGAGCGATGGTGGCGCTGTACTAGTGATGAAGACGACCGATTGCAGCATACACTGTTTTAGAAAAGCTGTGCCGTGGCTGTGTGGGCAACAAAGAAGGGTTCTTTTGCTGAGCTCATAGCATCTGCGAAGTCTCATCCGGCGAAGCTTTTCCAGGTGGTGAGGGGTCTGGTCAGTCCAGCCTGTCTCCACCTGGACCTGAAGTTTTCTGTGACCCACTGTGACATGTTTATGGCATACTTTGCAGACAAAATCACTCGCATTGAACACTACTTTGACGTTGCCCTTTCAGAGACAGTAGCAGAGCCAGAGGTAAGGAATGCCTTGTTTGGTCAGTGTTTATGGGATCAATTCCAATTGGTGACACCTGCTGAGGTGACGGATGTGCTGGGATCTATGTGAGCCACAACATGTGAACTGAACCCTTGCCTGTCGTTCTTGATTAAGGCCAGCAGGGAGATGGTGAGGCCGGTGCTGGTGGGGGTGATCAATGCATCCTTGGTGTGGGGGAGGGGGAAGGTTACTGGAGACCCGTAAGGGGACCTTTTTAGGGAAAGTTATTGAGCGGGTGGTGGCTTGTCAGCTGCAGGTGCATCTGGACCATGTCAGTTTTCTAGCTCCTTCACAGTCTGAATTTCATCCGGGTTATGGCACTGAGACTGCACTTGTGGCCTTGGTCAATGACCTCTGAGTAGAACTGGATAAGGGTCATTTGACCCTGCTGGTCTGCTTGACCTTTTGGCAGCATTTGATACAGTGAACCATGAGGTGCTGGTGACCGATCTGCAGGACCTGGCTGGGTTGGATGGAATGGTTTTATGATGGTTCCAGTCCTTCCCAGCAGGTAGATCACAACGGGTGGTTTTTCTGGGAGATTGTACATCTTTTCCCAGGGATCTCCTGTGTGGGATCCCGCAGGGTTCCATTCTGTTCAATGTCTATATGCAGCCATTGGAAGAGGTTATACGTAGATGGGGAGTTCATTGTCATCAGTATGCTGATGACACGCAACTCTACCTGTCTTTTTAATCTGACCCAAGTACTGCAGTCTCGGTGCTTTCCCGATGTCTGACAGCTGTGGCTGACTGGCTGAGGTCGAGCCGATTGAAATTGAATCCTGACAAGATGGAGGTGATGCCCATTGGTGGGTCTGGGGTTCTGGATGGGGGGATATTACCTGTTATTGATGGGGTTCGCCCCGTGTTGGCATCTCAAGTTAGGAGCCTAGAAGTGCTCCTGGATCCACAGCTGTGTCTGGATCTCCAGGCATCAGCTGTGGCCAGGAGTGCATTCCGCCAGTTAATCTGGTGAGGCGGCTCTGCCCCTATATCTCGGACTCCGACCTGGCCATTGTCATCCATGTGTTTGCCACCTCGAGGCTAGACTATTCTAACGTGGGGCTGCCCATGGTGACAGTTCGGAAGCTGCAGCTAGTGCAGAATGCTGTGACCTGTCTGCTCACTGGGACGGGTTGTAGGGAGCACATTATGCCAGTGCTCTGGGCACTGCGCTGGCTGTCTATAGTCTTCCGGGCCCAATTCAAGGTGCTGGTGTTGACCTATAAAGCCCTAGATGGCCTGGGCCCTACTCATCTGAGGGACCGCCCCAAGTCTTTTTATATTCCGCCATCAGCGTAAGACCTGGCTCTTCCATCAGGCGTTTGGTGGAGCGGAAGGTTAAAAGGTGGGTTGTGGGGAGGGGGTTGATGTTTTATTGCACACCTTTTTGTATTTGTATATTTAGGTATATTATTTATACTGTTTATTTATATTTAATTATGATATTATTGTAAGCCACCCCGAGCACCTGAGGCAGGAGGTGTGGAATACAAATTATTATAATTATTATTATTATTAACAAACATTTATATAGCGCCAGCAGTGTACCTGGCACTTTACAAAGTAATAAAATAGACATGGTCCCTGCCCCTAGGGCTTACAATCTGAGAGACAGGAGCTGGGGGAGAGACTTAGGAAGGGGAACAGAGGGAGAGACAAGGGGTCTAACATTCATGAAGATGCGAGGTCTCAAGTGCACGTACTTGGCTTGGTTACGATGAGAATGACAGCAGGCAGGTCCATGTTGCAAGGATAAGGGTAAACCGATCGTAGGTATAGGAATAGTGGCTCAGCAGGATAAAGAGTCAGACAGAGCAGAGCGAAAGAGGTGAGTTTTAAGGAGAGATTTGAAGGTATGAAGGGAGGGGGCAAGGCGGATGTGGACAGGGAGGGAGTTCCAGGCATGGGGGGCAGCAAGTGAGAAGGGACGAAGGCGCTTAGGGGAGCAGGGAAGGCGTGGAAGGGTGAGAGAAGGGACAGAGGAGGAGCGAAGTGCACGGGCTGGAGTATGGAGGGCGATAAGTGCAGAGAGGTAGGGGGGAGCAAGGTTGTGAAGAGCTTTATAGGTGAAGACTAGGAGCTTGTGCAGGATTCGTTCAGGAAGGGGAAGCCAGTGAAGCGAAGAGAGGAGGGGCTGCACATGGTCGAAGCGACTGGCGAGGTAGATGACCCTGGCAGCAGAGTTTTGGACAGAGATGAGGGGAGAAAGGTGAGACCGGGGAAGGCCAGTGAGAAGGAGGTTACAGTAATTGAGGCGAGAGATGACCAGAGCATGAACAAGAGTTTTGGCAGACGAGACAGAGAGAAAAGGGCGAATCTTAGCAATGTTATGGAGGGAGAAGCGACAGGATTTAGCAACAGAGTCAATGTAGGGTTTAAAAGAAAGGGCTGAGTCAAAGATGAAGCCTAGGCTACGGGCTTGGGGGACAGGCAGGATGGTGACTCCATCAATAGTTATTGACAGTGAGGAAGGAGAGGAAGGATGAGGGGGGAAGATAAGGAGTTCAGTTTTAGCCATGTTGAGTTTGAGTTGACGTTGAGACATCCAGGTAGAGATGTCAGAGAGACAGTTGATGAGACGAGCTTGAACAGAGGGAGAGAGAGAAGGAGTAGAGAGATAGAGTTGAGTGTCATCAGCATAGAGGTGGTATTGGAAGCCATGGGAGGCAATGAGTTTGCCTAAGGATGAGGTATAGATCGAGAAGAGGAGAGGGCCAAGAACAGAGCCTTGAGGAACACCAACTGAGAGGGGGAAGGAGGAGGAGGCGGAGTTGGAGAGAGACACATTAAAGGAGCGGTCAGAGAGGTAGGAGGAGAACCAGTTATGGACAGAGCCACAAAAGCCAAGGGAGTGAAGGGAATCCAGCAAGAGTGAGTGGTCAACAGTATCGAAGGCAGCAGAGAGATCAAGGAGGACAAGAATGGAATAGAGACGTTTAGATTTAGCCACCAGAAGATCGTTGGTGATCTTAGCGAGAGCAGTTTCAGTAGAATGAAGGGGGCGGAAGCCAGATTGGAGGGGGTCAAGGGAGGAGTTGGAGGATAGGAAGTCAAGGCAGCGGGAGTAGACAACACGTTCAAGCAGCTTGGAAGCAAAAGGAAGGAGTGAGACAGGACGATAGCTAGAAGGGTCAGAGGGGTCAAGAGTGGACTTTTTGAGAATAGGAGAGACTGTGGCATGTTTGAAGGCAGAAGGGAAAGAGCCAGTAGAGAGGGAGAGGTTGATGATGTGCAGGAAGGAAGGGGCGACAGTGGGAGTAATGGAGGTGAGGAGGCGGGAAGGAATGGGATCAAGGGGGCAAGTGGAAGGGTTGGAGGAGGAGAGCAGAGAGGAGATTTCCTTAAGGGAGGCAGGGGAGAAGGAGGACATGAGAGAAGGAGGGGGAGGAGGGAGAGGGGTGGGAGTGGGAAGAGAGGAGTGGGAAGCGATGTCGAGGCGGATCTTGTCTATCTTGGAGGTGAAGAAGGAGGCAAGATCCTGAGCAGAAAGGGAAGAAGGAGGGGGAGGACAGGGAGGCTTGAGGAGGGAGTCAAAGGTAGAGAACAGGCGGCGAGGGTCCCGAGAACAGGACTCAATGCGGGAGGCATAGTAGTGTTGTCTAGCAAGGGAGATAGCAGAAGTAAGGGTGGAGAGACAGAATTTGAAGTGAAGGAAGTCAGCGTGAGAATGGGATTTGCGCCAGAGTCGTTCAGCAGCACGAGTGCAAGAACGGAGGTGGCGGATACTAGGGGTGAGCCAAGGACGGGGGTTGTGGGAGAAGGCAGGGCGGGAAGAGAGAGGGGCATGGGAGTCAAGTGTGGAGGAGAGAGAGGCGTTGAGAGCAGAGACAGCGGAGTCAGGGGAGGAGGAAGAGAAGACTGTAGGAAGAAGGGGAGAGAGAGAGGAGGCAAAGTCCAGGGGATCAATAGCTTGAAGGTCACGGAAGGGGCGTAGAGAAGGGGAAGAGGAGGGGGGACAGTGGGAAATGTTGAAAGAGGCAAGGAAGTGGTCTGATATAGGATGAGGATCGAAGGAGAGATCAGCGACAAATGTATAAAATAAATGATAAATAAAATAAATAATGCATGGACACCACTGTCCACATGGGGGAGCACTTGTGAATTCAGTGCCTGGGGGTGCATGCTCCTGTGACCCATGCACCACCCACCCCATCCATGCATAGGGCACTCCGGAAGAAGCCGAAGTGCCCCATGCGTGCACAGGGGTGGCCACCTATGGGGTTGCTAATTTGAAGAGCTCCCACACGCACAACATCCCTGTACTCACCCGGGCATGCACTGACTGTGGACCCCTCCTGTCTTGTGTAAAAACACCCTTAAATCACTTGTAACTCTGAATCGTCATGTGTCAGGAGCTCTAAGCCAAAGTTATTCAGGAGTAGGAAGGGAATTGAAAAATAAGCTCCCTTTTACACTGAAGAAAAAGAAAACTGTAAGATCATTTGTCATGACCACAAGGCCTGGGCCCTACATATCTAAATGACTGCTTTCCTCCATATGTCTCTCCACAGCCTCTAAGGCCCTTTTCACACGAGACACCCCCATGCAATGTGGGTGCCTGCATGTGCATGCATGGGGGAGTCTTGTGTGACCGTCGCGGCAGGTGGGTGGGTGTGCGTCCATGTGTGCTCCTGTGCTCCACCCATCTCCATCCACCTCCACCCATCGGCCAAAACAGGGATGGCTCTGTGCGTGGAGATCGGTGGAGGTGGGTGGAGATGGGTGTATGTCTATGTGACGGCTGCCCACGTGCTGCGCACACACACGCACCCCGCATCCCGTTTGAAAAGGGCCTAAAATCAGACGAAAGTGCCCTCTTGCAGGTTCCATCGTTGGCACAGGTCCATTTGACCCAGGCATGCAGAGGGATGCTCTCCAGGACTGCTCCACAGCTCTGGAACTCCCTTGTCCTGGAGGTTTGCCTAAGCCCTAGTTTGAGCATCTTTTGGAGGCAGCGCAAGACCTATTTATTTGGCCAGGCATTTAACAGATAGTGGTAGATTCTGGGATGGGAAGCACTATAATGTATTTTATGGATTTTACTTTGTATTTTCTTTTTATGATAACCACCCTGATCCTGAAGGGATAGGGTGGGATAATAAATAAATAAATTTAAATAAAGGCAAAGTAACTATGTTGTAATTGCAGTGATAAAGCTTGAGTGATAGTGGCATAGTTACTTTAATATAATTAAATCCACATTCCCACAAATTGTGTGACACAGAAGTACTTCAATTAAATTGAGAGGCCATGTTCTGATGAAGAGAAGTAAACCAAAGTAATTACTTCAATTTGATTAAACTGAAGGAACTACTCCACTTCGGCAGCATTCAGACAAACTGTAAACTGAAGCAGATCGTAAGCTCTCAGCCAGGGACCGTGTCTATCTTGTTTTTTTCTAAAGCACCAGGTACATTGATGGTGCTATATAAATGCTTATAATAATAATAATAAATAATAATACTGCATCAATTCCCCCCAGCTGAGCCATAATGATTACTGAACCATGGTTGCCACCCTCATGCTGATAAGTGTTTGCACAAAGTTACTTTGAAATACAAGCTGCATTATTAGCGCTCTGTGTAAATGTTTCAGGAGTAAAACTGAAGACCCAATTACATCTAATTAACTGTTCATCAGAACATGGCCAATGTATATGCAAAAATTAGACACCCCCCCCTTTTAAAGTAACTGTAACGTGAACCTTTTACTTTAAAGTAAAAAGAGAAGGGTAACATTGTCATGAGTCATTACCATTAGTGGGAGATTGCATTCTGTGCAGCTGCAGTAAGAATGAAGTGGAGTAGTTATTTTGATTTAATTAATGAAATTTGTCAATTTAATATTAATACATTAATTGATTTAATTAAATTGACATAATTACTTCTGTTTTCACTGTCCGTGGGAACGCAGCCGTGTACGCTGGCAGAAACGTGGGACACCCCACCCTTCAACACGCTCCGGGCTTCAATGTTTGTGTGTGGACACTATTCCGGAATAAGTGGTTTGCGGATCCGTCACCCTGCACTTCCTTCTCTCTTCCGACAGGTGGCGCTGTCCCACCCTAACGCCTTCCCCCGCCCCTCTCCCTCAACAGGTCATCCAACCGCCCGTCATGCTCTGCGCTTCGCCCACTCCCCCCTGCATTGTGCCTGCCAGTCGAGCGCGCGCGCACCTAGTCTCTGTCCCGCGTGATGCCCTTATAGTGGTGAGCGCGAGGCGGCCCGGGCTCGACCATAGAGAGCACCCTGGAGGTATTGGCTAGAGTGTCCCTACCCTCTGAGCAGGCAGCAGCAGCAGTAGCCGCCGCCGCCGCCGCCGCGGGCGAGTCAGAGTCCGCCAGAAAGCCGAACCGCGCGCGGTGCCTGCGTCCCCCTCCCGGACAAAGCCGCCGCTTCCCTCTTGCCCGGAGTCCCCTCTGCGCCACCGCCTCCTCCTCCCCCGACCAATCGGAACCATGTCGGCCAGCAGCCTCCTGGAGCAGGTAGGGCCGCGCCGCCCCCGCCCGCTGGGAAAGGCCCCAGCTTCGGGCCTAGGTCGGGGAGGGTTCCTTCCCAGCGCGGTGGGCGCGCTGTGACCGTGTCTTCCTTCCCTGTCCCCGGCCCCTCCTTGTGGGGCCTAGGCCAGGCCGGAGCCTCCCCATGCCCCTGACTCACCACTCTCTCTTTCTCCCGCTCTCTCCTCCATGTCGCCGCTTCGCAATCGCCGCCGCTGCAGAGACCCAAAGGCCAAGGCAACAAAGGTGAGGATGGGCGGCGGGATGGAGCGTTCAGAGACTGAGAAGAGCTGAGATCCTTCCCCCAGTATTCTGGGGTGGGGAACCAATCCAGAGACCGGAGGAGTCCTTCAGTGGGAGCTTGGTTAGGAGAGTGGAAGGATCTTGAGGGCTCTTTAATTTAGCAGAGGAGGGACATAGAGAAGAGCTGAGACTCCCCGTTCTGGACGAACCAGCGGCTGCAAGAGCCCAATCTGTTTGCTTCAGTAGAGAGAAGTAGGGAGCTTGGCTAGAGGGTGGAAGGATCCTAAAGTATCTCTAATTTAGCAGAGGCGTGCTGAGACACCCTCCCCACCCCCAGTAATGACCCTGGGAACCAAGGCGCCTGGTCTGCTTGGCCTCAGCAGAGGGAAACTGGTTAGGTGGGTGAAAGTATCTTGAGGACTCGTTAATCTCAGATGGGGTATATCAAGAGCCAGTTGCTAGAGGTTAAACCTGGACAAACTTAAAGGAGAGGAAAAAGAGGTACAAGAGTTTAGAACCGTGAGGTTGATATTAACCGTTGGAGTGAACTGGGGGAATGGAATCTGAATTGCTTACACCGATTGGTGGATATAGGGGAAATACAGTGAACACGGCCCAGTTTATACTGTTTGAGAAGGTATGTCCTCCTCAGAAATGGGCTTCAGTCCAATTTGCTAAAATCAACCTGATTGGGTAAGAATGGTCTGTGTTCTATATAAGACATAGAGCTAGGTAATCAGAAAAAGCTCTGAATCTAGTTGCAGAGAATATTGAATTTGATTAGAGGAGTATAGGAAGGGAAATGGTTATAAAAGCTTTTTAATGAGGATAAGAGTTTCCCTACAAGCCTCTCATTTTAAGGCTTCACTGACTTCACTCCATAGAAATGCCAGTATTTGTGATGTTGGGGGAATTTGTAGTCATCAGGGGAAGTATTGGTTAGCTGACTAATGGCTTGATAGCTTGCAATGTGAGGGAAGGGAAGGTTCCGTTAGAGAAGTGTGTTGGCGTGAGTGATAACATGCTACCTTCCCCTTAATGTGGCTGAGTGTACATTGTTTAGCACCAATGTAGTATGACTATGCAATGTAGGTTTTGATGTTTTGAAGGATGCGTATTGTTTTTTACTGTGTAATTGTCTAACTTTGCCTAAAATTGTCCATGAATCTTGTTCTCAGTACAAAATGGATCTGTGCATCAGAAGGATGGCTTAAATGATGATGACTTTGAACCGTACTTGAGTCCTCAAGCCAGGCCGGTGAGTGCAAGGAAACTTGTCTGTTTAATAAAAGGGTGGGGTTTGCCAAGTAATCAATTACCTCCTGCTCACATCTAGCTTAAAGGACGTTTGACTCTTTCCCCAACCCTTTAGTTGGGTTTTAACACTTATTGGATGTTAAATAACATCCAATTGTGTAAATACGCAGGACTTGAGGCAAAAAAACACTCAGCTGCCAATGCTGCTCAGTTCATTAGCTGAAAAATCTGCCTTCAAAAATGTTTGGTCTGTGAGGATTGCTTATTGGGAGTATTGTAGGCTCTTAGTTAAAATCAGCAAGAAGCAAAAATCCCAAACATGAGATCAGAAGATTTGGCCTTAACATGGTGAAACTCAGTTGGGTTGCATGGATTTAGCTGTGGGCATATGTTGATGCAAAATATGATCATGAGTTTAATCTTATGATTTTGCTGAAGATCAAAATATTTAAAAGTAATCTATTTTTGAACACTTCTGAAATTCCAGTTTTATGGGATTTAATTTCCTTTGCTTGTTTTTGGTTAACTTATACAGTAGGATGAGTTAGCTTATTGCAAGACTTTGTGAAATTCCACAATAAAATGTGATAATGTTGAAGAGCTTTTTCTTTCTAACTGGCTATTCATGCTGTTTATGCTCTTATCCCTTGCATACTGGAAATTCATGAACTTGGGTTAGTTCTACTTTTTACAAAAAAGTGAATAGACAGGCTTGATGATTCACTTATGGAAAAATAAAAATCTTGTGGAGGTTGAGATGTAAAAGTTTGAAATCTGGATGTTGCTTTCTGAGTCACCATATGTATTTAAGTTATGGTCTATTACACAGATATTAGGAAAAAACAGCATGAGGTACAAGAATGCAACAGTTTTGAGGAATACATATTAATGTCAATGACTATCAGTTCATTTGGCTCATTGTCCATCAGACAGTTCAGTTGTTAGTATAGGCACTAAGTTCTGCTGTAAATTTTTATTTTTAATCATTCTGTAATAGTTTTCATGTAGTAATGCATGGTGATTGGCTACTGTTGTTAAGAATTCGAAGTAGGTTTCTGTTTTTGCTTAACAAGTAGGATTCTTAGGCCATCCTTCACTGTTAGTCAATGGGAGTTTGCCACTGACTTTAAAGGATGGATGATTGTACCCTACGTATATAGCAAACTGCCTTATAAATCTTTAGCATAAAACCTGACTGGCAGTGCAATATTGTTTAGTACTGATGGTAACTTTTAGAACTGGTCCCATTCACTTCAGTAGGACTCATGGTCTAGTGCTCAACAACTGGAAGATAGTGCCCTTAAGGTCTGTACATCTAGCTCCCACAAAGCACAAGCCTAGCTTTGAATCTGTGTAGACAAACATGGACATTTTCTCAGACTTCTATATATAACCTAGCTAGCACCATGGCATCTTTTTCTGCCCTTTAAATTAGTAGCATCTTCTTAAATAGTCAGAAAAGCGTGCTTGGCTTAAATTACACTCCTAAATTGATTGTAAGCAGAAAATTTAGGGGGGAAATGATCTTTGTGTATTTTTTCACGATTAAGAATTTTGTGAACATTTACTAATCTAGTTTGTGTGGGTATTTTACAAAGAAATGCATAACAGTTCTTGAAAACTAGGAAAGATTGCAGAACCAGAAAAACTTCCTAGGGTATTCTTGGGTAAATGTAATGTTCAGACTACTCATAACGTGTTGGAACTGATTAGATTTCAATACTTCTAAGGGGTTCCTTTAACCATTTTAAAAACTTCAGTCTCCAACTTCAGAATTAAGTTCTTCCTTTCCATCTTGTACAGCTTGTCCACCTGCTCTTATACATATTTTGCCATTTCATATATAGCTTGAGAGAAACCAACACAGTTACTAAATTGACCGCAGCATCATTGAACAAATTGACCAGATGGATGCGAGAGTCTGATGGGAGGAGATGGAAAGGAAATTTGATCTGATAAAGGGCCACCCTGTTGAAGTGCGGTGGCTACTTTTTGTAACTTTTAATTCTAATTAGTACATATAACAGGTAATCAAAGGGGACAGACGTATGCTTTCTCATTTTAGAACAAGTTAAAAGGAATAATTTCAGCTGCTACTAACAAGCCATTCTGGTAACCTACTGAGTTGTTGTTTTTTTTTAACTTGTTTTTATTGAGCAGTTTTTTCAAAGTACACCTATTCTTCTACACACCGTGTTACCCCATTTTATCACATTTTTCCTGGACCAGGGTTACAGCATTGGTCCACCTGCCCAATGTGTGTCGGTTAACCTACTGAGTTTTAACTGTCGGGGTTTTTGTTGTGTTCCAGAAACTTGAATTTGCAGTTAGTGAGTCTTAAATGATAACAAAAAGCCTTAAGGATTTTCATTCCTAGAGATGCAGAGGAAGAATGAGTATCAAATTAAAGTATTTTTCTTGGTCAGGGACACCTCATTTAAAGCGAATGCAGTATCTAAAACCCTGATCTCATGTTTAATTGCATAGTGTATAATGCTGGAATTTCAGCCACTAAACTGACAACAGGCCTCACTTAAAAATATATACCTTATTTTATTAGTTATTTTCTACTCCTCTTTTCGGTTGTATGTTCTGTAATTTTCCTGTACAAGTATAATTATTGCATATTATACAGGTATAGGCAAATTGTATTTGTAATTCAGCCCTCTTGAAAGTTCCAAGCATAAGGAAGTGTGGCGAGGGGGTGCGAACTGGCTTGAGCAGGGCCCAAATTTGATCTGATAGCGTCCTATTTTTATGCATTGTGGGGGAGAAACACATCAAGGAAAAATTTCTGAGCAACAGGCTGCAAAAGCCCAACGCTCCATGGTAGTCTAATAAATAGGGTCTGGATTTCATCCACATACAAATAAACAGTAAAAGGTCTTACTTCAGTTGTCGGGATTTAATTGTGTGAAATAATATACCTGTAAGGACAGCTTCTTGTGGGCTATTTTAAACTGTTTTTTGCATCTCTCAGTGAGTGAGACAAGTTAATGGCAAAGAGGGTTTCTGCTCTTTAAAGTGGCAAACTTAGGGGAAAACCCCCCGGTAATGTGAAAAATTACATTTTTGGCACAATTCATAGACAGTCTTAGTGACATGAGTAATTACATAAGCAGTCACATTGATTTTAATGGGACTGTACCTCTACATAGACTTCACTGACTAAGGCTTGCTAAGATTGTACTTTTTAATTGCTAAGACAACACTTCCCTCACCAAAATGCAGCAGATTTGCTGATTGTCTTGTCGGTTTTACATCCTTCTCTGCTAGGAACTTAAGATGGACTAAGTCAACTTCATTTTCAGTGATCATTCCTCACAACAGTGATGTAGTAGTGTGTGTCTGGATTGCAAATACTGCTGCAGAAGGATGCATTTTGTTTAATCTTCATAATCTTGTTTATGTTGGGGACCAAATATAACCTACTTAATTTTGAATTCACTTAACAGCTAGAGGGGGAACACTGCTGTTTTTTTCAAGGGTGGCAGAGCCATCTTGAGAACCTGCAAAGATTTTAATGCATATGTGACATGAAGACCTTCAGGAACTGCTCTTGGCACATAACCTGATAGTAAGCAGACTGGAGAGGTGCCTAATGTAAGCCAAGCCTTTGAAAACAGGAACTGACCCTGGCTTCTGCTTTGTTTGCATTGGATTGTCATGTAGCTCTAGGACTCTGTGCCTACAAATTCAAGTTACTAAGTAAAATCCATTAGTGTGATTTTAAGAAATCCCTGCGGGTGGGGGTGGCAGCAACGGGAAGAAGGTGGTTTAAATATTAAGTAAATATTAGGTGTACTGTAGCTATTCACTTTCCTAACTGTACAATTAGTCATTTGTTGTGCAGTTGTCTACTTTGGGTTTTTTAAAAACACTGTCCCATGCTAGGAAGACTTCTTTAGAAAAAATTATGCCATTTTTTTAGCATGTCAGGTAATACATGCTAAAATCAAATTTCATATTCAATCAAAAATTCTTGGTATAGTTTTGAACACTAATATTATGCCTTGGGGGAAACTGGCTAATCAATTTACAGGTGGAAATTTGGAATAGAAATAAATGTGGCCTCCAATACTTGGATACTTTTCATAATGCTTTTTAAAATTGCTCTTTCCCCCTGCATATCTCCATGTCTGCTGCCTTCTTCTTTCTCCCCTCCTCCAAAACGAAAATGAGAAAGCCACCAAACCTTTTCAGGTTAGAGTCGAAAATAAATCCTGTCAGGCAGGTGTTAGAAGCACAAGGCAGGCTGTGTTGTTTGTATGCTGAATAAAATGTTGAACAGCTCCATTGTAGTCATGTTGTCAAGTCAGTGGTGAATCTAGATAGGTTTGAACATTTCAGAATGGAACTCTTTTAAAAACCATCTTTGCATTTAATCTTTCTGCAGCAATTAAAGTGCTATAGTGCATGTTTGTTAGAGGAGGCATGAATCCTTTATACTGGTGGTCCTGAATCTGTTAACATCTTTGGGATAAGAATGTGATGTGAGAAGAGAATGTGGTGGCATTTAGTGCAGACTCCTTGTTTTCTCTTCATTCTAACTATGTAGTGCTTATTTTTGTCTTGCAGAATAATGCCTACACTGCAATGTCTGACTCCTATCTGCCAAGCTACTACAGTCCATCCATTGGATTCTCCTACTCGTTAGGTGAAGCTGCTTGGTCTACTGGAGGTGATCCACCCATTCCCTATTTAACATCTTATGGACAACTGAGCAATGGGGAACCTCACTTTCTCCCAGATGCAATGTTTGGTCAGCCAGGGGCCCTTGGCAGTACTCCATTTCTTGGGCAGCATGGCTTTAACTTTTTTCCAAGTGGAATTGACTTCTCAGCTTGGGGGAATAACAGTTCTCAGGGGCAGTCCACTCAAAGCTCTGGATATAGTAGCAATTATGCTTATGCACCCAGCTCACTAGGTGGAGCCATGATTGATGGGCAGTCTGCATTTGCCAATGAGACACTGAATAAGGCTCCTGGCATGAACACCATAGACCAAGGGATGGCAGCACTGAAGTTGGGTAGCACAGATGTTGCGAGTAATGTCCCCAAAGTTGTTGGCTCTGCTGTTGGCAGTGGGTCCATTACCAGCAATATTGTGGCATCTAACAGTTTGCCGCCAGCTACCATTGCTCCCCCAAAACCAACATCCTGGGCTGATATTGCTAGCAAACCTGCAAAACAACAGCCCAAGCTGAAGACCAAGAATGGCATTGCAGGTTCAAGTCTTCCACCACCCCCAATAAAACATAACATGGATATTGGAACTTGGGATAACAAAGGGCCAGTGTCAAAAGCCCCTACCCAGGCTTTAGTTCAGAATATTGGCCAACAGCCAACCCAGGTCTCCCCTCAGCCAGTGGGTCAGCAGATCAGTAACAGCCCTCCAGTGGCACAGGTTTCAGCCGGGCAGCAGCCCCAGCCACTGCCCCCTCCACCACCCCAGCCAACTCAGCTACCAGTGCAACAGCAGGCAGCTCAGCCCACCCGCTGGGTTGCGCCTCGTAATCGTGGCAATGGGTTTGGTCAGAATGGAGTGGATGGTAATGGAGTGGGACAGTCTCAAGCCAGTGCTGGTTCTACTCCTTCGGAACCACACCCAGTCTTGGAGAAGTTGAGGTCCATCAACAACTACAACCCCAAGGATTTTGACTGGAACCCCAAACATGGCCGAGTTTTCATCATTAAGAGTTATTCTGAGGATGATATCCACCGTTCCATTAAATATAACATCTGGTGTAGTACAGAGCATGGCAACAAGAGACTGGATGCTGCTTACCGCTCCATGAATGGGAAAGGCCCCGTCTACCTGCTGTTCAGTGTCAACGGCAGTGGTCACTTCTGCGGAGTAGCAGAAATGAAATCTGCTGTGGACTACAACACATGCGCAGGCGTGTGGTCCCAGGACAAATGGAAGGGACGTTTTGACGTCAGGTGGATTTTTGTGAAAGACGTTCCCAACAGCCAGCTGCGACACATCCGCCTAGAGAACAACGAGAATAAACCAGTGACCAACTCCAGGGACACTCAGGAGGTGCCTCTGGAAAAGGCTAAGCAGGTGTTGAAAATCATTGCCACCTACAAGCACACCACCTCCATCTTCGATGACTTCTCACACTATGAGAAACGCCAAGAGGAGGAGGAAAATGTTAAAAAGGTAACCAGATTCTCTATCTATAGATTTTGTTAAGGGTAAGAAATCCTACAGGAGCAAAGTGATACAATGGACTAGTGCGCTGGCCTGGAGACTTGAATTGCTAAGCGAGTTTGGGCCTTGCATTAATTTCTAGTTGGATGCTTCTTCATATTGCAACTCTAAACTAATAGCCTAAACCCTACCCTAAACTAATAGCTTCTGCTCTGAATGGGATAAAGCTAGAAGGGAGATCAACATTGATCTATTTATTTATTGGGGCTTGGTGGAGATATATAGTAATGCTTGCACAGAGCATTCAGTAAACTGGGATGTGGTCATTGCTGTATATAACAAACTTGTATGAGCACCAAATTCACATGATTTAAAACCTGTCACCAAGTCTTCTCTCTGGTAAGACCACATTAAAGAGTAGAAAGTGGGGACTAGGTAAAGATAATTGGATATTATTAGTAAATCTGGTTTTCAGTATTCTTGTCAATGGAGTTAGACTGTTATCTGCCATTTGTAATTAAATTTAGTGGTCTTGAGCTGATAGTTTGATATAATTCAGGATCTCACCCGTGGATGACTTCTCTCTTTAGGGATGTCACTTTTATTTGATCAAAATGCTAATTAGGAATTATCAACATCAGCTTTTTGGTTTGTTGCCAAATTGTTGTCTCTGCAGTCCTAGCCTTAGGGAATCGGCTAAAACAGAAGCTGCAAACCGCACAGCATGGCAACCATTAACTAGAGTCTTAACTTGATTTGTGTGTTGGATCACACCATTTAAGTAAAATAATTCAGTGATAATGTCTACTATACAGAAATGAGATACTAGGGACAAACCTGGTATCATGTCCCTGAAATCCTGGGAATTGTAAACTTGCAGAAAACCTGTAGCGAAAGAATGAGTGTCTTGATTAGCAAGCCTTTTCCACACTTGCACCGTGGATGAGGAAAATCATTCTTCTGTAATGTTGACTAGAGCTTTTATTATATAAAGGGAAGATAACTGTTAACCCAAGAATTAAATGCTTAATGTTGAAGAAATGCACCTTAACTGTAAACTGCTTCTCATGAATGCAATGGTGGTTGGGATAGTGGACATCTTGAGTGAATTCCCATCCTACCGAATGCCTTTGCTTTGGAGACTATATATCTGTTCCTGTCTGATTACTACCTGTAAGTTTGAACTGAGGCAAATGAAATGTTGATTGGAATCTAGATTTGAACATTAAAGCACAGGCACTGGAGTAGGACTCCTTAGTATATTGCATTCTTGCCTTGCAAAGAGCATCAGGATTTTGAGGAAGAGACTAATGTGAGGGACAAGCAATGTGAATGTGGTGTTATGATCCCAGTGTAAAGGTTCAGAGTGAGGAAGACCACAGGAAAAGGGATTAGGATAAAAGGAAAAGAGCATGTTGAAACTTCAGCTTCCTTATGGTCGGTCTGTACAAGAAATAGATTATATTAAGAAAATTTAAATGTCTATTTAAGCTTTTAAAACTGGTGTGTGCATTTTCTGTTTTCTGTTCTCTCCATAAGTAATTCCTTTAAGAGTAGCAGGGTTGTCAAAATAGATATTTGGGGTAGCTGCATAAAGGGCGCTTGCACGTTACACTATTTCATGTTAGTTTCTATCGGATGGGAGATTTAGTAACGTGCATGTACCTTTTCTCATTCATCAAGGAGATTTCTGTGATTTTCCTCACAGATGCCAAGTGAAATACTTCTCTGAAAGTAACGTGAGTTCTGTATTACACAAGATTGGAATGTGTGAATGTAACTTACACAAGAATTAGTGTGTAGAGGCTAAGCGTGTTGTAATGTGTGCATAGATCCGTTAATTTTAATAGATCCCTTAAGGTCATATGACTTCATGCTGGCAAAAACAAACCGGGGAGGGAGGGGTGGGGAATAACATGGGCATGCGACCTGGTGGGAATCTTCCATTATTGCTGACTTGGCATATGAGAGAATCTCACATGAAAATCAGCATATGTGCAAGTGACCAGAGTGGTTAGTTCAACCCTAGACTGCACATCTATCCTACCTCTTAAACCAAGAGTCCCAGTCCCCTGATCCAAATTAAACTTAAATGGAGTCAAATTAAACTAGCAGCCCTGGTCCTGTGGCAGGTAATGTGCACACTATTTGCTTCAGTGGACTTGTGTGCTTGCCAACTGATGTTACATGCTTTATCTGAGAGAGGGTTGAGCTACAAGTGAATTCAAACACCTTGAAATGCCACCAGATAACAGCAGGTGCTAAGTTAAATGCCAAATTCTCAAGTTAAGTCAAATGATGATCACATTAAATCCCTACAGATGCCAAAAATTAAATCAGATGCCCAAGTAAAGCTGCAGCTGAACCTTAATTTAAATCAAACTAAATCAGATTCCCCCGTTTGCACTTAGACTTATCCCATCCAGTTGCTCAATCTCATTCATTCCCACCCAATTACTCTCTCTCTACTGCTGTAGTCGTAGCCACTGCTGGCATAGCTGATCCTCAGGATGCTGCTGCTGCTGCTGCAGGAACCAGCTCCTGGGTAGCTGTACCATCATTGAAGGCAGCCTCCAGAATCCCCTTCTTACAGCCAGAACTGTGCCCAGGGACTCCAAGGAGCTGTTGCCACAACAGGAACTGGCTCCTGGGGACCCTCTGCTGCTAAATCTGAACCCCCCACCCCCCCCAAGATGCCTGAGTTGCAGCTGCAGCAAAAGGAGCTGGCCCCGGGGGAGCCACTGCCACCCCTGGGACTGGTTCTCTGGGGCTTCTGGGGAGTCCCTGCTGCTGCCAGAACTGGCTCCTGGGGAGCCACTGAACAGCTGACTGTCAAACCTTGGAGAGCTGCCAGTGTTGCCCCAGTGTCCCCTGTCCCCCAGCTGCCACCACCAGAAGCAAATGACTCTTTCTGCCCCTTCTAGCATTTCAGTTCCTTTCCCAAATGCCAGAGGGGAGCACCATGAGGGGAACTCACTTGCAGTGGTGTTGGCAGCAGCAGTTCTGTGGGTCAGTTGTCAGGGAATGGCCTTGTGTGCTGCATGTTGTATCGCTTGTTGAGCACCTCCGACTGAGAGACGGGAAAAAATACAAAGAGCAGAAATGGCATCTAAAACGGATACTTAGGAGTGTTGGAGCCTTCTTTCCCTGTATTCTGAATGGATTCATTGGGGCCCACAAATGGAGATGTAATTAGTAAACAATAAAATCCTTCCTCTCTATAAGAAAGCACAAATATACAGCTTAGAAATTATTATTACAGAAGCGCATAAAATCAGTGTCCATTCTTTTTGCCATTGACTCATTGTCTTTGTCGCATGCTGAGGCTTTGCTCTAATGTCTGGTGCAATAAGTGACTTGCTCAGTCATTTGGGTTTTCAGTGTAGCAACCAGGGGGCAGTTTGGCCTCTTAAACTTTTAAGTCTAGGGCAGAGTGGCCTTTCTTGAAGTTCTCTTGATGTTGCTGTTTTATCTTCTTAAGCAGCCTCAGATTTTCATGGGGGCAGGCTGGCTTTCATCTTGGGCCGTAATGGATACTGATACCAATACTTCTGCCATGCGACAGTATAGTCAGCAGGATCAAATTTTGTGTGTACAGTCTATTTTTTTTATCACTTCGGCTGGATACCTGAAAAGAATTTGTATACAAAAGTATTTGCAGTTTATGCATTACCACAGCAGCTATAAATGGCTCAGACCTCTTGTCTCTGGTCTGTTAGGCTTTTTTTGTGTTCCAAAAACCCATTGCTAAGGGCTCTTTGTCTTTTCAGGCACAGTCTCTAGAAGATGGGGCTATGTGGATGTTGTACGTTCTTGCTTCTTGAAGCTTCAGAGTTAACAAGCTGCAACTGTTTTCAGTTGGTTTCAGCCTCCCCTAAGGCTCTTTACTACACTGATTTTTGCAGAATGATTTCTACAGATTTTCGTTGGAACACTGCATTCTGGCTCTTGAAAAATTTGAGGTCTCTTGCGTGTCTCTTCTGATGTTTCCAACATTTAAGCTTTCTAATAATATAGCAAGCAAAATATACTGGGGATATGTTCAGGGCTGTAAGCAAAATGCTCCCTCTGCTGGCCAGATGTAGAGACCTACTTGCTGGTGGGGGCTCGGGGGTGGGGGGAAAGCTGAAATTCTGCTGCCCCTTCCCCTACCGTTGTTACAACTTACAAGTCCCAGTTTGGGGCTTTTAGTGCAGGTATGAGGTGCTTTTGCTCCCCCAGCAGAATGACTGCATCCCACTGAACAGCAGACAGTAGGAAAACGCTCCCCTGCAGCAGCAGCAGCAGCAGCAGCAGAGTCCCAAGGCTAGGGATTGGCTGTCCCCCTTGCAGCAGCCACCCCCTCCTATCTGCAGTCTGAGCAATGCTATAAAATCCCACTTGGCAATTCCCAACCTTTATTGCCTCCAGTGATTTGGTTTTTAACAGTCCTGGATAGGTTATATTGTTTGAATGAAGTAACTGTTGGGATGATGGTAAATCTGGGAGGTTCTTTCCTTAGTGTTACTGCTATGTACATCCAAGTACAGTACAGAAGGGCTAATAGAGTATGGTGTTCTAAGGGCATCTAAAACTATTTGACCTTCTCCAGTTCAAGGCTGTTCAAGCTGATAACCAGGACTACCCTGTTTAATCTGGTTTCAGGCTTCTTGAGACTATTGACAGTCCCTGCCACAGTACCTCTGTCACTGGCTTTCTCAGAAATATGGCTCTTTTCTACAGTTATAGAATACGTGTAGGCTTTTCTGTACGAAGTATTGTTGCATTGACTGCAGTTACATGCTTTTGGATTTTTAACAAGAAAATCATGCCAGTTTCTGCCTGTATCAGATGGCAACATCTTGTGTGTTCTGACTCAAAGTATTGGGGAGCTAACATCCTGTTTATATTCCAGTATTTCACTTGATCTCTTCTTTGTGACTCCATTCTCTTGACTTGGCATCATAAATTGTATAAACAGTGTGCACAGGGTCTGTGGACTCTAGGCAAATTCGTTCTAAAGAGATTTGCATTTCTCCCTTGACACACTTGCTTTACTGTCCACAGAGACACTCATAAAGTATGAATCAAACTACTGAGTCCACAATAACTGCAGAGCTGATCTGGGTGTTGAGGTGTAGCAGTCTCCAGATAAACATAGGATTTTTCCTGATGAAGCCACTGTTCTTGACGTGAGCTATCTTGAGTCGCTATTATGGTTCTTGTATGCAGCTGTAAAGCAGTGCATGTTCTAACATTTTTGTGGGGATTTGTGTTTTATTTAAATGAAGTATTGTAGTTCCTTCTGCTGCTGGAGTTTTGCCTAAGGTCCTTTGTTATATTTTGGGACCTTTTTAAAGAACGCGGTAAAGCCATTCTGAGAACCAAAACAGTCAGATTTCCATTTCAGTGCTTGTTGGTGTAATGCAGCTCAGGAAATGAAAAATATCTGTTTGGGCTTGCATGGCTTTTCATTCCAAGGATCACTTGGTGTACTTATGCTGAAATTTCTGCAAAACCTAGCTAACATGAAGGTCAGTTGATTGTATGCCGGTTTCAAATTTCTTTTTTCTGACGTTTCCGTATTTGGTGGTGCGTGCGCACAATTTCAGTGTAGTTCAGGTTTTCCTAATATAGTTTGATTGATAAACAGTAGAGAAACTATAGCATACGGAGGTGTTACTTGGCAGCCTCCTTATACATATTGTTTAAGGGCAGCAGACTTGGAAAGAGGATGAAAAACTGGATTCTGATGCTCCAATCCATAGACAAGCTTTTTCATTTAGAAGAGAGAGTGCTTTCCCATCTTGTAACTCAGGGATAAACAGAAGCCATTTTAGTACAACTAATATGGATCTAGATTGTAAAGCAATCCATTTCCAGTTTACTGAGTGACATTGAGTGTTAGTGAGTTAATAAATCTCATTAAGCTGCAAGATTTAATGGCTGTTAAAGTCAACTGGTAGCTTGCGAAGCAGATCTCTTGAAGTTGCCATGATGAGAAGTTTCAAATTGTTTCCTGCAGCTTGGTAATGGAATGCTGAGCCTTTCATGACTAGCTCACAGGGTGATTTGCAGCACCAGGTTGGTAGTGACCGTAAACTATCTCCTGTCTTACTGAGATCAGCCTGTGTGAAACGATTTTAGTCAAGCTGGCTCCCTGTGAATGTGTTTTCCAAATTAGAACTGGTAGCCTTAACCCTGCTTCGAACCCTTCTGTATTAATCTGCTTATGAGGTATATTATTCGGAGATATCCCAATTACATCACAGTTGAAAAATATAAATGATTTAACATAAAAAATTAAATTGTGTTTGGTACAGAAATGTCTGTTCAACACGAAGGTTCGTGGGGCTACTAGGAACTCCCACTGGTACCAGTAAAATCTCACCAGTAATGGTACTGGTTTGAACTGACCCCCCCATTTTTGGAACATAAGATGTACAGAAACTGCAAAAGTAACAAAATTTTTCAACTAAGGCTGCTTGCCCAAGTTACACAATCTCATGTTGATTTTGATCTAATGTGAGATCGTAAATAACATGAGAACAATATGGCTACATGCCCACGTTGATGTTTTATACTTGTTTTGGTGCCTGGGCACAGATCTGTTGTTTTTTTGCAATGGATCTGTGCCCATGTACGGGTCCCTCAGGACCCTGATTCTCCATTGGGCCTCTGGACCCGATTCTGAGTGTCCTGGATCCCCTCCCCTCCCTTAGACTGGGTTGGATGGAGGGGTATTGGGGGTGGCCTCCCCACCCCCTTCTCCCAAGCCCAGCAAATCACCCAGCGGCGGTAGTGGCAGCATCAGCAGCTTTATCTGGTTGCGCTGCCCTGGGAGGCTCCATGCGGCGGGCTGGGAAATGACCAGAAGGAGCCAGCAGGAGAGCCGACTGGAGAAGTTGCTGCCACTGCTGCCAGGTGAGTTCCCGTAAACTCCCCTTCCCCTTCTTCCAACTGGTTGGGCTGGGGTATGTCTCCCCCCCCCCGCTTCCCACTGGACTGGCGGGGTGTGTCTGCCTCTTCCCCACCTTCCCTCATGACCCCTACCCCAACCTCCTCTTCCCCAAACTAACGTTAGTTTAATATTAAATTTGAATGTACATGTTCAAATCTACTTGTGAGTGACAGGGCTGGATTTTCAGTGATCTGTGATAAAACTAGCGTTAATTTCCCTGCTGGATTACAAAGGAAACAGTACTTGCAATAGATTTCCTTGTGTCAGGGAGGACAGCACATTCGTATGCAGATAAGATAACATCTAGCTGGTAACAAGTGTTAACTTCCCAATTTTCTCTCCATTCATAAGCAAGCAAAGATAAAGTGGGCGATAACTGACAGGCAGGCAGCTTCTCTGCATTTCAAGAGCCTGAGCTATTAGGAGCTTGTCTGCATTTCAGTAGCCGGCTGTCATAGTAACTAATGGTGGGGTTGAAATGACCCATTCAGCCTAACAGGTTTTTTTCAGCACAACCTTGCAAGTAAAAAAAACACCACAATTGAAGCTTCACACTATGAAAGGGTTAATGGATGTGTAAATCTAAAGATAAAGAAAACTTGTAAGTTGGTAACTGAGTTTTCCACTGGGGAACTGACCACCCCCCAATGCGCTTCTAATGATTTTTTTCTGCGCATACATAAAATGGCATATTATGAAAGCAGACAAATTCTTAATTATGTTGGGGCAAACATGACCCCATAAGCCTGGGCATATGGTGTTTTCATTTTCCCATTCATTACAGTAGGGGCCAATAGTGCCCCAAGAATGTTCTAGTTACCACAACAAATTTTTTTAAAAAAATCTACAACTGGAGGTGACATGAACCAGTGGGACACACTTGACCCCATTATCCTTGAGACATACATGGAATATGAAGTGGCACAGGTTTGCTAAAAGAATTTTATGAATTTCTTTGTACAATTTCTGGGGTACTATGTGACCCCAATGGTGGAGTGGGAACTAAAGAAATTAAACATCCTGTTTGAAATGATGCCTCTCAATGCTGAGGCTTGTTGACAGGGGCAGAGTGGGGAGACTTAACCCTGCTGGCGCTGTACATCCATGCGTAGTCCTGGTTCTCGTTGTTTAATAGGAAGCTGTTCTGTTGATATGCCTCAGTGTCATCTGAAACTTTCTGGAGGTACTTGCCCAGATGTTAAGTTTGCTGCATTAGCTGTTCATGAATAATAATAATTTTAAAAGCCTTTTATAATAATTTAAAATTGATGGTGCTGACAAGCAAGGCTTATATTGAACTGAGAGTGCTTTGGGATGGCTTAGAAACGGACTCTCTGGGAACTTCATAAAATACTGCTACAGGCTGGACAGAGGCAGCAGATGCTGCGAGACAGTTTGGGTCATGACCCACAGGAGGGTAACAAGTGCTGTTAGCTGATGCACACTGTAGATGATTTCAGGTTATCCATTATGGCTATTTCTCAAAGAAAGTTATTACTATTACCCTGAGTCTTGTGAAGATTTTTCTGAAACTGGATGTTTGTTTACTGTTTTCTAAAAATACATCTGAGCGTGTGCAGTGGCTTTTTGCCTGTACAGAATTAAAATGGGTCACGTGACATTTCTCAAGCTGATTATAACCTAGGAAAACCCAGGAAAGTGTATTGGTATCTAAACATGCACAGCTTATGTATGCAGTGATTAGTAGGTATCACTCTACATGAGTTATTTATTATTGGTAACAAATGCTAAAATATATTTCTGTAGAGGACTGTTTTCTATTTTGGAAAGGGTCATTTTCAAGGTGTCATGTGACTGGGATTTAAAATTTTGTCATGTGGATATTTTAGCTACTATAATTAAACCCCTGCCTTGATGTGTTCTATTGCACTTGGGGGTAATACAGGGCACAACATTTGCAGACCCCTGGGAGCCATTGGTGCCCAGAAATCTGAGGCTGGCGTCTGGTTCAGGGGTATGTAATGGGGCAAGAATGGCTTAATATCAGGATAAAGTCTGGTGACTGAATGTGGGTTTTTTTTTGCTCTCTGAGTTGGATTTGAAATTTCATGCCCTGGGGTGGTAATACCATCTTACATTTTTATAATAAACCAGCCACTCAGTGGCACAAAACTGGACTGCTTGCAGCTAAAACAGCACAACTGCAAAGTTGTCAGAGGAAAGTAACAAGAATTGTAGTTCACGCTTATTTCTACAAGAGGGATATGAAGATAGTTCTTTCCAGGGAGTAGCTACCTAGTGTGCTGCTTTTTAATTGTGAAGGATAAGTCATGTAACTCTGCATTCGATCAACTGCTAATACGTTTTCCGTGAAGCATTTTGTGCAGAGAAGCTAAAATGTAGATAGCAATTCTAGCTTGGTTACTGTTAAAACTATTTACAGGACAATGCTGAATGGGCTTTTTGTGACGTGTTGCTGTTCATTTGTAATATAAAACACAAGTAGAAACTTCAAATAAATTTCTGATAAAAAGGATCACCTGGGGTACTCCACTATTTACTTTCCATTGCGAAAGCTGGCCATTTACTCCTCTTTGCATTTTGTCCTTTAACTGGTTACCAG
Source organism: Sphenodon punctatus (assembly GCA_003113815.1). Classification (NCBI taxonomy): domain Eukaryota; kingdom Metazoa; phylum Chordata; class Lepidosauria; order Sphenodontia; family Sphenodontidae; genus Sphenodon; species Sphenodon punctatus. The sequence goes on along the minus strand of QEPC01004821.1, from coordinate 248,733 downwards.
TGTACAATAGGACACTGTGTCCTATCCCATGATTATTTAATTTCCTCAAGAGTCTCGTGAGGGACCTTATCAAACACCTTCTGAAAATCCAGATACACTATATCAGCTGGCTTACCCTTATCCACATGCTTCTTTATACCCTCAAAAATTCCAATAGATGACTTCTCTTTGCTAAATCCATGTTGACTTTCCCATTATGCTGTGTTTATCAATATGCTCAGTAATACTGTTTTCCACAACCATTTCCACCAGTTTGCCTGGCATCGACGTTGGGTTAATTGGTTTGTAGTTTCCAGGATCTTCTCTGGAGTCATTTTAGTATTTAGTCCTTTTAGCAAATATAATCAGTATTATATTTGCTACCCTCTGGTCCTTGGGTACAGTGGCAGACTTTAGAGAGAGTTTACAAATTACCAATAGTAGGTCTGCAATTTCATATTTAAATTCCTTCAGAACTCGGGGGTAAATACATCTGGTCCTGGTGATTTGTTACTATTTAGCTTGCCAGTTTGCTCTAGAACCTATTCCATAGTCACATTGATTTGTGACTATTTTCTTCCGATTCATCACCTATTACAAACGGTTTTGGCATGGGTATTTCTCAAACATGCTCTGCAGTGAAGACCAAAGCAAAGAATTCATTCAGCTTCTCTGCAATGTCCTTATCTTCCCTGAGTGCCTGTTTCACTCCATGCCATCTTCTAATGGCTCAACTAGCAGGCTGTACTTGAATAAGTTTTTATTATTTTTGCATCTTTGGCAAGTCACTCTTCAGATTCCTTCTTGGCCTGCCTATTTAATATTCTACATCTAATTTAGCAATGCTTATGCTCTTTCCTATTTTCTTCATTAGGACTAGCTTTCAATTTTTTAAAGGACACCTTTTTGGCTTAAATAGCCGCCTTCACCTTGCCATTTAGCCACACAGACAGACGTTTAGTCCTCTGCTACCTTTTTTGTTTGTGGAATACATTTAATCTGGGCTTCCAAAGTAGTGTTTTTAAATAGACTTCATGCTTCTTGCAGTAACTTAATCCTCACAACTGCTCCTTTTAGTTTCCCTCCAACTTACTCTCCTCATTTTTGCATAGTTCCCCTTTTTAAAGTTAAACGTTACTGAGTTTTATGTCATTATTCCTCCTGTGTAAGTATGTTGAATTTGATTATATTATGATCACTATTGCCAAGCAGCTCCACTACCATTATCCCTTGCACCAGGTCATGCACTACATTTATGAGTGGATCCAAAGTAGGTGCTACTCTTGTTGGTTTCATGACCAGCTGCTTCAAGAAGCAGTCATTTATGGCATCTAGAAATTTTACCTCTGTATTGCACCCCGAGGAGACATTTACCCTCAATATTAGGGTAATTGAAATTACTGATTATTGTGTTTCTGACTTTAGTAACCTGTCTAATGTCCGTTAGCATTTCACAGTCAGCTTCACCACCCTGATCAGGGATCGATAGTATAGTCCTACTACTATACACTACCACTGTATTATAGGGAATGGGCAAATTTATATGCCCTATATTGAGTAACTTAAGTAGAATCCACATAAGTTGAGCTTGCATTACATGACATTCTGGTTTAGTCAAAGAACTATGCTTTCCCGGATCTCATCTAACAAGTGTATTGTTTTTTTCAATAACTTTAATTCCATACTTCAGTAACTTAGTTTCAGTTGTATAAAATATACCCACCCAGATAAAAAATATTAATACTGTTAGAGTGAATTAATGTTTTTTTGACAGCATGTGGTTATAATACTGCACTGGGAACCCACATTCACTGCATTTTCCCCATTGCCGCCAATGGGGAAAACGCAGCGAACACGGTCCCCTGAGCATACCTTGTCCCCCACCTGCATTGCAAGCTACACTGAGCGCTAGGAAACGGGGGCATTGAATGTTGCATTGCAAGCTTGGAGTTCAGTGTGGGGCTTGCCATGCAGTCAGGTGCAACATTCCTACTGCTCAGGTGAGCAACAGGGAATGGGAGCACTGTGCGTTGCGTTGCAAGTTTTTAGTGTGTGTGTATACTGTAGTGTATTTTTTGCTCTGCTCCTTCCTTGACAACCTTCAAATTCCTCCTGAAAACCTACCTCTTCCACTTCTCCTAGCTCTTCCTCTCCAAAGATGTCACTGATAATCTCTTCATCTTAACACATGTACCTGTGACTTCTCAACTTTATGAATGTATCCCTATCTTCACTAATGTTTCAGCAAGGATGAAGTAGTAATTACACTGTTCCATTTATTTAACTTTTGTATTAGTTGAATTTCTGATGAATCACACTGCTAGAGGGCCTACAATTCAGCATAATAGAACTCCCCTGTATCTTAGATTTACTCCTGTATCAAGTAATAAAACTACTTAAATCACAAAAGGACCATCTTGTTAGACTGTTGTGTGAGAGGTTATATTTTGGGCCAAAACAAGTTGATAGTAGCCGAATGTTTACATTTTTGTAGTGTTTGGTAAACAATGACCTAAGCAGAAGCTTTTAGAAATTCTCCATGGGGGGGGGGGGGAGGAGGAGGAGCACTTGTATTATTAAGCAATAAAACTTGGAAATCTATAGAGTTTCCCTGTGTGGCATCACAAACTGTTCCTTGACATCAAATAGTTAATGGAAGAAGAGGCAAAATATGGCTCATTGCCCTTGTCTTAATATATGTCTTACTTACAGCATGAAGTGTTTTTTTTGTCGGGACTCATTGATGAAGGTGGATGTAGGTAGAATTTAGGCTTCAGTACTTTTCAGACATGGCTCACATTTGTAGTGTTTCAGTTGATGAGAGTCCTTTTAGTCTTAAGATTCTGAATGTGGAAGTGGGTGAACATCTCTTTCCAGAACAGATCATTATCTAAACCCAGGGACCTGTGTTCACTGCACCAAAAAATCTTAAATTCTGCAACCAGTGAAGCCAGATGCTGTAAATTCACTGAGCATTATTTGCATAATTATCTTTATTTGCATAATTATGCAACAATTTATACATGTAAATTTGCTTACCAGCATGCTTTTTCAACAGGTTTGACATAGAATGACAACGTCGTTAATCAAACGCCACTCAAATCCTCTGGAATTTCAGCACCCCAGAACTTCTGCCTCCATGTTAAAGCCCCAGACCGCCCTCCCCAAAACACAGGGCCCTAAGACCGTACCACCCACCCACAGTTCATCTTCCAAGGTCCTGTTCACCCTCAGAGGTCGTGGTCACACCTCCCTGACAGATGGCAGCTGCAACAGTAGTTTTAGTTTGGAGTCAGGCATCAAGTTTATGCCTGAGCCAGGATTTAAAGATCCTGCGGACAGCTCCCACTGCAGTTTCACTGCTATTTCAGCATGGCACTATGAGGATTGGCTGATTCTGCAAAAATCACTGCACATTGCAGCAATGCAGTCAACATGGGTCCCGGTCTAAACCATGCAGTGACCATATATGTGCTGCACTAAGACCTAGCCCCTTTCTGATGATCCAGTTCTGAAAAGGGAGTGTTACAAAACTGTTGGTAGTGGATCTTCAAGTGCCAGTGAGTTCGTTAAAAGCTGAATTCTGAGAATTTAACTCGTAAGTTGGTGGGGTGTCCAAATCTATACCTGTACCCAATTTGTGGTCAGGTGTACAGAGCAAATAAAACATTTGAGGGCAGCAAAGGATGTCATCTCCCATGATATAATGATGTAGAAAGTAATATGTGTGTATTTGCAGTGACCTAAATGCAAAGTTTGAAAGGGAAAAGCCCCTTCTCCAGGCAAGAAACTTGAAGCTGTTGTCAGCTTTGTTGCTGCAACTTCCTGAACAACTTAATAATAATTTAAAAAAGGATGGGATCCTTGTAAATTGTGGTGGTTTGGAGGAGATCTGTGGATCAAGCCTGGTAGGTGTGGGGATTGGGAACCATTTCCCCCCCCCAAGTTTGTGAGGAAACACACTTTGTAAAATAGGGAAGAAAAGAGACTGTTTTGTTAGCAGCATGGCTGAATCGAAAAGGAATCTTATTTCCCTCACAGCAGGTTGGAGACTACAAGTTTATCTTGCTTCTACACCAGGGCCAAAGAGAGATCTGCCAAAACCTGGTAGGAAGCCCAGTGTTTCTTACCAGAATAGGGTGCCATATACTTCTGACTAGTAGATGTCTGATTTTTTTCATCGTCTAAATGATTTTTTTCATCGTTTTGAGATGGGGCGACCAGACCTGCACACAGTATTCATGGTGCGGTCGCACCATTGATTTGTGTAGAGGCATTATGACGTCCTCAGTTTTATTCTCTATTCCCTTGCGAATAATTCCTAATATTCTGTTTGCTTTTTTGACCACTGCAGCACACTGGGCTGAGGATTTCAGTGTATTAGCCACAGTCACTCCCAGATCCTTTTCCTGAGTGGTGACTCCTAGCTTAGTACCCAGCATTGTGTACTCATAATTTGGATTATTTTTCCCAATGTGCATCACTTTCCACTTGTCAACATTAAATCTCATCTGCCATTTAGATGCCCAGGCACCCAGTCTTGTAAGATCTTACTGCAGCTCCTCAGTCTGCTCATGTTCTGACTACTCTGAATAACTTGGTTTCATCTGCAAATTTGATCACCTCACTCTTAACACCCTTTTCCAGATCATTAATGAATACATTGAAAAGAACTGGTCCCAATACAGATCCATGAGGCACAGCACTTTTTACATCCCTCCATTGTGAAAACCGCCATTTAGTCCCATTCTTTGCTTCCTATCCTTTAACCAGCTACCAGTCCATAGCAAAACACTACCTCCTATCCCATGGCTTTTTAATTTTCTCAAGAATCGTTTATGTGGGGCCTTATCAAAAGCTTTCTGGAAATCCAGGTACACTATATCTGCTGGGTCTCCCCTGTCCACATGCTTGTTTACGTCCTCAAAGAATTCCAAGTGATTAGCGAGGCATGACTTCCCTTTGCTAAATCCATACTGACTCTTTTGCCATTAAGCCATGTTTATCAATATGCCCAGTGATTCTGTTCTTAATGATGGTTTCCACCATTTTGCCCAGCACAGACGTCAAGCTTACTGGTCTGTAGTTTCCAGGATCACCTTGGGAACCCTTTTTAAATATTGGGGTTACATTTGCCACCCTCCAGTCCTCAGGTACAGTGCCAGATGCCAACGTTAGGTTACAAATTACTATTAGGTTTACAATTTCACATTTGAGTTCCTTCAGAATTCTGGGGTGAGTATCATCTGGCCCTGGTGATTTGTTCGTATTAAGCTTGTCAATTTGCTCTAGAACCTCCTCCAGGGTCATGCTGATTTGTGACAGTTCATCCAATTCATTACCTTCAAAGTAGGGTTCCAGCGTGGGTATCTTCCCAACATCCTCCGCAGTGAAGACCAAAGCAAAAAACTAATTTAGCTTCTGTGCAATGTCCTTGTCCTCCCTGAGTTCCCCTTTTACTCCCTGGTCATCTAATGGCCCAAGGCTTCTTGCTTCTGATACACTTGAAAAAGGTTTTATTTGTTTTTGCCTCTTTAGCAAGTTTCCTTTCAAATTCTTTCTTTGCCTGCCTTATTAGCACCTTACAGTCATGTTGCCAGTGTTCATGCTCCTTTGTATTTTCCTCATTGGGGCTAGCTTTCCATTTCTTAAAGGATGCCTTTTTGGCTCTAATAGCCTCCTTTGCGTCTCTGTTTAGCCACAGTGGTAGACATTTAGTCCTCCTGCTGCCTTTTTAAACTTGTGGGATGTGTGTAATTTGGGCTTCCAAAATGTTGCTTTTCAACAGCCTCCATGCCTCTTGCAAACATGTAGTCCTTTCAACTGTGCCTCTTAGTTTCTTTCTAACTAGCTTCCTCATTTTGGCATAGTCTCCCCTTTTAAAGTTAAAAGCCAGTGCTGTACTTTTAATTAACTTTCTCTCTCCAGCAACTATGTCAAATTTGATTATATTATGATTGCTATTGCCTAGTGGCTCGGCCACAGTTACTCCTTGCACCAGTTCCTGTGCGCCACTTAGGCCTAGATCTAAAGTAACTCCTCCCCTTGTTGGTTCCGGAACCAATTGCTCTAAGAAGCAGTCATTTATGGCATCCAGAAATTTTACTTCCACATCCTGCCCCGAGGAGGCATTCACCCAGTCAATATTGGGGTAGTTGAAGTCACCCATTATTACGTTCCCAGTTTTAGTAGCCTGTTTAATATCTGTCTGCATTACATAATCAGTCTCTATATTCTGGTCATGGGGGTGATAGTATAGCCCTACTGCTATACTCTTCTGCTTGATACCTGGAATTTCAATCCATAGGGATTCGAGGGAACAGTTTGCATCCTGTAAAATTTTTATTCTACTTGCCTCAATGCTGTCCTTAACATACAGAGCCACCCCACCACCAACACAATCTCCTCTGTCCTTCTGATATATCCTGTACCCTGGTATGCTCACTATACTCATAGTATGCTCACTATGAGCAAAGAGGGACGTTTCCTGTCTGCAGAACTGGCTGGAGAGCAGGAAAGTGGAAAGCAGCTGGGAGGAGAGCTACTTCCTCTCTGGAGCTAGAGGGTGGGCATCAAAAATCAATTTTCCCCAGACCCTGAGTTATATACCTCTTAGGGCTTTCTGTGACATACTTGTGTATTTGTGGATATTACCAAAAAAAGTAATAGTGAGGGACTCAGTAGGTCTGTCAGCCAATTGACATGTGAAAATAGAGGCTTGTTCTTTCTAGAGTTGTCTTTCCTTCAAAACACTTGGTACCCAAACTTCCAAATGCTCAGGGTGGATTAGTGTGCCTGTATTCAAATGATGCTTTGCTCTTTCCTACTTACTTTGTGTGACCATACCTGATTTGTGACTGGATAACAAAGTGATGGTTGCTCTAAATAAAGTCCAGACAATGTGTTCAGTTCTTGAACTAGATCAAGAACTTCCTAACTGCCATTACCTATACACTCTGCCTGGTATTAGAATGGATTTGGGCTTCTTGTTGTGTTGTGTATCGTGGAGAATTCACCTCTCCCCCTGCATTCTGTCACTGTCACAGCCATTGTGGTCATCTGAAGCACTTGTGTTGGTGCCTAGAATCTAGAATTCCAGAATTTGGTTACAGGTGTTGGATGCTCTCTGGGCAAGATGCAAATCTTTCTTGTTCAATCAGAATTTGGTTATTTAAAAAAATTATGTATTGTTGGAGAAGGGGAAGTTTTCCATTTAATTGTAGCAAGCATTTCCATGAATGTGCAGGACAGGGGTGCAACTTTTCAAAACTGTTTTGACAATAGTGTAAAACCTTGGCCTTTATTTGTAAGTTGAACAGTGAAGATGTAGGCTACTTGCCCACGTTACACGGGCCAGTGATTCTCCTGTCAGGGAATCTCCTGGCTGGGAAACTTATACTGAACTCTGCACATGGACACAGGGCTAAAAGCATAATCAGCTGCTTCCAGTGACTTTTTTTTCCTACGAATGTTGAGGCTCGAAATCCAGCCCCGACATGCATAGGGAAAAAAGCCGTTGGATGCGGCGGCAGATGCTTTTAGTCCCATGCTCATGTGCAGAGCTCAGTGTAAGTTTCTTGGCCGGGAGATGGCCTGCGTAACAAAAGGCACAGGGATCAGGTGAGAATACTTGCAGGGTTAGGGTCTTAATGAGTTGCTTGTGCTGACCATAATCACATTTTAATTCTGTGAGAGCACTGGCATTAAAATTAACCTTAATGAATCATGATATAAGAAAAGGCTGACTGCCTTTTCTTATATCTAGTGAATGAGGAGTCAAGTTTATTGACAGCATGACTTTTGAAAGGCCCAATTTTATTTTAACTCAACTTCGAAGAATTGCACGAGATTGACATGGGTTCAGATGACTGGTTCCCCAATAGAGATGTAAAATTTCTGGAAATTTTGAAGCCATGGGAAAAAAATGTTCCCCCTACCCCTGTTTTTTTTTTTTGGGAGGTGGGGGGAGGGGCATATTGGAAATTTGGGGGGAATTGAAATATAAGCAATACTTTTTTATTAGATCTAAATTTACTTTACTACTTTAAGAACATAAAATGCATTCTATGTAACTTAGCACCTAAAATTGTAATGTTTAGTATGTTTATGAAATTTAAAAGTATAAATGCCTTAGTTTTATTCAAACAATATTATAAATATTTGTAATTATTGTTTGAATAAAACTATGGCATTTACAAATAATTTGTAATTATTGAGGGGCCTAGTCAGGACGACAGCAGCAGATTCAGGCTAATTCTAGTATCTCCACCAAACTCGAGATCAAAAGCCACCAGAGGAAGGTAGGCCACAGGCAGAAATCCACAAGCAAATGCGGCCCTGTATCCATCTATTCTCCCTCTTGTGAAGACAGCAGTACCCTCTGGGGGCAGTAATGCATCTTGGATTTGAGAGTTGTACATATCTACAGTATACAGGAATTGTAATTGTCTAATACTATAGATTGTTTTACATAAAACATCTTCATATTATATAGTTATTAGAAATCATTTTGAGGGAGTAAAGGGCAGCTGTAACAAACAAACAATATTTGAAAACCTTGTCTTAGAAAACATTTAATCATCATTCAAAATAAAATATTTCATTAGAGGTTTTTTCACTTTCCTCCCAAATTTCCAATTTTTCCATTGGGAAACAAAAGAAAAAGAAAAGTCCTGGAGGTGGGAAGTGTCGTGTCTTCCCCTCCCAATTTTTTAGTTTTTACCCTGGCCTTCACATCTCTATTCCCAAATGAACAAAATGATTCCCGATTGAAAGAACCCCATATCATTCCAACAGACATTATAGATAGAATGTGGGGTTGAGTTTGCCTGTACACATCTCCCATTGCACTTAGTTAGAATTGTGCATGTATGTGTTTCTTGTGAAATTTGTTGCAACATTGTGACCACCTTTCTGCATAGCACCAAGTCTGTGGAATCACAATTTGGGAATTGCTGGTGTGGCTCTGAGAACTGAGTTTCTTGGTCTTGCAGTCTCTGACACTGTAACTTTAACAATGGGTGAAAACAGACATGATGCTAACCACCCTTGGTGGTCACTTATGCATGTTTCAGGGCTGCATAGGGCACCAGTACAGCCCTGCAACATGCATAAATAAACACCAAGGGTGGTTAGCATGTCTGTTTTCACCCTTATGTCACATAACCTCTTAGTTTCCTCATCCATAAATAGTAGCATGCATCGCAGAAGTGCTGTGGGTAAGTGCTGTTCATGAAGTTCTGTGCCTCCAAGGCCACATTCCTCTGACCAGCTATTTCAATGTAGCAACAATGCCTTACTTCAGTTGTACTTCTCTATCTGGCATAGGAAGAAAAATATGAAAAATCAAGAGTACATACTCTCCTTTGGATTGTAATTCAAAGTAACTATCCTTGAAAATGGCGCCTTGGTGATGTGGATTGGGATCTGACTGTGCTATCTTCACCTGGGCAGAGACCTGCAGGCTGCATGGAGCTCAGCCCAGGTGAAGAAAAGCGTAGCCATTGGCAGCCTCTGGCAAGATGGAGGAGATTCTCATTGTGCTGATGCAGGTTTCTGTCCAGGTAAAGACAGCACAGTCACACTCCCCTCCACCCATGATGGGTGAGGGTGGAGCGTCTGCCATTTAGAAGCTACGTTGCTTTAGCTGTTCATTTGAATACTACCAAAGTGATGTAGTTCTTTGATGCGATTACATTGCAGTGACTACTTTGAATTAACTGCTGTTCATTGGAATGTGGCCTGAGATCTACTATGCAAATGTACTGTAGTTATTTCTGATGATTGCCAATGTGTACAGTCAGAGCTGTAAAATATGTAATTCACTAGCCAGACAGGAAAAATCTACTCATAAGATTGGAACTTGCAATGGGGGAAGGTTGTGAGAAATCCACTTACCAACTCTAAAGGTATATTCGCCACAAGCAAGCAGGTTAGGGGATTTCTTGCAGTCCTTTGTGTAACTAATCTACCTTTCCTATCCTGATTGGCTTCCAGCCTATGTGACTGTGCTTCATTCGATACTTACTGCCGCAACCTAGCTTGTGCTCTCAGACCTCGGGTTATCTCACGGCCCCTGCGGTCGGCTGGAGGTGCCCAGCTTGAAGTCCTCCAGGTACGCCGGGTGGCAACGGCGGAAAGGGCGTTCTCGGCAGCCGCACCTTAGCTGTGGAACTCCCTCCCGTTGGGAGGCCCGTTTGTTCCCGGACCTCCCCTCTTTCCGTTGATGTTGTAAGACCTGACTGTTCTGCTGGGCCTTCGGGGGGTGGTGGTGGTGGTGGAGGGGAGTTTACTCTTGAAGTGTTTATGTCCATTTTATATTTTGTAATGCTTAAAATGTTGTTGTTTTAAAATTGTGTGTACGCTGCCCTGAGCTGCTGTTTGTACAGGAGGGAGCGGGTTACAAATGCACGAAATAGTGTGTGTCTCTCCTCCCCTCTTTCCAGATTATGGATTGGTGGGTCCTATTCCATCTTGGGAGTGTACTCTGTTTTTTATCCAGGGATATTTTGCCCAATTTTTTAGGGCCATCTCACCTCTTCTTTTCTCCACACCATGTATCTTTTCTGCTTTTACCCAAGTTAGGGCTGCTGCCCTGATGCAGCTTTAGTTTTGCATCGGGCAGAGAAGCAGCCAGCGATTGGGAGTTACATCTGGTCATTTAACTGAAGTGCTCAGCAGGGACTGTAGCCGCTGTTTGCAAGTCTGGACTTTTCCATCTGAAGCTGATATGCAGGAGAAGGGAGAACAGTTCTGATCCAGCTTAAAATCATGCTTGTGTTTGAGAAGATGTAGACTTCAGTTCATACAGTTGGGGTGTGTCTCCCTTAATGGGCTGAGCATGTTGTCTCTTCATTGTTTAGTAATGTGCAGGGGTACAGAACCAGAAGACAGAAGGAAGAAGATAGGTGACTTCGTTGTGCTTTGGGGCTTCTCAAGCTTTTAGTTTCTCTCTAGAATAGAAACTAGTTTCTATTAAGGTAGTCTTTATGCTGTGATCTTCAGACTGGAGCTGCACAAAGCCTCACTAGAGTAGACACGGAATACCAACCTTGCTTGCTCCATATGCATGGCAGATACTAATGAACCAAACTTGTTCCATTTTCGATCTCCAAGGGGACTCTGAGTATGTGCTGTGTCAAACAGGGCCTTGTCTCTGACCTTTTCGTATGGAGAGAACATGACCCACATCAGTTGAAATTCCTAGGTATTGAAAATTGTGGGTAAGAGACTTGCCCCATTGCTGTATGAACCACTGTAATTTGTCAAAGTCAATAAGTAGTATGGTTTCATAGTGGCTAGTTCATCCCCAAACACCTGTAATTGATGTTTTCCAGTAGCTTTTTGAATAAATGTTGACAATGGATTGCTTTTTCTCCCAGTGGCAAGGACAGAAATCAGTTCAAAAACTGTTTAATGAGTATGCCTTCCCAAGGGATTTCAGGAGAAGTTGTTGTTAATAATAATAATAATATAAGCTTTTATATAGTGCCAGCAATGTACCTGGTTCTTTACAGAGAACAAGATAGACACGGTCCCTGCCTGCGAGCTTACAATCTAAAGACCGGGGGAGGGGGAACAGGGAAAGGGGAACAGAGGGAGAGACAAGGGATGCAACATTCATGAGGATGCGAGAACTCAGGTACATATTCTTGGCTTGGTTACAGTACATTGGGAGTTTGCAGATAACAGGTGGGGGATAATCCTGGGTGGGGATGATTAGCAGGAATTAGGAAGGGCAGAGAGAAGCGGAAGAGGTGGGTTTTGAGGAGAGACTTGAAGGTGTGGAGGGTGGGGGCAAGGCGGATGAGGGCAGGGAGGGAGTTCCAGGCATGCGGGGCAGCGAGGGAGAAGGGACAAAGGTGGTTGGGGGAGCAGAGGAGGCGTGGGAGGGTGAGGGAGGGGATGGAAGAGGAGC
>QEPC01004821.1:201154-236816 GCA_003113815.1 Sphenodon punctatus | reverse complement strand
AGGTTGTGAAGGGCTTTGTAGGTGAAGACGAGGAGCTTGTGCAGAATACGCTCAGGAAGGGGGAGCCAGTGGGGAGTGGAGAGGCTGCACATGGTCAAAGCAATGGGCTAGATGGATGATCCTGGCAGCAGAGTTTTGAACAGAGATGAGGGAAGAAAGGTGAGAGTGGGGAAAGCCAGTGAGGAGGAGGTTACAATAGTCAAGGCGTGAGATGACTAGGGCATAGATGAGAGTTTTGGCAGAGGAGACAGAAAAGGGCGGATCTTAGCAATGTTGTGGAGGGAGAAGCGGCAGAATTTGGCCACGGAGTCAATGTAGGGTTTGAAGGTAAGGTGCTAGTCGAAGATGAAGCCCATACTACCGGTTTGGGGGACAGGGAGGATGGAGAATGGCAATTGACAGGGAAGAGGGAGAGGAAGGATTGGGAAGATCAGGAGTTCAGTTTTCGCCATGTTCCGTTTCAGTTGACATTGAGACATCCAGGCGGAGATATCGGAGAGACAGTTGGTGCGATGAGCTTGAACCAGAGGGGGGGAGGGAAGGAGTGGAGAGAGAGAGTTGAGTGTCATCAGCGTATAGGTGGTATTGGAAACTGTGGGAGGCAATGAGTTTACGTAGGGATTGTGTGTAGATTGAGAAGAGGAGAGGGCCAAGGACAGAGCCTTGGGGAACCCTGACCGAAAGGGGTAGGGAGGCGGAGGGGGAGGATTTAAGAAGAGAGACATTGAAGGAGTGGTCAGAAAGGTAGGAGAACCAGTCGAGGACAGAGTCCCGGAATCCCAGGGAGTGAAGCGATTCAAGCAGGAGCGAGTGGTCAACAGTGTCGAAGGCAGCAGAGAGATCAAGGAGGACAAGAATAGAATAACGGCGGTGGGATTTAGCCACAAGAAGATCGTTGGTGGTCTTAGCAAGAGTGGTTTCAGTGGAGTGAAGGGGGCAGAAGCCAGATTGGAGGGGGTCAAGGGAGGAGTTAGTGGAGAGGAGGTTGAGGCAACGGGAGTAGACAACGCGTTCAAGGAGTTTGGAAGCAAAAGGGAGGAGCGAGACAGAACAGTAATTAGAGGATTCAGAGGACTCCTGAGTGGACTTTTTGAGGATGGGGGAGACAGTGGCGTGTTTAAAGGCAGAGGGGAAGGAGCCAGTGGAGAGGGAGAGGTTGATGATGTGCAGGAGGGGAGGGGCGGCGGTTGAAGCAATGGAGGTCAGGAGGCGGGAAGGAATGGGGTCCAGGGGGCAAGAGGAGAGCAGGGAGGAGATTTCCTCAAGGGAGGCAGGAGGGAAGGAGGACTTGGATGTGATTTCCAGGCAGATCTTGTCAATTTTAGAGGTGAAAAAGAGAGCAAAATCCTGAGTGGAGGGAGGAGGAGGACAGGGGGCTTAGAGAAGGGAGTCAAAGGTGGAAAAGAGGCGGCGAGGTTCCCGGGAGCAGGACTCAATGTGTGAGGCATAGTGCTGCTGTCTAGTGAGGAAGATAGCAGAGTTGAGCGATGAGAGGCAGAATTTGAAGTGGAGGAAGTCAACGTGGTAGTGGGATTTGCACCAGAGGCGTTCATCAGCCTGGGTGCAGGAGCGGAGATAGCGAATGGTGGGGGTGAGCCAATGGCAAGGGTTACAGGAGCGAGATGGGTGAGAGGAGAGGGGGGCAAGGGAGTTGAGGGTGGAGGCGAGAGAGGAGTTGAGGGTGGAGGCGAGAGAGGAGTTGTGGGTGGAGATGGCAGAATTGGGGGAGGAAGAGGAGACGACTGAGGGGAGAGGGAGGAGGCAACGTCCTGGGGCACAATGGCCTGCAGATCGTGGAAGGGATGGGGAAGAGGAGGGGGAGCAGTAGGAGAGGTTGAAGGAGGCAAGGAAGTGGTCAGATATGGAATGGGTCTCGAAGGAGAGATTGGAGACAGAGCAGTTCCTAGAAAATACGAGATCAAGAGAGTGACCATCAGTGTGGGTGGGGGAGCTAGTCCAGAGGTGGAGATTAAAGGAGGAGGCTAAGGAGAGAGGAATCAGGCGATGCAAGGCTGAGAGGGTGCATCAACGTGAATATTGAAGTTGCCAAGGATGAGTGTGGGAATGTCGTCAGAGAGGAATAGGGAGAGCCAGGACTCGAACTTGGAGAGAAAAGAGGAGAGGGAGCCGTGGAGGTGGGGGAGCGGTAGATAACCGCATGGAGGTGGAGAGGGGAGTAGAGGCGTACTGAGTGAGCCTCAAAGGAGGTGAAGGAGAGCGAGGGGAGGGTTTGAAACTGGCAGGAAGAGGCAAGGAGGAGGCCTACGCCACCACCCCAGTCTTCGGTCTGGGGCTGGTGGGAGAAGGAGAGACCTCCGTAGGAGAGGGTGACAGAGTCAGTGCAGGAGGTCCAGGTTTCAGTAAGGGTGAGAAGGTGAAAGGAGCAAGAGAAGAAAAGATCATGAATATAGGGAGCTTTATTAGCAGAGGAGCGACAGTTCCAGAGGGAACAGGAGAATGGGAGTTGATCGGGGGGAGACAAGGAATGGGGATAAGATATGGGGAAGGGGGGTGATGGGATTGGCAGGAGACGGGCCCTGGGGATGGAGTTGAGGGGCACTGGGTGTTTGCATGATTGTGTTGTCCTTGTGTTCAATTGTCATGTGAACCTTGACCAGTGATTTGTGTGTCTGCAGCATGCGTAACCTGTGGAGCTCTGCCCTGTCTTTTGTAGCAAAACTCTTGGTCTTTGTATCACTGCTGTTGCAGACAAATTTAATTTTAAATTAATCAAACATGAACACAGATAATACAAAGTACAGGAGCTACTAGTATTGATATAAAAATAAATCCATTTATACTCTGCCTCTTCAGTTTGTAGCATGCTCCTGACAATGCTTCATGACACAATAGAAGTTCATGGTGTGCAAAGGGATAGCTTGTTTGGGTACAGTTGAGGTTTTTGTCCCTGGCGAGTCAGTTATGGATTGTGAAGATAATCTTAATTATGTCAATATTAAATACACAGGATTGTTGGTGGTGGTTAGGATTCAAGGTCCCCTATTAATTGAGAGAATTAAGGCAGTACACACCTGGCAGCAGCTATTGTTTCATGCCATTTGCCAACCTGGATAGACATTGCTCCTCTAGCTTGAACTTGATTTCAGGGAGATTTTTGCCAGGGCCCCAAAGAATTCTTTATAGCGAGAGCCTGTATTTTGCATCTCAGATATGTGGGAGGCTGGGCCTGTTTCTGCAGCACTGAACAAGCTAATCTTCGCTGAAAAATTGTTTCAGTTCCATTTCCTGTTCTCATCATGCTTGGTAAAAGTTCACTGGTCTGCCTTGATAAATGGACATTCACTTGCTACATATCAACCCTGGGAAGCACCTGAACCTTCTTCCTCTTGCCACATTTGTTGACTCAGTCTCTGGTGACTTTCCCCAGCCTGATAATAGGAATGAACTTTGTTGCAAAGTGTTTAATTCCATGAGAATTGTTTTGCTGCAGTACAGAGTAGCGGAGAGTGATGAGAAGAGTACCACTGCAGTCTCTTCCATCTCCCAGGCACTAGCGGTCCTCACTAATCATTGGCATAAGACCCATACCAGGCCTCAAAAATGTCCCCAAAGTTTAGTGGTGGTAACTGCAACAGAAGACTAGCTTGGGTTGTTCCCACAAGCTCTCCTTTGGGCTACCCTTTTCCCTATGCCCTTTCTTTCCCTACTCTTTTTGGCAGGCTGTAGCAGACAGGTTGCATTGTGATGCTGCTAGGGCTTGTCTTGTTCAAACTTGCTGTTTTAACACCGAACACTTAATTTGAACTGGGATGTTTTACTGAAGCCTTGGTGCCCAGTCTCCTCACTTGGTGGTGCCAGATGCTAATGCCGTAACAAAGTACGTTACCATTACACCCGTGCTTCCAAGTCTTCACTGGCTCCCGGTAGCTTTCCAGACACAATTCAGTGTGCTGTTATAAAGTAACAGCATCACTCTTCATATATCCGTTAACAGGAGCCTCGATGATCCATAACTTGAAATTTCTGCTTGGCACCAGAACTTGGCTTAATGAGCTTCTTAAGTATGTTTATCTACAGGAACATTCATGCCAGACTCTGGTTTACTGTGCAAAGTTCATTTGTGCCAGGTCTACATTGCAGCCGATTTGTATATTGATACCCTACATAGCTAGCTGACATGCTGTTCTCAGCTAACTAGTCTATTGAGAGGATTGGCTGACTTGCAAGAGTGACAGACAAGGGGAAAGACAGAAGGAATTCTACATCCCCTTTAAGATTCAAAATCTGACATTGATTTCCATGCATAATTGGTGGCATTAGAATTAATGCTAGCCATGGGAAAGTCCATCCTTTGGCTGGCATTATGTAGCTGACACACCCTTGATCAAAGGTAGCAGCTCGTGTTTGATTTGCTATCCAGTAACTGGTATGAGGGAAGGACTTGCAGCCGCACTCCCCAGGAGTGCCAGAGATGGCAGCAGCAGACACCTGCCACCTCCACTGCTCCTGGGGAGCACTTGACTGTACTAGAGCACCGTATTACCCTGCTAGAGTCTAGCGGAGCTCTGGTGAGGGGAAGAGGAGCTCTGACAAGGTGAAACAGAGCTTAAGAGCCTTGCTCTGGTGGGTAAAGGGCATTGGAGTGGGGCTCTGAAAAGGCCCCACCAGACCCCACTTCACCCTGCTTGAGTCCCGGGCGAAGCATGGTGGAACAGCACTCTAGATGCCCTTAACATTTGTGGGAGTACATGAGGAGCAGCTGATTGTCTATAAATGCAATGACCTTCGTGGTGGTTGTACGTCTGTCACCCAATGTGTATCTGAGGCTGCTGGGCGAGATTTATTTGTTTATTTCAGTTTGCCACCCCTCCTGCCATCAGGCTGCCCAGGACAGCTTACAATATAAAAACACAAATAAAACCCCATTTAAAACATTTTTAAAAACTGCCAAAAGGAGGGTGACATTTAACACCACCACCCCATCCCCCTTTCCACCCTTTCACCCCTCTCCCCCACCAAACGCCTGGCAGAACAGCCAGGTGTTACAACTTCTATGAAAAGAGGGGAGGTCCGAGGCCAGCCGCACCCCTACCGGAAGCAAGTTCCACAGCCGCAGCGTGGCCACTGAGAATGCCCCCTCCTGCATGACCCCCCGGAACACTTGGGGGGACCTCGAGCAGGGCACCCCTGGATCTGTCTCTTATACACATCTNGGTCTTTCCAGCACCCGGGGGGTGGGGTGGGTGGTGAGACGGTCCCACAGGTAGGTAGGGCCTAGACAGTTGAGGGCTTTATAGGTCAAAACCAACACCTTGAAGCAATTCCGGAACGCTATCCGAGCACGGAGCACTGGTGTTCCGTGCTCCCGGCGGCCTAATCCCACCAAGAGATGGGCCGCCGCATTCTGCACTAGCTGCAGCCTCCGAGCCGTTGTCATGGGTAGCCCCACGTAGAGTGCGTTACCATAGTCTAGTCTAGAGGTGATGAAAGCATGGATTAGGGTGGCCAGGTCAGAGTCTGAAACATACAGACGAAGCTGCCGCACCAGATGTAATTGGCAAAAGGCACTCCTTGCAGCAGCCTTCACCTGGGTATTCAGGCGGAGCTGCGTGTCAAGGAGCACCCCCAGACCCCATATTGTATGGAGGTTTGATGTGAGGCGGCATCAACATGCTGATGACACCTGGCTCTACCTCTCTTTCATCCGACCCAGGCCTTGCTGTCTCAGTCCTTTCCTAGTTCCTGGCTGCCATTGGGGACTGGCTGAGGATGAACTGACTGAAACTGAATCCAGACAAACTGAGGTGGTGGTTAGCCAACCCTGCGACCTGGGGCAGTTAGGACTCCTGTTGTTGATGGGATCCAGCCTTCTCTGGTCACCCAGGTTCTCAGCCTGGGAGAACTCCTGGATCCCTCGCTGCGCCTGGAATATCAGGTTGCAGTAGTGGCCAGGAGTACCTTTCGCCAACTCCATCTGGTGAGGAGGCCACAACTTTTCTTTCTGATTCAGACTTGACCACCATTGTCCATGCTTTTAAAACCTTGAGACTAGACTCCTGTAATGTGCACTACATGGGACTACACTTGGTGGCTGTTCAGAAACTGTAGCTTGTGCAGAATGCGGCGGCCTGCCTCCTTTTGGGGGTGGGTCACCATGAGCCCATTACACCCATGCTTCCAAGTCTTCACTGGCTCCTGGTAGTTTTCTGGCACAATTCAAGGTGCTGGTTTTGACCTTTAGACCCTAAATGGCCAGTGCACCACATGCCTGAAAGACCGCCTCTTCCATCGTGTCCCATTGCGATCCTTGCGCTCTGCTGGGAGTACCTCTTGCAGGTACCACCTCCCAGTCAGGTTTGTACGACAAGGGCATGCAGAGACCTTCTCAGTTTCTACCCAGTGCTGTGGAATTCCCTTCCCCTGGAGATTTCCTTACAGCAGTAGCTGTAAGGAAGTTAAATGCACAACCACTCTCCATTATAAACGGGGGAGTGCTGAAACCCCGATTTTGAGGAAACTGCTTGAGCTACTTTTCTGAAAATGTATCCATGGCTATAATTTGTGAGGACCATCATATGACAAAGTTTGAAGAAGATCCACCAGGAAAATAAAATGTTATGACTGTTTAAATGTTAATTGGTTGTGGTCAGAATGCACACATTCTCACGACTTTGAATCCTCAATATCTGCTCCCCCTGGATGAGTTGAACCCCCAAACGACATAGTCTTGGAGCATGAGATCAATAACAACTGCTTCTGTAATATGATAGTGATTGGTGCAGCCAAAACGGAGTTATTAATGATTACAAAATCGGTTCTGCTGGCTCGCGCATGCACAGTTCGGCAGCTGCTGACCGGCAAAACACAGCATAAGGAAAGTTACGTGACTCTACTTTTTTAAATCACATAACTTTATCAGAAGCCAGCTCTGTCACAAAGACATTAAGCTCTAGTCAGTTTCATGTCAATTACCCACCTGCCTCAGAAAGCCAGCAAGAGAACTTCCTGTCAATTACCCCCCTGGCCTCACTCTGTACTCTTGACTCCCTATGAAAAGTCTGCAACTTTTCATACCGAGTGAAAAGTTTGCAAGTTTTCAAAAGTTTTCACTTGGTATGAAAAGTTGCAGACTTCCTACTTTTAAAAGTCTGCAACATCTGAAAAAGTGCAGACTTTTCACTCCTATGAAAAGGTGCAGTCTTTTCATACAGAGTCAAAAGTACAGAGTCAGAAGTCTGCAACTTTTAATACCAAGTGAAAATTCTGCACCTTTTGAAAAGGTGCAGACTTTTCATATGGAGTCAAAAGTAGGGAGTGAGGCCAGAGTGGGGGTGGGAGTTAATTGACATGAAACTGAGTAGACCTTCCTCTTGCTGGCTTTCTGAGGCAAGTGGGTAATTGACATGAAACTGACTACAGCATAAAGTCTTTGTGACAGAGCTGGCTCCTGATAAAAGTTACAAACTTTCCTTATGCTGTTACGCCCGAACTCCCCTTTTCCCCGATCCTCCTGGCAGGCTTGGCAGCTTATGGGTGAGGGATGCGGGGAGAGGCCCTCACTGGCCTGGTGCTGCAGGTTCTGCTGCCCCCACTAGGGACACTGGGACTACTGACATGTTTCTTGTCTGGGCATTCTACAACTACGTTTCCCATCATGCCCAGACAGGAACATCAAGATGGTGGCGGCCCACTGTGTGTCCTGCAGTGTCAGGGGCCTTTCGAAAAGCTCGATAGTCCCTCCTGAACCTCCTGTGAGGCTGCAAGTGTTGGTGGCATTGTTGGTGAGAAGAATGAGTGTGGTGTGTGTGTGTGCGTGTGAGGGACAACAGTGCATGTGTGTTTGTGAGTGGGGGGGAGAAGAGTGTGCGTGTGTTTGTGAGAAAGTGGCGGGTGAACAGTACATGCGTGTGTGATTGTGAGAGAGTGAGTAAGTGGGGGGAGAAAAGTGGATTGTGTGTGTGTTTGAGAGAGAGAGAGTGGGGGGAGAAGAGTCTGCAAGCGTGCGTGGTTGTGAGAGTGGCGGGGAGAAAGTGGATGCGTGTGTGTGTGACAGAGTGGGGGCAGAAGAGTGTGTGAGAGAGACTGAGACTCAGCTGGGGGGAGAAGAGTGCGTGCGTATGTGTCACCGGGGGGGGCGGGGGGGGGAGAGATTGAGTTGGGGGGGAGGTAGAAGAAGTTGGGAGAATCTTTCCCCAAACACCACCTGTTTTGATGTGGAGGCTGTTTTTTGTTTTGTTTTGTTTTTTAAAGTCACACCAAGTTTCTCCTCAAATTCCTTTGGCTCTTGTAAAGTAGGAGTAACTCTACACTAGGATTAGATGGGGATAATCATTCCCATTGACCCTGATATAAACAAGTAACTTCATATATGCACAACTTAAAAGCTATGCTACTTTTAAGTTAAAAGTTCTGTAAAATATACAACTTAAAAGTTGTGCAACAACTGATATATTAATGTGCTGATATCATATTGCACAAAACCTGGAAATTTACCAAAACAAACATCTTTACAGTTTAAGTAAACGTTAAATGCACAACAGTTTTTAAAACTAAAAACTTTCCTCTTCAAAAACATCACAAAATCATTTTGACTCTAGCTTAAACTCCAAAAAATATACAAATTCATTACAATTACAAAAACCTTCAACTCCTACATTGCAACAAGACATAAACGCCAAAAAACATGGAAATTATTTCAGAATTTGAGGAATATTTAATATTTTATCCTCATCAACATAAATGTAGTATATGTACTTAATTCCTTACCATACATACTTTTATTCATTTTTATCAATAACTAAACTCACATTTTTTAATTATTAAACTTTAATTTACTATCCTAATTTGACAATGAACAATTTTTTTATAGTGCATTAACTCTGTTTCTACAGAACTGCATTCTGTACAACGAATTCTATAATGTTCTCTACACTGACATTAACAGTTCATTGTATGAAGTGTATACAATTTGTATACATGTAAAGGACAGAGTTAATACACTCTGAAAAAAATTGTTCATTGTCAAACCTTTGGTAAATTTGTTTAAGCCCAAGTTTGAGTATCTTCAAGATTTTTCTTTTGGCCAAGCTCTTGGCAGGTGGGAATAGGGGTTGTGTGGAGATTTTTAGGGCAGGTTGCAGTGAAGTTCTTAGGGGATTTTTTTATGTATTCACTTTTATTCTGTAAGCTGCCCTGAATGTTCAGAAAAAGGCAGGGTATAAATCTTAAAAATAAATAAATAAAACCTGTGGCAGTGTGCTATTTGTTTCCTGTTGTGTTTAGGGAAGGGACACGTGCAAAGAAAACCAAAGTTGTTTCTCATGGTTCAGATTGTAGGACCTCCCTACTAGATACCTGCAAAAGTTGTTGCTTGAGGTCAGGGAGGGAAACCAAGGGTTCTCGGATGCTTTGTGTTTCAAGAGATGGAGAAATATCCAAAATACAAGGTTATCCCAGTTAAAGGGGAGACCCCATCATTTGCAACCACCTTAAAAAGATCTCTCTAATTGCTAAATGAAAAGAATATAATCCCATTGCTATCTGAACAAATGTAAAACACGTTGTTTGAAATGCACTTTAATTTTGAGTTCTTTTTTTCATGATTAGCCTGCTCCAGCCTGAACTCCCATCTTCTGTCATCCTGCAAAGAAGGCAGCACAGCTTGTGTTCTGCTTCCCTGCACGTATTGTCCAAGAAGTTCCACCATTTTCAGTTGTTGAAAAGCAAGCCCTGTTCACTACTTAAAATAATGCATGCCAGTTGAAGTGACATCAATTAAACTCTGGGAAGACCCATTTCTAGAGTTTTGACCATTTAAGCAGAAATTCAGATGCCAGTATTCCAATTACATGGAGCCAAATGTAGAATGTCAGTTCAGTTTGCTTTTGAGTTTTGCAAGACTCCTTGTTAACCACTCCTTTTCTCTTTACTGCAGGAACGCCAAGGCCGTGTCAAGTAAATGGATCATCCCTCCTACAGACTGCAGCAGACGTTGCATCCTGGCTATCTTTCAGAGAAGAGAAAAAAATTACCCCAGAGAAAATTAGGAATTTTTTTCTTAATTTCATTGACTTTAAAAAAAAACAAAAAAACAAAAAAAAAAAACTCTTACAAACTTGCAGTTTAAAAAAAAAAGTATTGGAATTTCACAAGAGACATAGGACTAAAAAGAAAAAGAAAAAAAAAACCCCTTCTAGGTAGAGTATAGGTGAAAACTGTCCCCTTTCTTTTGGCTTTGGTTGTGATTTCAGAGCATATGCTTTGTTTTGTCTTTTTA
The DNA here is from genome assembly GCA_003113815.1 of Sphenodon punctatus. Classification (NCBI taxonomy): domain Eukaryota; kingdom Metazoa; phylum Chordata; class Lepidosauria; order Sphenodontia; family Sphenodontidae; genus Sphenodon; species Sphenodon punctatus. The sequence continues at coordinate 226,579 of QEPC01004821.1, read as the reverse complement.
CTATGTTTTCTGGATTTTAAAGTCCGTAAGTGGCATATGACTTCTTTCTCTAATTTTTAAACCCTGGCCGCTTCCTCCCCTTACTCCTCCTCCTCCTCCTCCTCCTCCTCCTAGCTTCCTGCAAACCTCCTTTCCACCCCTTGGTTTTGACATTTGCACTTGGAACACCGAGTTGTGACTTTCTTTTGGACATCCACCGAAGCAAGTGGAATAACATGTTTCCCTGGACTGGAAGGCGCAAAGAATTTTATGAAGAATTTGGGTTTTATTTTGCCTAGAAGAATCTAATGGATTTTGTTGACCAAGGTCGTGTCTGAGGGGTTGTTCATTTTCTCTGACCCTTTGTTACTCAAAAAGTCAAAGTACTAAAAGTCCTAAGAAATGTTCTGTTCTTGTGCATTATACGGATTACAGATTAAGTCTGGATTAATTTGATTTGAAGGCTGAGAACAGTGGTAAAAACTTGTTTTGTTTACAGGAAAATGAATTTTGGAGGAAAAAATATTGTAAAATGTGTAGTGAATATGTTTCTTCGGTTTCTTGTTAAGCCAATGAGGAATGGGCGTTGCCTTTCTTTTCACCATTAATCACTTCTCAATAATAAACGTGAGATCCTGTTGAGCATCACTTCTGTCTGCTTGTTAGTCTTCAGTGTGTAGGATGCTGTTTCTCTGCTTATACCAGAATGTGTGGGGACTAAATGCAGGGGGTGAGAGGATCTTCCCAATTCTGGTTCGTTGTCTCCTTCTGATCCTACAGTGCAGGCTGAACAACATGGGTTCCTTTTTCAAAAATTAGACTTTTTTTTCCTGGCTTGGTTTTCTATGGAAAAGGTTGTGAGGAGTAGGGAAGCTTTCCCGCCACCTTGAAAATTAGTACAAGTTCTGAAGGCCACGTAGAAGTTGGGGTGGGGTATACTCACTCAGACAGAGGAAGGTCTAGATAATTGATCTGTCCCCTATACTTCAGTACACACCTTCAAATTTGCCCCCTTATCTGGAGCTTGGTTTTCCAGTATTTGGGAATGGGAACTATATTTACGGACCCCATCAAGGAACTGGAAAGGGGTCAAATAAAAACTAGCTGCAGCCTGCATTTGCCCCAGGCCTGAGGTTCCCACCCCTGGCCTAAGTGATCACTTTGTGTGTCCCCTCAACTTTTGGTTCTACAGGTCAGCCTCAACCACATGTGGTAGAGGAACAGAGGATCCAAAGTTAAGTGGGGACCCAAATCTTCATCTGATTACGTGCACCTGGAGTGGGGAGAAGACCCCTTCTGTAGCTGAAAAACCGTATCATCTTTGAGCCTTGCCCCTTAAACTACCTCCTTAGTTCCAAGTGCTTGCTCTGCACAGCTGTTTTGATTTTAAATTGGCTTTTTTCATTTTCTCTTTTAAAATAAACCTGTTGAACACTTTGTAGTATTCAGATATTTTAAGTCCTAACCTTGTAGAAATCTGTTAAAACATTTAAGTATGCTGATTTCATATGCTGCTATAAAAAACCCCAACCTTTTATGTTTTCTATGTAAAGGTGGGTTCCCCCTGTGTGTCACAACAGTTCCTATCCTGAGGGGATCTTGGGAGTGGTGCTTACCGGGTGCAGGAGATTGACAATCATTGTGGGTGTTTTGGGATATGGCTTCTGACTCTAGAAGATGCCATCCATCTCATTGGGACCATCTGCTGAGGTTCAGATTTAACTCTGTGAGCAGTTAAGTTACTATGAAGTCTAGGCTAGTTTATCCCCCACTCTCAGCATTCAGATGTGATGCTTCTGGCCCGTTTTCCATGGATGCCCCCCTCGCCCACATGGGGGGGGGGCGGCGTGCATGCTCCCGCATTCCACCCACTTCCACCCATCACCTGTGCGCAGAGGCATTGTGGACAACAGAGGTGCCTCTGTGCGTGGAGGTGGGTGGGTGTTCATGTAACGGGCACCCACCCATCCCCCCAACATAGTTGCGCCCATTTGAAAAAGGTCTCTATTTGGGAGTGATGTGTGCGCACACTTCATTCAGACAAGAAGATTGCCTCAGTAGAGGATTGTTGGATGGCTGGAGAAGATTTGATGGGTGGATTTTTACACTTTGTAGTAGACACTTCTTCCCCCATGGACTTAGTGAGAGGTAGCTACTACACAAGACTCCTCTCATACGTCAGTACCCATACCGTGTGTCGTATCTAAACACTCTGGTGCTACTACCCAGTAGTTTGATAGTGTTGTCGCATTCCACATGAACAAGACCTGAGCCCACCTCGATAGCTCGTGTTCCTGTTGCTTGGCTTCTGCCTGACTCGGCTCTGATTGGCTCTGTTACAGATTAGAATATTTGACTCCACACCCATCATAATTTGCTTCCAGCTCATAGAAAAATACTCATCTGTCTAGTAACTACCAGTTCTTGCTTCCAGATAGTTCTGGGTGCTTTAGGTGAATGGCCTCTTGCTTGGTCTCCTTGCATGTGTATACAGGCAGAGAGAAGTCCTTTATTTTTTCAACTATTTCCCCCACCTCTGGACCAAATACTGCAATGCAAAGAGGTGGTTTTCACGAGCAGTAAACAAACAATATAGCATTCATTATTTTCTAACAATGTACAGTTAATAAGAATCTGACACTGTGAAGTTAATCATTGCTTAAGTGTATGTTAAATGTTAGGACTGGGTATTCTATAGAAAGCCTGGGTCATGTCTACAATGTCAGAAATTGAATCATAGTCGAAGTACCTCCTTATGAATGTTTCTGCCTATGTACTGTATAGAATACATGAGTGTTGAATAAGTCCTAATTACATACTTCGTCCACTTTTGTCTAGGACAGGTGGTATTATTTATATAGCACTTCTACTGATCAAAGTACTTTATAATCTGGTTCTTACCAAGTTTCTGCCTTGCAACAACCCTGTTAGGTAGGTCATTTGAATTGTTTTACTGGAACTGAGACACAGTAACTTGCCCAAAGCCAGCCAGTGAGTTCATGTCGAAGACAGAATTTGAGCTCTGATCTAGGTTCAAGTCTAATGCCTTATCCCCTAGGCTACATTGGTAAAGTGCAAAGTTTAGAATTAGGTATTCTGCAGAATGCCTGGGTAGTAGTGAGTACAGTGATAATGAGCTGGCACTATAGGATGGATGTTGTACATAATTCTTACACTTCACACTTTACTTGCAAGATGCACAATTGCACCTTCATAGGTAGCAAAAAAGAGCAAAGTTCAGCATGCAGGCTGTTTGTAAATGTTGCATCATGTTTTAATGGATGTGGCAACCAATGAGTGCTCCTTTAATTTAGAAAGTAACTAAAGTACAAATAGAAAAGCAGATTAAAATTGATTTAAATCAAGGCTTTCTTTGGTGATTTTAAATTGATTCTCTCCCTGTTACAGGCTAGGCTGCATTTTCTTGTTCTAAATAATCAACCTTTTGTAGCCAGTGACTTGCTACCCATCTCCTTTTTTTTCTTTAATGAGTTATCCTCTGCGGTGCTTGGCAGGTTGCTGTGCACAACAGAATGTGTGGTAACTGGTCCCATTACAGCATGTTAGGATTGGTTTTGGTGTGACTGAGACAAAGCTGAAGTAACGGGCAGATGTGAGGTAGTACTGTGAGGTGTTCTACTGATTCTAAATTGCTCTGAAGTGTGAAGCGTTGGGCACTGGTATAACTGAGGATTACCCACAAATTAGAACAGCTGCTTGAATTACCAGGGAAGCTTTTCCCACACAGAAACCTGGATTTGGCCAAATGTGACAAGGGGCAAGGTCCTTGGCTACTTGATGGCAGAGAGGTCGTCTTGAATCATGGCATGTCCCAATTTGGCTGGGACTTTCCTGCTTGCAATCCTTGCAGGCTTTCTCCTTGTAGCCCTGAAACTGGTAATGAAAAACCAGAATAGGCCTCTATTATTTAGAGACAAGCTTCTTCTAGAAATCTTGTATCCCAAGGAGACACTATATGCATACAGCTGCTGTCTGCTACAGGTGAATCTGTCTAGTTGGGCACTCTTGCTTGAAGAGGCATTCTTTGTAGCTGGAAGCAGCAGAGCGCCAGGCTGTAAGAATTGCAAGTGGGAAATTGGCATCATGCCTGTGTCTGGAGGTGCAGTGGGGTTGAGGAAAAGTCCCTTCCTGGTGGTGGTTCTTTCCCACACAGCCCTACAGAGCTAAAACAAGATGTCTCTTTTTTAAAGAGAGTTGGGATTAAAGTAAACTGTATTAACAGAACTGTGCATGGGGAGCCCTGCGTTGGCAAAGCAGCGGGACTGCAATTGGGTATGCTGATAGAACTAGGCAGGTCTGCATTTCTCACTACTAGTATGTTCTATTCCTGGCTTGGTCTGTGCTACTACACTCCTTTTCCTTTAAGTGTCATGCGCAAGATAGCACCGCCTTGTGCTTGGTGCTGAACAGTCGTGATTATACGGACAGGTCCATGCCGCAAGGGGCTTACAATCTAGAAGATAGTGACTAACTAGCAGGGACCTGTGATGACTGCGCTTTCCCCATTAGTAGCTTTAACACGGGACTCTACATAATAGTGAGTAGGTTAGAAGTGCCTGCCAAATGTAGGAGACTGACTTGGACCCACAATCCTTTCCTGTGAGATGAAAAAATCCCACCAAAATTGGTTTTCTTCTTGCCTTATTTGTTCTGATTAGGTCAAAAGCAAATGAACCCCTGAGTTCAGAAAGAAAACTGTCAATAGATTAAAAGACATAAAGTTACACTAGAAATGCTGTTTTATTATTATTAGCAAGCATTTATATAGCACCAGCGATGTACCTAGTGCTTTACAAAGTAATGGAATAGACACGGTCCCTGCCCTAGGGCTTACAATCTGAGAAAAAAAATATTTTTTTGGGGGGGGGGGAGAGGGAGACGAAGGAAGGGGAACAGAGGGAGAGACGAGTGTAACGTTCATGAAAATGCAAGGTCCCAGGTGCACGTGCTTGGCTTGGTTACATCAAGAATGATGGCTGACTGGTCCATGCAGTGAAGATATGAGTACACAGACCTCCAGCAACAGATTGTACTGATTTGGAGGGTATCAGCAGGATGTTACGCGAAACCAATGCTGCTAATCTAATCTGATATCTCTCTGATTTTCTAGAGAAGGTGGTGGTTGATGCGTTGGTCCCAAATGTAAAAGATAGAGACAAAGTAGTTTGGACGATCTTTTATTGGACCAACGTCTGTTGGTGTGAGGATGCAAGCTTTCAGGCCACACAACGCTCCCTCACGTAAGTAAAAAGTCCGAACCATCGAAAAGCAGGATATATATAGACTGTTACCTTGCCCCTCTTGCTTCCATTCAGTGCTGCACTGCCAAGGTCATCCATCTTGCCTGCCGCTTCGATCATGTTCAACTTCTCTCCTCCCTCTGCTGATTTCCCTCTACCTGAATGTATTCAGCACAAGCTTGTCTTTACCTTCAAGGCTTCTCATGGCCTTGTTTCCCCCTGTCTCTCTGCATGTTTTCTGCCATATTCTCACTCAGGAGCACTGCTCCTCCTCTGCCACCACCCTCGCCTGTCCATGAGTCCCCTGCTCCTCAAAACGTTATTTGCCCCTTCTTCCTTGCTGCCCCCCTATACATGGAACTGTTTCTCTGAATACATGTTCTCTGTGCTCTCCCTGCCAATCTTCAAATTCCTCCTGAAAACCTATCTTTGTCAGGCTTTCTCTAGCTCCTTATCCCCACAGCCTGGTCACTGACGCTTCCTCTTCCATTCTTTCACTCAGATCTCCTCCTTTGTAACTTAAGTTAAGCAGGTGCATTTGCAACTTCTCAACTTTGTGAATGTATCTGTCCCTCCCTTTGTTCCCTCTTCCTTGTCTTCTCTCCTCTCCCCTGCCCCTTTGACTTTTCTAGATTGTAAGAGTAGGGACCTGCCATGAATTTAAAGATTATGCAGTGCCAGGTACATTGGTGCTGTATAAATATGTGCATGCTAGCAATCAATTGCAATTGTGATGTTGGGGGTGGGGGAAGGGTGGAAATCATTTTGAATGTTTTAAATACAAGGGCATGTGGAGACACTCTGTTTTTTACATTTTCCTTGAACAGCAAAGCAAAAATTGACACGCAAACTTCTGGGCCTTGTTTTCCTCTTGGCCTTGGGGAAGAGGAAGAGCCAAGAGTGACCGCCATCTCACTTATGCAGTATGGGAAAGTGTGCAGTTGCTGAGAGCACCACAGATGTTCCTGTATAAAATAGAAACTTGCCTTGTCAGTTTCTCTTCCTGATTCCTTTGCCCTCTGCTTTTTCTGTTTAGATAAGTAACGTACCATTGGGGAATGGGGTGGGGGTGGGGGCATGGAAGAAGGTTATTTCCCTCTTCCTCCCCCCACCGTATGTTATACAACCCCACTGACTGCATCTGACCTGACCCAAAAGCTCTTTGGCATCATCCAGTGTATGGTGCGTGGCCATGTCAGGAGTGCCCTGGGCTGGGGTCCTCTCCCTGTAATTTGCCCTGGGAATGCTCGGGGGTGGCGGGGGAGGGAGAGCTTCTCAAAGAAGGACCATCTGTACGGGATGCTGTAGCTGTAGTCATTTTGCATCCAGACAGGAATTGGACTAGATTTATTTTTATTTATTTTTATAATTTATACCCCGCACCCTCCTGTAACCAGCTCGGGGTGGCTTCCAACAACGTACAATATAAAACCCTATGAAAACAATTTAAAACAATCACAATATTTAAAACAAGGCAGGAAGTTTAAAACAATAAAGCAGGATGGGGGCAAAAAAAAACCATAACCCTAACCCACCCCCAAAGGCCTGGGTGAACAGCCAGGTTTTACAACACCGCTGGAATGACAGTAGGCTTGGGGCCAGGTGGGCTTCCTCCGGAAGGGAGTTCCAAAGGTGCGGCCCGGCCACTGAGAATGCCCTCTCCATTGTGGCCACCCGCTTTATGCGGGGGACCTCCAAGAAGGCACCCCCGGCTGACCGCAGGAGCCGCTCTGGGGCACGGAGGGCGAGGCAGTCCCTGAGGTACGAGAGGCCTAGACCGTAGAGGACTTTATAAATCAACACCAGCACCTTGAACCTGGCTCGGCACGCTATCGACAGCCAGTGCAGAGTCTGGAGTACAGGTGTAATATGCTCCCGACGGCCCGTCCCCGCAAGTAGACGAGCTGCCGCATTCTGCAAGGGCCAAGACCTTGTAGGGTTTTATAAGCCAAGACCAGCACCTCGAATCTGGCTCGGTACACTATAGGCAGCCAGTGCAGCGTGCGGGGCACGGGAGTGATATGCTCCCATCAGCTCGTGCCTGTAAGGAGACGAGCCGCCACATTCTGCACCAGCTGCAGCCTCCAAATCAGCATCAAGGGAAGCCCCATGTAGAGCGTGTTGCAGTAGTCCAGCCTCAAGGTGACGAAGGCATGGATGAGGGAGGCCAGGTCCAGGCCGGAGACGAACGGATGCAGCCTCCGCACCAGATACAACTGGCGGAAGGCAGCCTTAGAGACTGCCTCCACCTGCCGCTCCAGGCGCAGGTCTGCGTCCAATATCACCCCCAGACTCCGGACCTGCTGAGCTATAGGAGGGCGAACCCCCCCAATAAGGGCGGCCACTATCTCCCTCGTTCTTCCCACCAACATCACCTCCGTCTTATCGGGGTTGAGCTTCAGTCTGCTCTGCCGTATCCATTCCGCCATGGCCTCCAAACACTGGGATAGCACCGAGACAGCAGAGTCTGGGTCAGTTGAAAAAGAGAGGTACAGCTGAGTATCATCAGCATATTGGTGACACCGCACCCCAAACCCCCTCACGACCTCCCCCAAGGGCTGCATGTACACATTAAATAATGGAGACAGAATGGAACCTTGCGGAACGCCGCATGATAAGGCGCGAGGGCACGTTGTCTCATCCCCCAGCACCACCCACTGGCTTCTCCCCGAGAGGAATGAACAGAACCATTCAAGAATGATCCCGCCCAGACCCCCCAGGCCACGCAACCGTCTCAATAGCAGCCCATGGTCCACGGTGTCAAAAGCAGCCGAGAGATCTAGCAGGATGAGAAATGTTGAACATCCTGCATCCATCTCCCGGCGGAGGTCGTCTACCAAGGCCACCAACGCCTTCTCAGTGCCATAGCTGGGGCGGAACCCAGATTGAAAAGGGTCTAGGAAACCGATGCTATCCAGATGAACCTGGAGCTGAAGTGCCACAGCCCGCTCAATAACCTTCCCTAAAAAGGGAAGGTTAGAGACAGGTCGGTAGCTGGCGAGCGCATCCACGTCCAAGGATGGTTTTTTCAGCAGGGGGCGTACCACAGCCTCCTTGAGGCAAGGCGACAGTCTCCCCTGCTGCATGGATGCGTTCACTACCCTTGCCAGCACTGTCCCCAGCGTCTCCCTGGAAGCTTTTACTAACCAGGACGGGAAGCTTTTACTAACCAGATGACCCTTGTTAATTCCCTCCAGCTCTGTGATTCAAAGTCTTTCCATAGGAAATGAGGCTACAAAGAGCTCTGGAAAGCAGGGAGGCTCCCAGAAGATCCTATTACCAGCCCAGAGCCTACCCAGGAGAGTCACCTATTCCTGTTTCATGCAAAACCACATAGGGACACTGATTTGCTTTTTTAGGTCTGTGCTGGCAAATTTGAACTTGGATGACACAGGTAGCCTCACGTGCATCAGAAATTGAACCAACCTCAAAAGCAGCCAGTGTATCTCACCTTCAAATCACATTAGTATCTAAGATGAACCTTGTGTGGTTCCAAACAACGTCCATCATTCCTCCAGCCCCACTTCCTCCCCAGACCACCCACACACTTTCCATTGTCTGTTTTGTTCTTTGATATTGGAAGGGATTACAAATTCTGCTGGATGAGATGGTGACATTTTGCATCCAAGGGGATTCCATTCCAGGTCCCACTCATTCTCTCACCCCTGTGGATCAAGGATAACCTCAAGTTCAGTTTTTCAGTGATTGGAAGTAGGAACTGGACCTAAGGAGCCAGATCCAGGAACTGGAAATAGGTCACATTTAGCCCCCAATCCTCAGGTTCTCCACCTTTGTCCTAGAGTCTGTGGCTGGGAAAGAAGTTGTCCAGTTTGGGCACCAAAGCAACAGGTTTTTACTTTTATCTGGTCTGAAGAGAAGCTTTACAATGAAAGGTTTTAGTTGAACATGGTCATACATGTCACAGGTAGGAAACCTCAAGTTCTCCCATCAGACCCCCGGAGATGTTCCCAAACTTGTTTTGCCAGAGGTCTGCCATCCATTTCCTGACGGCCTGTGGGCAGAACGCAGAGAAGGGGAAAGGCTTAGGGTCCAGGGAGCATGCTAGGCCTAGGCCATGACTGCACAGAGTGCTTTGAGTTGGATTCCTGCCTGGATGCAAAATTACTACAGCTACAGCACCCCCTGCAGATGGCTGCTGTCCAGCCTTTCTTTGAGAACCTCTAGCAGCAGAGAACCTATCCTCTCCCTAGACAACTTGATTCATTGCTGCATGGATCTTACTGCTAAGATGTTTTTCCTAATATTTAACTAAAATCTACTTCCCTGTAACTTGAGCCCGTTATTTCTAGTTCTGCCCTCTGTAGCAATGAAGAAAACTTCCTTGCCGTCGTCTTTGTGGCATCCCTAGAAACCTGAAGACAATTCTCTTGTCTTACCCTAATCTTCACTTCACTAGGCTAAATGTACCCAGTTCCTCCAACTTTTCCTCATGAGACTTGCTTTCTGGACCCATTGTTGTCATTGTTGCCCTCCTCTGAACCTGCTCCAATTCTCAAAATCCTTAAACTGAAGCACCCAAAACTGGACATAATGCTCCAGGTGAGGCCTGACCAGGGCTATCGACCACTGCAGTCACTTGCCAAGACGGGGGTGGGGGTTGGGGGTGGAGTTAATTTGTGAAGCATGGGGAGGAAGGGATAACAGTCCAGGAACTACCAGAACAGGATAGGATGGTGATCAGCAGCTCACCAAGAAGATGAAGTAGCTGGGTTACAACTGAGGTGCAGACCAGTGCCGCCAGCAAGTGCACGATGTTTGTCATCAAAGAAGTCAAGGACAAATCAAAACTTGTTTGTCGTGGCTGCCAAGCCACTCTTCTACAATCTTCTGTAGATCTTTCTTTGCTATGATGCGTTCATACTGGTGTCCAAAATCTCTTGTACTGCATGGATCCAGGAGTTGCAACACAGTGCAGGTAGAACTGGATGAGCTGATGGTGGCATGCAGCGGCAGAGGACCCAGTGTGTGCCTGCCACCTCCATGCATTCCACCCCAGACAAAGAGGTCACCCTGAACATGTTTTCTATTAACCTTGAAAGCTAGCCCTCTTTGAACCATCCCCTTACCCTGACTCTGTTGCCAGAGCACCTTGGTAAGGAGACTCAGGACTTGCATGAAACACTCATTGATGTGGTAATTGCCAGTGGTAATCCTCCATCTTCCCCTGAAACTCTTGTTGACTGTGCTGTGACATAGCTCAAAAGACCTCCTAGGTAGGAATAGTTTTCATAGCTGGCTTGGGCTTGATGTGGGTTGGAAGGGATGGTACATTCAGATGGGAACTGCTTTCTAAAAGTGATGGTAATGCATCATTGCTATTTGAGGGCACCAACTAACGTCAGGCTGCTTTCCTCCTCTATTTGTGAAAGCAGACATCTGCACACAAACTGGGCCTTTGTTTCTGCTGTGCTCTGGACAAGAGTTCCATATGTGCTGCTGGAGACCCCACAAGAACCTGGCACAGCAGCTTCTGGGGGGGAGCATGTGGCAGGCAGCAACAATGCAGGAAAGTATTGACCAGGCTCATGCATAAAGAACAGTCAATTTAATGAAGGCCAGAGAGGTTGGGTGTGCCAGAGGAAGGAGGGTGTGGAAGAACTGGAGCACATTCAACAGGGATGATAGCAAGTGAAAGGCCCTGCTGCAAGAGTTCGGAGCAGCAAGGGAAGAACAATAATCCAGACTTCAAGGAGCACATGAAGTAGATGTGGGTCAATTCATGTTAGAGGTGGAACCGGCATTGGTTTCTTGGACCACTGTTCTCTAGCAACTCTCTTGGGCAGCTTCAAGTAGCCAGTCCACGCCCAAGCACAGCAAACTGCTGCATCAGGACCCACATATGCTCTCCTAGGAAATTCTCTGGAAACACCTGTGTGGCAGCCCACCCCTACATCGTTTACTCTCCTGTGGCACTGCATCAATGCCAGCCATTGCCAGTTACACCTGGTAACACCTGCTCTTTCAGCCTCTGTTCCTCCTCTGTAAAATGAGAATGATGGCCTACCTCGAAGGGGCGATGTGAGGCTGAACTAGATATGAGTTAGTGCATACTAACTAAAGCACTTAGTGTCCAAAGGGCTGTAGAAATAATATAAATACTATTTCCATCCAGGCAAATGGGAGACTGCCTTGAACCTTGCATTGGTAAGCTGATATTAGTTCCTCTGTTTTTATTTCAACTGAAGACTTTCTCTCCCTGGCCTACGCAAGGAAACAGTTCAGGCTGGAGCTAGGGAAGGAATGATCCAGTTTGCATTTTTACATCTCTTGCCAGCACCACTACTGAATCCCATATGTGACTTGATGCAAATTGCCCATCAAGGAAATGGCTCCACTTAACTGGAGAACAGGCCTCTCTTGAGACCAAGCAGACCTTGCATCAGGCTTCCCTGAGTACGTCTTAATGAGGAAAAGAAAAATAAGAAACGGCATTTGGAAAGGCCTCTTTTTCTTCAGCCAGCACGGGACATAAGAGTCCCACAGTGGGTCAGGCCAATAGTCCATTGAGCCTAGCATCTTGACTCCCACAGCGGCCAGCACTGGATGCTTCAGAAGAAGTGCACAAGAACAGGGCATAGATAGAGTGATCCATTCTAGGGATGCACAGAAAGGACCAGCTTAACTTTGGTTTTGGATTAGTTTTTAATTTCAAAAGTTTAGTTCTACATTTGTTTTTGTTTGTAATTTAAATTAGTTTGAGTAATTAAATTAGTTGCCCATTATTTTCAATGGGCATCACTTTGCATGTCTTGCATTGGTTTAAATAGCAGTTTTACTTTCTCTCTTGACACTTTCTATCCCCAAACATGCAGAGAGTGCCCCAGGGTGCAGAATGAGAGAGAGTGGCACGCAGCAGGGGGGCACAGGAGCAGCAGGCAATGGGAGGGTCTGTGGAACACGGATTGAAAACCACTGCCATAGAGGCTTATGGGCCTGAAGCCCAGAGCATCCTCATAGATGTTCATGTCCCAGCAGAACTGCTAGCTTGGACTTTGCTACAGTTTTTCCCCCCTGTTCCCTTTCCTTTCTCAATATCAACGCTCAACGTGTTAGATCAGCAGGCGGAAACAGAAGCAGCAGCAGCAGGCAGGCACTGGCAGGGTTTACATAGTTTCCCTTGTACCCTTCCCTTAGCCCCCCAATTGTCACTGTCAGATTACTGGAAGTGTTGAAGGGGAGGCAAGGGGATGTGGTTGCACCCCCTCCCCAGCTCCCTCCTTTGAGCAGGGGATGTGGTCATATCAGAAAGGGGTGGGTGAAAAAGGGCTCTTGTGGTCTTTTCCAGTGTGACCACACACTCTTCTCAAGTGCCATGATGTCGCTGTGCTTTGGAAAAGGGACACGGTCACATTGGAAAGGAGCACGATAACCCCTTCCCTACTCCCCTTTTCTGATGTAGTCGTACCCCTTTCCAAGCACTGCGACGACATGACACTTGGAAAGGGGGCATGGTCACATGGATGTGATATGAAGGGGTGCTTCTGCCCTTCCCTAAAGTAAATTCTCCTGACGCTCATGGTTGGAAGTTGCAGAGCCCTTGAGGGATCTGACCTCCATGAGGCAAGTGGCAGGCGAGCTTTAGTTCGGCTACCCTAAATACAAAGTCCTCATGGAACACCTTGTGGGTCCAAACAGTGCTAACTGCCTGAGAAGCCCAAAGCACTAGTGACCCCTTCATGAGTTGTTGGCAATATCCTGTCCTAGCCCGTAGTCCTCTGTAAATCTGACTTTTCTGTATGGGTGAACTTCATTACTTTGGGCACCACAACTCAGAGGATTCAGAAGAGAACAACTAAGATGATAAAGGACCTGGATGGCAAGCCATAGGAGGAAAGAACTAGGACTGTTTAGCCTGGAGAAAAGAAGACTAAGGGAAGACATGATAGCAGTTTTTAATTATTGAAAAGGATGCAACAAAAGAGATGGTGAACATTTGTTCTCTGTGGCCACAGAAGACGGAACAAGAGAGAACGGGCTTAAATTGCAGCAATGCTGATTTTGATTAGACACTAGGAAAAACATCCTAACTATAAGAGCTGTTGGCAATGAATACGCTGCCCAGGGAGGTGGTGGAATCTCCTTTGGATGTTATCAAAACCCAGCTGGACGAGCATTTGTCCACAATGCACCAGGCAGAGGAAATCCTGCCTTGGAGCACAAGGCAGGGGGGTTGGACTAGATGTTTTTGTTGTCTCTTCCAACCCTATAATTCTATAACTGCAAGAAGATCATCTTAACAGTGTGACCTAAACCATTTCAGCTCTTCTGGGATAGCAAAGAGCATCTAATGCAACCCAACGTGGGTGTTCCCCTGGTTGTGTCCTCCCCTGTTCTTTAGACTATTCCTGCTGAAATGTATTTATTTATTTATATATATTTCTTAGCCACCCCCTCATACCCATGGCATCTCGGGGCAGCTTACAACATAAAAAAATAAAAGTAGTTTAAAACAACAATAGAACACAAATATTAAAACATCTAAAACTCCTTCTAAAAACAACCACCCCCCCAAAATTTTATCCCAACCCACCCTCCCCTTCTCCAAAGGCCTGGGAGAACAGCCAGGTTTTGCAGACCAATTGGAAAGCCAACAAACTTGGGGCCAGATGGGCTTCCTCCGGGAGGGAGTTCCATAGTCGTGGCACGACCACCGAGAATGGCCTTTCCATTGTGCCCCCCCATTTCACACGGGGGACCTCCAAGAAGGTGCCCCTGGCAGACCAAAGGGGTCGCTTTGGGGCGCGGAGGGTGAGGCGGTCCCTGAGGTATGAAGGGCCAAGATCTTGTAGGGTTTTATAAGCCAAGACCAGCACCTTGAATCTGGCTCGGTACGCTATAGGCAGCCAGGGCAGCGTGCGGGGCACGGGAGTGATATGCTCCCGTCAGCTCGTGCCTGTAAGGAGACGAGCCGCCACATTCTGCACCAGCTGCAGCCTCCAAACCAGCATCAAGGGAAGCCCCATGTAGAGCGCGTTGCAGTAGTCCAGCCTCGAGGTGATGAAGGCATGGATGAGGGTGGCTAGGTTGGGTCTGGAAATATATGGACGCAGCCTCCAAACCAGATACAGCTGGAGGAAGGCAGCTTTGGCCACCGTCTCCACCTGCCGATCCAGACGGAGATCTGAGTCCAACAATACTCCCAGACTCCGAACCTGCTGGGCTACAGGAGGCGGACCCCCTCTACGAGGTGAGCTGACACCACCTTCGCCCTACCCACTGCCATCATCTGTCTTGTCAGGACTGAGCTTCAGTCCGCTCTGCCGCAACGAATCCGCCATGGCTTCCAAACATTGGGACACTACTGAGACGGCAGGACCTGGGTCAGTTGAAAAGGAGAGGTAATGCTGGGTGTTATCAGCATATTGGTGGCAACGCACACCAAACCCTCTCACGATCTCCCCCAAGGACTGCATATATACATTAAACAATAATGGAGACAGAATGGAACCTTGCAGAACGCTACACTCCAGGGCCCGGGGGTTGGAAGATTCAGCCCCCAGGACAACCCGCTGGCTTCTCCCCGAGAGGAATGAGCGGAACCATCCAAGGACAGTCCTGTCCAGACCCCGCCCCGCCAGGGCTCACAACTGTCTCAACAGCAGCCCATGGTCCACTGTATCAAAAGCAGCTGAGAGATCTAGCAAGATCAGAAGTGTCGAACGTCCTGTGTCCACCTCCCGGCGGAGATCGTCCACCAAGGCCACCAACGCCGTCTCTGTGCCATAGCCGGGACGGAACCCCAATTGAAATGGGTCAGCGAAACCGATGCGGTCAAGATGCACCTGGAGCTGCAGTGCCCCCGCCCGTTCGATAACCGTCCCTAAAAAGGGAAGGTTAGAGACAGGTCGATAGCTGTCGAGTGCGTCCACTTCCAAAAATGAAGTGCTTGTTGGGGATAATTTAATTTTAACAAAAATACTGCTTTAGAATTCTTTAGGAGAAATGCAAGGCCCTGAACCTGCAGATACTTAGTTACGTGTTTAATTTTAGGCAGGAGTTGTTTGCACTGACGTCTCTGATCCTGCCTGCCTTTGAACTAATACATGGTGCTCCTCATACTACTCCTAAATTTCTCTAGAATGAGGCAGCAACACTGATCGTTTTCCTGATAAATCTAACTTAGGATGGCTTTCTGCCTTTGGGTGGTACTTTTCTTTCTTCTGTTTCTTTGCCTCTTTCTCATTAATACTTCATTAGAAACACTACAACCTGATGAATCAAGTCATCCAGTCCAATAAACCATTTTTTACTTTGCCTGAAGAAGGGCCCTGTGTGACCCGAAAGCTTGCGCACACTCACCAACAGGATTTGATCCAGCTACCAACCCAGCTAGTGGCTGACTCTTTGCAGGTGAATATAAAACAGGAGTCTCTGTGATTATAGAGCCACAGTTAAGTAGGCTGCATCACTGTTAAAATCATGAGCATTTTATTCATTATAAAATAGGGATGATTTCTCCTATCACTGTGAAATTTAGTAGAGGATCGCTTGGGCGAGGGGTAGAATCTGTCCAACTCTCAGGCAAATTGGATAAAAAACAAGAAAGTTAGAGATTTGAATTTCGGAGGCAAAATGATATTTTCTTCCCTAGGTGACTTTTTTTGTTCATAGAGACTTAGTTCTGGCAACAATATTAAGAAATCTAGCAGTGCTCGAAAACAAAAGTGCAGCCTGAATGGATTTCATGTTTTTAGTTTTCAAAAATCAGTTGTATAGTTTTGAAGTTCTGATGTTTTGAAGTGCCCATTTTGGCAAATAGGGAGTGAGGAAAAGCAGGTTCCATGCTATTTTATCAATGTTCTATTGTGTATACATGAGATGAGCTTTCATGAAGGCTATTGTACTGATGTGAGTGGCATTTATTGCACACTATGGATGGACAGAACTGGCGCTGAAAGGGAAACTCACGGACTGGCTGCTCCAGTTGCCAAGTAAATTCCCCAGTAGATGGAACTGGCAAGGCCCAAGGCATGCCAATTGGAAACAATAGAGACAACAGGAATACCAATTTAAAGTAATGGGGCTTTGGGAAAGCCAGTAGCTCTTTATGGGGAGTAAATCAATAAAGTGGCAGATGCTTATCAGGAACAAAGGAATTGGGGGGAGGATCTGAAATGCCAAAGAAGGTAGGGGATGGATTAAAAAGGCCAGGAGGGGGGAAAACGCAAGGAAGCTACAGAGAGGAAATGGAAAGACAGGGAAGGGAGCTGGGTAAAATGATGGAAATGAAACCAGCAGGAGCAGCTGTATGATAGGGGGACTGGGTGGAATGATGGGTAGGGAGCGGCTGGAGTGATGAGAGCTGGGTGGAATAACCAGTAGGAGACCATCAGGAGTCACTGGAATTGGGAGGGGGAGCAAGGTGGAATGATGGGTAGGAGGTCTTCAGGAGCAGCTGAAATATGCAGGCCTGGGTATAATTATGGGTATGAGGACACCAGTAGTGCCTGGAATGACTAAGAGCTGGGTGGAATGATGGGTGTGATGAGGACAGTGGGAGTGGCTGAAATGATGGGAATCTGGATGGAATGATACATAAGAGACCACCAGGGGCATCTAGAATGATGGGCTGGGTGGAATGATGAGTATTAGCCCCCACCATCTTTTCATTTCTTTTCCATGGCATCTTAGTTTCTCCCCCCCCCCCCCCCCCTTTCCTGGTGAAGGGATAGAGTCAAAAGAAAGACTCTATGTAGCTTTGTGTATTGATGAATTTTACATGAGTTGGATAGAAATTCCTTTAGGCATGTAACTGATAAAGATCAGGGTTGTAAGGGAAACCTTCCAGTGAGGTGGGGTCTGCAAAGCTATCTCCCATCTCCTGTCCTTCCCACACCTTCCTGTGAAACTGAGGAGGCTGCTGTCAGGTGGGAAAAAACCTCCATTGATAAAAGTGACAGAGCTAGGGGCTGAAAGGAAAACTCACTGGCTGGCTGCTCCAGTTGCCAAGTAAATTCCCCAGTTCCCCAGCAGGTGAAACTTGACAAGGCAACTGCTCCCAATTTCAAGCCAAGCTCTCTGGTGAAATTAACGAAGCTCGAGGCTGTAAGGGAAACTCTCTGAACGAAGCAATCTCCCTCCCCACCAATAATCCCCCCTCCTTTCGGTGAAACTGTCAAGCTGGGGCTGAAAGGGAAACTCACTGGGAGAAGGGATGGTGTTTGGAGAGAGACTTGTGTGGTTACGTGCGTTACGGAATTGTACATGAGTTGGATTTCTTCAGATGTGGAGCTAGGAGAGGTCAGAAATGCTCTGGTGAGGTGGGAGCTACAAAGCAATATGTCCTTACAGTCGCTCATCTTCATGCTGGTGAAATAGATGAGGTTGCTCCCAGGTGTGTAAAAAAAACAAAAAAAAAAAACAAATCCCACTTGCAAAACTGACAAAGTTTGGTTTGAAAAGGAAACTCTCTGACTGGCTGCCAATCAAAATCAGGGCACTGCAGTACTGAGTGTTGTACCAGTACTGTTGGTACTCTGGCAGCAGGGGGAACTTAGTACATTTCCCTTTCAAAAAACAGGGAAATTCTTAGATCAAAAAACCTTCTGAGCAGAGTTAAGTAGGGCTGGAATCAAAATGATTCTTGCAAGAATCTCAAGAAGATCTCACTAATGATTCAAGGTTTCGGCAGGAGGGCTGTTTGAATTTCTCTGTGAGAATCCAGGCAATTCTTGGCTTGTTCTCATTTACAAGAATGAGCCAAGAACCCCAGTTCTCATTGAGAAAAGCGAGAATACTGAAATCAAGTTTCAGCTCTAGAGTTAAGGCTCTTACAAATTCAGCCATGCTCCAAAAATCATGGAAATTGTAAGTTAAGGCTCCTGCCTTCTGTGCCACGTTAACAGTAAAGTCATTGTACAGTCTCACATCCTGTGCTCGCTTACAACTTAGGCTCCATGCACCCATGCTTTGCCTTGGTCTTTCAGCCCCAATCCCCTTCCTCTGAAGTTTGCTGCCCCCTACCCCCCTGCTTTCTCTATATGCTTTCATTTGGGTTGGGAAAATGACAAGAATGTGGACAGTAAGGGCTACTGGCAGTTTGCATCCAGAGTACAACAATCGGGGTCAGACTTGGTTAAATAGTGGGATTAGAAACATTAGGGAGGCTAACCTTGCTGTTTCCTACCTTGGTAATGTCCCTAGTCTGTAAGATTGAGGCTGTGTTGTGGTTGGGTAATATTTGAGCAGTCCTCCTCCACAAAGGTGTGTTGAGGTAGTACAGACATCACTGATATTAACATGTTTACGAGTCTTGGAGCAAGAGGGCAGGTGCAGGTGTCTGAAATGCAGGTCTAGAAGGTTTGCTACACTGCGGCAGTACAAACACAGTGTTCTGAATAAAGAGGGCGGGTAGGGGGAGTTGTTAGAAAGAGATGTCTTTACCAGAGCATCAGGCCAGCAGGCTTCAGGAAACGAAGGAGTGTAGGAGTGCCCAAAATATGCTGTCATGTCCACGATTATTTGAGTGACCACTTACCTTTATTCTTACTGGGAAAGCAGATCTTCTGAGGTGAGAGTTTGCTAAATTGTACTACAATGGTACACTTAAGAATGTGTAGCAAGAAAGGACGTTCCAAAATAAATAACTACTGAGTTCAAGGGATGCTTTCTCCTGTCCTTGTCATCTGTGAGGTGAGCAGATACACTTGAGCTGCTCCCTGAGAAAGAAGCTATAAATGAAGGAAAAATTGTAGCCACAGTGAAGACAGAGATTAAGCACATAATACTGGCATGGGGAGGAGCTTGCTGTCCCCAGCTTCAGTGTTGCCCCCAGTCTGCAGAGGAAAAGGATTGGGGCTGAAAGACCAAGGCAAAGTGTGGGTGCATGAAGCCCAAGTTTGTACGCGAGCACATGTGAGACTGTACAACATCTTTACTGCTTACATGGTAGGCATGTTAAGGTGGGATCTTTAACTTATTTCTATGCTTTTTGGAGCATGTGTGAATTTTTAAGAGCCTTAACTCCTCTCTTAAATTGAAGTTTTTTTGATCTAAGAATTTAACCTGTATATTGACCTACCTTTTCCATCAGATAAATAAGCTTCTGCAAGAAACTGAAGGGTTGGGAAGAGCAAAAGTTAGTTTAAAAGTCAAGCCCAGGTTGAATATGAAGCCATCAGGTATGAAAATCAACAACTTTGCAAAGCAGTCACTGAAACACAAAGTAGCTCCCTGTCCCAGGAGGAGCCAGCCCAGGCCTAGCACCATGAGCTAGCCAAGGTGAACTAGAGGTTAGCTGTTCTCCTAGTGAACTTTAAGTGGATGAGCCTTATGCAGCGGTGACGAATTGGGGAGAGGAAGTGCTAGGAAGAAGCTGTGTTTGAGAGGGTTTGTATGTTTGTTTTTCCAGAATGATTTCAAGGTTTATTAACGTATAAATGAATGTTTCTGGTTTGGATAATTATATGGCCAATGGTTCTATAAAGTAGTTGTCCAAGACAGAAACTTTTGTTAAAATGTATTCTTGGGAAAAAAAAACTCTGAAGGTATAGGTAGGCATAGCCTGAGTGATTGGGAGGGGATTATTATAGCCAGCATCTGTGTGAAAGAGTATGTCTCTGCAGAAATTGAGTTGGCCAGTTGCTATGCAATGGTTATACAGGGATGGGAGGTATGGGGACCCCTGACTAGGATCTGTACTGGGTCCCCACATTTCTCTGACTCTGTTTGATCCAACAGAAGATATCATCTGAACTACTTTGTCTCCATATAAACCTGTCATTTGCACTCCATCTAAACATGGAACTAAAAGGGCAAACCTGTCTGATGGGGTGTTGGATGATCTTCTTAAGGGAACACTGATGAGCAGAGGTTAATCGGGCAGCTGCCACTGTTAATTGCGTACCCTTTTCTAGCACTTTAAGGATCATAGGTATTTTACATCCATTAGAAAAGCTGTCCCCATTTTACATATGAGGAACCTGAAAAAGGATGATACGTGTCCAAGGTCACATAGTTAAGGTCTAGAACTGACTCCAGAGTTAGAGCCCTGGAGACTGAACCAAGCCCAACGGGACCAAATAGCTCTGCCCGGTTGGAATCTGTTTAGTAGCTCTCCTGGGCCAGGCTCCCTGTGGGCTTGAGGCCCCACCCTCATGGAGTGCTGTGACATCCCGTTTCTATGAGGAGGTGGGGCTATGTCAGAAAAGGGGCAGTCTTTAAGGCATCCCCCTGACCTCTTCCTGAAACGGCTCTGTCCCTGCTGAGTACCTTGATGTTCTAGTGCTCTGTGGCAACAGGGCTACCCCTGTGACATTGCAGAAGAGCCAGCTGTGTTGGGACCCAGGTTCAGGTCAGTCCCTCCCAACCCAATCAGCTGAGTAGGGCTCTACTCCAGGGTTCTTGGCCTTTTGCCCCATCCTTTCTTCACTCCACACACAAAAATTAATCCCTGTCCATACAGAAAATCCAGGTCAACTCAGAAACTGATGTTGATTGAACTCCTGTGTGGGTGCTTGTAATCTGAATTGAATGTCTACAGGGTTAGGAAACGTGCTAAATTCACAGCCCTAATCCTGGTTTATTTAATGCTGTTACAAACCTCATGTAGTCAAGCCCTTACTTACTGGTTATTTGGAGTAGCAGTTAAAAGGGAACCCAATGCATGTTTATTTCTTGGGCATATTTGAAAGGAATGGTTTTAATTTCTATTGTGCGGAATTTAAAAAGCTAGAGGAATACTTGAAACCAGGTCTGGCCTTGGCAGCTACAGGGCCCAGGGCAAAAATAAATGTGCTGCCCTCCTCATGATTCCACCCCCTTCCGATGGCCAGGATGGAACTGAAAGAAAAGCCCGTTCAAACATCCCACTCTTTTCAGCTGAGCAGCTCTGCTCCAGAGAAGCCTGGCTGAAGAGTGGAACATTTCAAATTCCCAATGGTGGTGTTGGGGCTGGGGGAAGGCTGAGCAGGACTTCTGGCCTCGCACACTCACATATATTCATTCATTCATTCTCTCCCCCTCACAGATTTCCTCCTATCCCCCTGCCCCAACAGCAGGGGGATGGTGCAGATCCCTCCAGCAGTCCTGTTGCTCTTGGGGGAGGGGGGCAACTCCAGCAGCAGCTGTGGCCAGACCTGGGCTGATGCAGGGGGCAGCAGCAATACCATGTGGTGGGACCTGCCTCCCGGCTGCTGCCCCCCAGTCCTTAGAAGTCGTGGGAGTATCACTAAGGAAGCAACCACAGCTCCTGCAGGCCCTAAAGGCCATGGTGTTTGGGGCCCTGCTGGGAGGAAACCCTGTCCCTGCTGCTGTAGAGAATCAAGTGCGGGGACCCATAGTGGAGGGCATTCCATGGGGTACACAAGTGTAAGAAATGCAGGGCCTTGAGGGGCCATGGCTCCAATAGCCCCTGCCTAAGGCTGGCCCTGACCAGGCTCTATACTTGCAATGTTGTAGCATAATTTGGACCTTAGCTTTCATTTCCGAAAGGCCATCTCCTCCCTTATGTCCCATCGTGCTGAAACTGACAGATTGCGGCATAGAGCCAGTTTGTGAGCCTTTGCTGTGGCTGTGAGGGTGGCAAAGAAGGGGTTCCTTGCCGCTCTCATTGCATTTGCAAAGTCCCGTCCTGCAGAGCTTTTCCGGGTGGTGAAGGGGCTGGTCGGTCTGGCCTCCCTCTGCCTGGAACCGGATATTCCGGTGCCTGCTGTGACATGTTTGTGGATTACATTGTGGATAAAATAGCTCGGATTCACCACAGTTTTGATGCCACACTTATTACAGTAGGAGAACCAGAGGTTATGGAAGCCTTGCCTTCTCAGATTTCATGGGATCAGTTCCAGTGGGTATCGCCCACCGATGCGGAGGATGTCCTTGGGGCTGTCGGAGAACACAGCTGCATTTGAAAACATTGTTGTTTCCAAAGGCAAGGACAAGAACGTAGAAACTTCATCCTATGCAATTGGGATAGCGTGGTAAAATAACGGAAAGATCATGAAAAACTCTCTGAATTTCAAAAACCGGGCAGAAATTTGGATTTTCTTTTTCTTTTGAAAACGTTGGGTCCGATCTACAATCCACTCACTCTGGAGTAGCCCCATTGTAGCCCAGTCTGAGGATCATAGCCTTTCTTGGAAAATTTTCTAACTCCTTTATTTTGGAGTTTTTAGTCCCAATGCCTTGGCCCCTTCTTGTTTCCCACCCATTGGAGCATCCCATGAACCTCTTTCTGGCTGGATCTTGCTGACTTTTATTTAGGCTCTGATGGGCTCAATCAACCTGGCTAATTATAACACCGTAAGAAGCCTGAGCTATGAGGCAGGCATGAGAGGCAAAAGAGTGTGACTCATCATGTCTGTTTGGGGAACTGAATAACAGGAATGAAGTGTCCCATATGCTAAGCAGGAGGTGTCCCTAGAGGGTGCATCAGGGCTGGAGACTGCTGAGCAGGGTGGGGCCTCTGGAGCAATGGGGATAAAAGCTCCTAACTCTTAGCACTGGAGCAGAGCAGCTCCCAGCTGCACCAGATCAGGACTCCCTACCCAAGCCAGAGATGTTGTGCCGCTTGCACCTCATGATGCCTTGCAGCCCTGAGTGGACACTGTGGCTGGTCCCTGGTGCTATCTCTGTGAATCTGTAGAAGGACATGGAGGCGGCCAGGCAGTTTCTAACCAGCAATGTCTGGTGACCTGAGCAGGAGCACAGGCTGGAGACTGGACACCAAGGGAGGCAGATGGAGCCTTGCCATGGCTTTGGATGTTGCCAGCTTTGCCCCCGAAGATCTGACCGTGAAGTTGGTGGGTGAGAAGGTGGTGCTGACAGGCAGAAAGTGGTTGCAGAGCCACAGTGGCCTGCGGGGTGCCTTTTCCTACAAGTACGATCTGTTCTGTAGGGAGCGGGATGTGCCCGAGAGCTCAGACCCCAACCATCTGACCTGCTCCATCTCCAATGAGGGGCAATTGTGCATCAAAGCCCCTCACCAGCGGGAAGCTCTAGTCACCGAGAGAACCGTGCCCATCCAGATCAGTACAGAGAGAAAGAGAGGAGCACAGACTGAGCTGGAACAAAAGAACAGAGCCAGTGAAAAGGCCAGGGCGAAATGAAGACTGGACAG
This sequence comes from Sphenodon punctatus, assembly GCA_003113815.1. NCBI lineage: Eukaryota > Metazoa > Chordata > Lepidosauria > Sphenodontia > Sphenodontidae > Sphenodon > Sphenodon punctatus. Next base: position 203,263 of record QEPC01004821.1, on the reverse strand, counting down.
AGGAAGCAGGATGGGTAAACAGACTGTTCGATGGCCCCAAAGCATCTGTCTTAAACTCCAAGTTCTAGTTATTGTTCTGAGCCACTAACAAGCTCCAGGTCAGTTACATTTTGTACCCAATCAACTGCTTTGAATTACAGATCTATGCTCCCTGGATGGTCCATGTGCAGGAAGTTTAAGGCACTGACTGTCGACACTGCCTGGAGAAAGGGATCAGCCAAAGATTGACTAAGGGGAATTGAACTAGGGCCTGTCCTTCTTTGGAATTCAGATTTCCATGTCGTAATGTACTTTATTGCGTAGTCAAAGACTATAGCATTTACATAAAACAGACCAGACAAAACAAAACATGACAAAGTCATAATATCTAATGGATAAATTGGCAACTAAGGGTCTAAAGACAATTCCCCCATAAAGACGTCTTAATAACTCCATGATTTACTCCTAAGGGTTCCATCTCCCCCAAAATTCCTGGGGTAAAACCGACATACAGTTCTAAACACCCCCCCCCCCCCCTCTTGACTGCCTCATTCCGTGCGATATTTATCCATTAATTGATGAAACACCTAGTCATCCATCGGGATATCCAAAAAAAATAAACTAAAAAGTAAATCCTGCCCCCAAACTCCAACCCATCCCACATAATCCTATAAGGGTGGGCACTGAATGGTAAGAACACAATAGTAATAACTAAGCCCAGGACTCGCAATAACCATAACAACCCTATCCACACATAAAACCTCAATCTTAATACAAAATCCAAAACTACTTCTCAAGGCTGGAGTCACAAGACCAGCCTACCCACTAATACCCATGAGCTTACGATTAGGTTTATGGTGGGTTCCATGAACCAACACCAGCACCTCCCATATAGTTCTGGCTTTGCCGACTCTCAAGTTGCACCCGAGGCCCAGACCCCCCCCCAGCTGTTGAGACACCCCCAGGAGACCGGGATTATGAACAATGTCTGCCTCAGAAGCTGACCTAAAATGGGACAGCTGGTCAAGGATAATGGGAACCACCTGTTTCCGCCTTACCACAGGAAGCTTTCTTTGTTCCTCGATACCCACAGACTCAAACCCAGGTCCTCCATCCATCATAGGTCTCAATCCTTCCTCAGAGGGGGGAACCGACAAACCTCCCTCTGTGGCCCCATCCAAAAACACTTCTTCGGGAGGATTTTGTGCCTGCTCGTCAATGCACTCTGGGCTTTCTTTAGTGAACTGACCACCAACGCCCCCCCCCCCCCCCCTTTTAACCCTAACAGCCATACCTCCAGTACCACTAGATGCCTGGTACTGAACTCTCCCCCTCCCCCCCCCCCCGATCTTGTGAGAGGGGGCATGGGGGGGGGTGTCAGTTGGCAGATCCTTAAATACCTCCCCCACATATATACCCCAGGTAGCCAACAAGTGGGCCTGATCCAAAACCCTATAGGCAGAGGTGGGGCAATAAAAATGCACCAACAGCATATGTGTACACCCGTATGAGGGCAAAACCTGGATTGAGTCAATCGCACCAAATGGCACCCAGCCTAAAATAGTCTCCAAATGATAGACCACTGCAAGCTTAGTATTCCAAGGGGGTAAATGGCCATTGGGCAGGGAGTAAATCCTAAATACTACCGCCCCCAAAACCGGAACTGGTTTGAACCTACGAGAATCCAAATTCCCCTGAAACTGAGCCCGAGGGCTTGACTCATCAACTCGCAACCCATCCTCTAGACCATCATACTGGCCAGGAGGCACCAGGGGGGCCAGCTGGGGAAGATCTTCACCTGAAATACCCAATCCCTTATGGGTTACCCCAGACCCAACCCAATCCCTTCCAATCAACTGTTGCAAGACTGAATTTAACAAACCCTGTTGCCCCTGGGCCAAACTAACTAAATCACTAGTTTTACTCAACAAGGAATTGACTAGCTCCCCCATTGCCACACAAGTTTTCTCAACTTGATCAAGGCAGCAACAGTCCGATATGTGCGCAGAACTGGACGTGGCAGATGAATCAGGCCCATGAGTGACTAAAGGGTCCAGGCAACATAGTTCCGGATCACAATGGCCAGCCTTCAGATGGCCCTCGTCGAATTTTGGTGAAACATTTGGGCCC
>QEPC01004821.1:185006-198063 GCA_003113815.1 Sphenodon punctatus | reverse complement strand
GGTGGGAGGGCAGGTAAGTGTGGGGGGGTGCCTAGCTGGAGAAATCCCCCACTCACGCTCCTCTTCTTTTCTCCCCGCAGATGTCCTGGAGCTTCCCGAGACTGCAGCCCAGCAGCGGAGCCAGCTCAGCGGGAACAAGCGGCTGGATGGTGAGTAGGGCTCTGATTCCCATGTTGAGATTTTATTTTTCTACATGAAATAAACCCGCCTTTGTGTCTAGTTATGGCCAGTGAAATGTTTGCTTTGTTCAAATTACCCCAGGGCCCTGTAGCTACACACCCATTTACCTCCCACAGCAACTTGCCCAGGTTCCGTCCATGAGGGTACTCTGCTCACCAGTAATCTGCCTCTTGCTCTGGCAGCAAAAGAAGCTGGTGGCACTTTGCTACAGGGCATCTACATGGCCACCAAAAGTCAGCTTCATTGTAGCAAGGGAACATGCTTACACACAGAGATGCACAAGTTTGGGTCAGGGGCCAGGTGTCCTCTCGCATGCAGCACTTCCAGCAGCACAGCACGGCACATCACCACGCTGCGCACCCTGCCCTCTCTCTCTTCATAGAATTCCTGGTTGGAGCCAAGAGGCAGCAGGTCTCCAGGGAAGAGCAGGGCTGTTGCTCAGCAGCACTGCTCCCCTGCTGCCCCTGAGTCCTGTTAGCACAGCACAGCACCCCTCTGTCTCCTCTAACTAGGGCTTCTCTGAGAAGGGAGGGGCACTTTTGGGAAGGCAGAGGGAGCGACACAGTACGGTGCTGCTACAGCTGCCGGTGCAGGGCCCTGCTCTCCAGAGGGCCAGTCCTGTAGTGGCATAGGTACCATAGAGTGAACGGGTGCAGCTGAGCCAAAGCTCCACACTGGGAGGACCCTTTGTTAAGCAGCCCGAGTGCTGCTAGGATTCTCTCCCCTCCACCACCACTCCGACCCTTGCGGGGGCACTTCCAGGACGCTTCCCATAACAATGGGAGCGCCTAGAGGCCATGCCGGAGGCACGTGTCAAAGACTTGGCTATGAGGCGGAGGTGGGCGAGCCTGTGGGTTTTTGAATTTTGTTGGGGCTGGTAGTGTTTACTGATGAGGAGGAGGAGGATGGTATGGCCGATTCCCTCTGGTGAGAGAGGGGTGGAGTTGGTTAAATGTCCCCTGGTGGCAGCAGGGGATAGAAGGACTAATTATGGGACCGATTTTCCTGATTGTGGAGGAATTGGTGGAATGAGAACATCAGTTGGGATATGGGGGGATTTGTAACACATTTATATTTTGTGATATGTTGTCATGTTTTTGAGCTGGGTCCACTGCGTGGGATAACAAACACAGGAATGTATTTTGTTATGTTGTGAGCCGCCTCGAGTCACTATTGAGAGAGTGCGGGGTATAAATCAAACTGGAATGGAATGGAAACTTTTCAACGTGGCCAGTGGAGGGAGTGTGAGCTGGGCCAGCTCTCTGCTCCACCCAAGTAGTGACAGCCGCACCCTCCTAGCAAGCTACCCAGGGTAATGGCATGGCTCCCAGTGGGTAGGGTGGCCATACCTCCCCTTTGATCCTGAACTGAGCAGCCAAGCCTTTGGCAGGCAGGAATAGCGCTTGGGAGGCTGGGAGAAGGTAATTTCAAACTGGTTTTATGTGGGTATATTTATCTTATATATTCTTTTGTTGTAGCCTTCCCTGAGCCTTCAGGAAAGGGTGGGAAATGCATTTAAATCAATCAATCTTTGTTTCTAGATTTGGCCTGATTGCTCTGTAGAAGGTGAGAGATACAAGTCAATTGGCCAGTGTGGGGAGAGTCCAGTTTATTGGCCAGTGGGGGGGGTGTGTGTGTGAGGGGGGGGGGGTGGCGGCTACAATTTATAAGTGCAGATTTGAAGTGGATGCAACATTTTCATGTGTGTTTCCACCTTCCCTTTTNGTGAGGGGGGGGGGGTGGCAGCTACAATTTATAAGTGCAGATTTGAAGTTGATGCAACATTTTCATGTGTGTTTCCACCTTCCCTTTTACTTCAGTTCCCTCCATGCATTGCTAGTGCATCTTGGGAAGTTTGCTTCAATTTGCTCTTCTAAATCGGTTTCATCCAAAAGGGGAAATGTTACTAAAGCATCAAAAATAGAGAGCTCTTGATTCCAGAGCTAACCACAAGAGGGAGCTGTTACACCAGCAAAAATCACCATTTTAGTCTTGCTCCAGTGGCCCATGTATGTTTCTTGGACTGGGCATAGGGGTTTACAAAGCAATAAGCATGCAGTCCTGGTAACAGCTGAGCACACTCGGATGTCAATGGGAATTAAGTGTGAATAGTATGGTGCAAAAATTGGAGACTTAATGGGTTCCTCTTGGTTGCAAGTGCTGCAGCTTCAGGGTGGCCAAAAGTAGATACCTGCATAAAGAGTATTTCATCTGGGATTAAATGCGTGCAGCATGTTGCCTTGTTATGATCTGTTCATGTAAAACTGTGACCATGTCCTGTGTAGACTAGAGACATTCCACAAGGGAGTACTGCAGTCCAGTTCTTGGGTAGCTTGGCTAGCACTTTAAGAATGGGCCATTGCTGCAGGGGAAGCTCCTGGACAATTGACTTTTGTTGAAGTGAGGTTGGCGGGGAGGACAGGTCTTGATAGAAGGTGTGAAGAGTTTGATCTTGGAAGCCATCTAGCAACCCACCTCAAAGGGAGGTGTAGGGATAGCATTTTGGGGGAGGACAGAGTTTTGCCGTGCCAGTGGCCAGTTGGAGAACAACAGGCAAGCAGAGCCCCCGTGTCGGACACTTGGTGAGGATTCCAGGCCACCAATGCAGCAGCATCCTTGTGTGTGCGAGACCCAGGTCTCCGGTTCATTCTGACTAAGGCTGTTCCTGCAGAAACAGTGGGGCCGATTCCATGCCCCACGTGCGCACGTCTCCTGAGAGTACATTGCGTTGCATGGCTCCCACGCAGAGGAGGTTTGGGATTGTGGCTAATGGAAAATAAGTTATAAGCTAGGCCTTTCCTCTGCCAGTGCCAATAAATGATACTTGGCTAAATGACTAGACTGGCTCTGACGGAGGGATTTGTATACCCCACCACCTGTATTCTTCTTCTTTCTCTTCTTTTACAAAAATAATAATCTTGTTCTATATGTTCCCACTTAGGATATTTGCTCCACCTGGTTCCCAAAACAGACATTGATTAGCTTAACAGCTACAGATGGGAGCCTTGTGATGACGCAGTCACTGGGTATAGATACCTGTGTTCTTCATTTTCCCCATCTCAAGATCGGACAGATTGGCTTACACATAAAAGAAAGCTAAACACTTAAAATGGTGCACCTTGTGCTTAGCCAAGGTGCTAGACTCGGTGCCTTTTCTGCCTCAGTACAGAACACAAATCATCTGCATCTGCCATCTGTTGGTCCTTGAAGCCGCATACAGGAAAGGACATGGCTCAGTGCCTAGCAGAGTTCCTCGTGAAAAAAGCAATGGAAGTCATTGGTGACTCATTGCCATTTACTTCGGAACCAAAGAAAAAAGGAGACCAGCCTGCTCCTTCGTATACCTCTAGCTTGAAATGTAGGCACAGACCCCGGATCATAGCACTTCATCTCTAAAGCCCATGGCACAGGTTCAAGGGCACAAAGGGTTCCCTAAAGGCTCTATGGCTTCTGAGTCAGTACTGGAGGGATGTTTGGGCAGACAATAGCCACTCCAGAAAGTGCTCCTCAGCAGGGTTTGACCCTTAGCGTTCTCCTTCAATTTGACACCAGCCTCCAAACTAGAGAGCTACCAGCTGTCCAAGCTCTGAGATCCCCAGGATTATGACTGCCAGTGCAAAAGGAAGATACTGCCTTGATAACTGTGGATGACTTCAGCCAGGGATCGGACATCAAGGACTGCTCAGACACTCGATACCCAATGCTGACTGAGCAGGACCTACATACGGTACTTGGCCCACTAGAACAGATCCTGGCACCAACGATTCAGAGGCAACGCAGGAAACACTGATGTCCTTGGTGCCGACGCTATCTGTGCTACTGTTGGTTCCTCTCTTGGGGCCTAAACCCTCAGCACCAAGACCTGTGATTCAGCCCTCACTGTCCACAGTGATCCCTGTCCTTTCAGCACTTGGGTCTGAAACAAGAAGAGGTAGTGGACCTGGTAGAGGAAGATCTTGGCACTGGCCTCAATGCTCTCCTCAACCAGAACTGGACAGGGCAGAAGTAAGGCTCCCTTTGCAGAGAAGGGAGATGAAGAGATGGAATCTATGGACCCCTTCATAGCTCAATCCCCTTCCTCTCCTCTGGATCACTTGAGTCTTTCCAGGAGTTGTTTGTGAAAATGGCCATGATGGAGGGGGTCCCTCTAGCCTGAATGGATGCTAAAAAGCCATATCAATTATTTGATACTTGCTCAGCAGACTGTAAGGAGCTTTTAGCCATTCCCTTAGTAAAGAAAGGGGCTTACAGATTCAATGAAGGAGCTCTGGGCACTCCAGCTTCTATGCCCCTGGTAGTGCCCAAGTCACTCAAACTGTACCCAGCCTCTAATTAATTTTTGGTACCCACCACCTTGCCCCAAGCTCGCTCATTTTTATGGCAGTAGCAGAAAGGTGAAAAGGGAGGAAAACTTTCAGCTTGGCCTCTTGATAGAGAGCACAAAAGCCTTGATTCCTTGGGTAAAAAGATGTATTCCTCTGCCCCTGGGGTATCCGAGCAAGCAATTATCTAGCCTTATGACACATTTTAGTTACTCTTTATAGGATTCTATTGCTTCAGTTATGGCTGACTTGCCTGAGGAAGATAGGGACAGGGTAGCTCCTGCTATAAGAATGGGAAGGAGCTGCCCAAATATTTTACAAGGGTCTTGTATGATGTGGCAACTCTTCCAGCCAGATTTTTTGCTTCTGGTATCATGGCCTTATGACTGAAGTGCAGAATGTTGTAGGGAATCTGCCTTTTGATAAAGAAGGGCTCTTCATTTCTACTAACCAGGAGCTCAAAACCAGACAAGACTATTGCCCGCTTGATGGGACTAAATGTCCCTGCAGGACAACCCCAGCAGCAGTATCGTGTCCCTACGAGGACACCTTCGTTCCCTAAACAAGGGGAAACCTCTTATGTTTCTCAGGGGAATTCCTCCTTTACTCCTACTAGGCCAGACCTAACCCTCCTAGGATCCAGGATAACTTTAACCAAGGGAGAAATACACGTCTCTATTATCTGAGAGAAAAGAAGCAGGGCCCCACAGCCCATCCTCCAAATCAGGGGGAATGTTTTCTAAGTTGCCTAAAGATAGGTTTGTTTTATCACCTGATATGTCTGACTCTGAGACTCAGGCTTGCCTGTCTCAGGAAGGTGTCATTGAGGAGGTCCCTCTTGACCAGACTGGCCTGGGATTTTACTCAAATTTTCTTTTGCTGTTCCAAAAAAACCCAGAAGCCTATTTTACATCTCAGGATGTTAAATAAACATGTTTTTGCTGAAAAATGTGTCATGTTGACTCTTGCACAGCTTCTTCCATCTCCTCTCCAGGGGGATAGCTTTGCTACTGTGGAAACGACTGATACTTCCTTATTTCTATAAGGGAGCAACATAGGAAATTCCTCAAGTTCTCCTTTCAGAGAAACCATTTTCAGTTTACAATTCTTCCATTTGGACTCACTTCTGCCCCAGTGTTGTTACTATGATCATGATGCAGCTAAGCCCAATGCCAGTGCAAGGGTCTGTGTGCTGGCGTATGACTAAATGAACTAAAGCAGACGGAGGGATGGGGGTGTGAGTGCAGGGAGAATCAGAGCTCTGATGGCCACACCCCTTCCATATCCATGGGAGCTACACCCCATCTGCCGGCATTGGAATGGGGAGCACTGCCCATGCAAGGGGTACACAACTGCAGGGCAAGTCCCACACCCCACTGGGGTGTACCCCCATGGGAAAGCCCACCAGCCCCTCTTTCCCCCAGCAAACTGACCTGCAGCACCTGTGGGGACTTACACCTGCTCAGAGCAAGAGTAAGCTGGCGTAGCCATAGTGGAACAGGCATCAGTTGCCTGGAATCTCAGGAGCCACTGCACCCTTGCCCGGCCTGTTCCACCCTGCACACGGGAACGCTGTGAGATCTGTACGGTCCTTGTGAGACCCTGCCCCTCCTGTGCCTCGCTACATGCTGGGAGCTGGGCCACATGGGACTGTTCAGGTCTCTCAAGCTCACGGGGGTGGAATAGGCCAAGCGGGCTGGGCAGGGGTGCAGTGGCTCCGGAGACTCCAGGCACCCCTGCCTGCCCCCCTTCCTGCTGCTCGGTCTCATGGCTCCACCTCCTCCCTCCATCTTCTGCATTGTGCCAGGGTATAATTGGATGTTGTGCTGTGGCCCCAGTGCCTTTCGCCTGTACAGCTTTGCCTGGATGGCTGGCTGATAAAGGCTGAATCAGCCATCTTTCTCGGAGTTCACGTTCAAATAGTGTGATCTTTTCCAGCAACTGGGCATTATGATTAACTGGGAAAAGTCTGTACTCATCTCCATTTTCATGGGTGGAATTGATAAGTGCAGTATTGGATTCCCATAGAGCCTTAGATGCTAAGGACAGGTTTCTTTTAATCAAGGATCTGCGTTATGTTGTCTTGCCAAAACCCATGCAGCAGTATTTTCTGTTTGGTAGACTTTTAGGCCTTATGGTTTGCACAGTTCAGGTTACTCCATTTGCAAGACCAGGGGCGGCTGGTGGGTTTTGATGTTGGAGGGGCACTGGGGTAGTAAGGCTGGGCCGACCTGCCCGTGATGAAGCCGTGGCCGGGCCGGCGGGCCTAGGGGTGGAGCCTAGCCTAGGGGTGGAGCTTATCCTATGGGCAGAGCCAGGGATACGGTAGGCGGAGCCAGGGCATAACCCAGCCAGCAGCAAGGAGTTCCCAGCGTTAACATTGGATGGACATTACATTACTTAATCCAGCAATTTCAGTTAGGCAGGTTATATTCATCTCCTCTGCCAGGTTTAAAAGCAGGCAGATCACCAGACTAACAGTTACATCTCACAATTTCAAAACCTCAGTTTTATCACAAACATCACATTTCTAGCATTTTGAGCACCCATAAGATCACCAGACTAACCATTACATCTCACGATTTCAAAACCTCAATTGAATCACGGGGCATTAAATACTAACTCCCCCTCACCCTCTGCTGCATGTGCGTTGGGGTGTGTGTGTGGACTTAGTATTTAACACTCCACATCATCAAATGAACAAAACCCATTTAAAAACCAAAAAAACCACCCATAAACAAAACAAACCATTCCCACAAGTCCCCAAAGGCATCCCCGGCAGCCAAACACCTGTGCAAGCACACAGGCCTTTTAAAAAAAAATTGGCCAGTTTCAGGGATGCATTGCCACCAAATCAGACACATCCAGACCAGCATCCCTAGTAGCTTCACCAACAAACTGCCTGTTCAAGAACACAGACCCCTTTTTAAAAAACAGTTTGGCCCCTTTCGGGGCTGCATTCCCACCAAAGCAGGCCCCGAGTCCAACCAGCATCATCCCCAGCAGCCACACCTTATCCCCAGCAGCCAAATGCCTGTCCACACAAACTACTTTCCAGCAACAGCAGGAAGCAGCAGTGAAACAGCGAAGGGACCATTTAAAATAAAAAGAGTAGCCACGACCAGTGGAACCACAAATTTACAAAATGGCCTCTCTACTCATGCTGGGAGAGGAGAAGCAAAGCAGCAATGCATTCATTGATGTATTGCTGCTGCTTTCCGTCACCCCTCCCAAGCATGAGTAGAGAGGCCATTTTGTCATCAAGCAAACACAGAGCAACACCCTCCCTCCTTCCATCCTAGGCCCCCAGCCTCTGCTCCCCGAGTCCCCCCCCTCTGCATTTACTCACCCCCCTTCCTCAGGCTCTCCCCAGCCTGGGGTGACTGAGATGGAAAGGGGGGAGGGTGTGCGAGACTGGGGGAGGGGGTGCACACCCACCCTCCCCATTATTCCCCAGTCTTGCACACCCTCCCACTCCTTCCATCCCAGACCCCCAGTCTCTCTCCCCAAGTTCCCCCTGCATTTACTCACCGTCGCAGGGCAGGGAGGTACCAGGCAGTGTTCAGCGTTTAGTGGTGGCGCTCGGTGGCAAGACGTGCTACGGCGCGCATGCTCAACTGAGTCAGTTCAAGCATGTGTGCTGCAGCAGATCTCGCCGCTGAGCACCTCCAGTGAACGCCCAGGTGAGGCTTTGCATTGAGCCCATAAGGCTCAGTGCAAAGCTGCCGCTCATGGGAAATTTCATTTCCCAGCGGCACGCTTGGACTGAATGCTCAGCCGCCCGACGCACGTTCTGTCCAAGTTTGTTCCTTCTGGGACTGCAGACAGAGCGCTCACTGACTGAGTGCTCTGTCTCTGCCGACTGAAATTGACATCAGAGCGCCGCGCTATTCTGACTGCAAGCCAAGCTGCAGCAGTCAGAGCAGCGCGGTGTTCCGATGTCAATTTCAGCTGACAGAGACAGAGCACTCAGTCAGTGAGCGCTCTTGTCAGTGGGGGGGGGGGGGGGCAGGGCACTGCCCCAGGCGCCCTCAGGTGAGGGCCGCCACTGTGCAAGACTCAGACTTTGAATTCTACAGGGTTGATTGCTGCCTGGTTTCCCTTGGCTCTGCAAATGGATCTAAGAAATTCTCTCCTTATTTCCCCAACCTCAAGGATGATGGACAGTGAGAGATGGTGGGTGTCAGAGGTCAATGGATGGAAAGGGGTTTCTGTCACGTCTCTGCTACCATCTTCAATGGTGATCATAGATCACTTCTTGGGTGGGGGCCCACTGCAATGGATTGTCAGTAAATGCTTGCTGGTCTTGAGAAGAATCCTTGCTCCATATACATTTATTGGAATTGAGAGCATTAAAGCTATCTCTTAAAGCCTTCAAGACATCTGTTCTGGTTGATGGTCGTCTAAATATGAAAGGACAACACAATGACCGTATTTTCTGTTCCATAGTAAAAAAAAACTCCAGTTTACAAGAAGAATTAAGGCTCTTGCAAATTCAATCATGCACTAAAAAGCATGGAAATTGCAAGTTACAGCTCCCACCTTAACCTCCGTGCCATGTTAGCAGTAAAGACATTGTACAGTCTCGCATATTGTGCTCACTTACAACCTAGGCTCCATGCCCCCATACTTTGCCTTGGTCTTTCAGCCCCAATCCTCTTCCTCTGCAGGTTGGCGACAACACTGAAGCTAGGGACAGGAGGACGTGAGCTGGCCTCTCACCCCCTTCGTTTCCTCTTTAAGAAAGAGAGAACTTAGGAGTCCTGCCTCCCGCCCCTTCTTCCCGTCTAATCTACTTGGTCCCAACCCTTTAACAGAGAACTCAGGACTCCTGGCTTCCAGCCTTTCCATCCCACTCTAATCCAGTAAGATGCACTCCCTTCACAAGCAGCTCAATAGTTCTGGTTCCTAGCTTGTTCTCCGCTCCCCTGCTCAGCTCTCAACCTTGTAACAGACAACCCAGAAGTCCTGGGTCAAGTCACCCACACGGGCGGATTCACAGGGGGGGGGGCTCAAGGGACTTCATCCCCCCCCTCCCCCGCCCAATTTCGTTTTGGCTTTCATTTTCATTGATTTCAATGTAAAACACATTTTTGGCTGTAGCTTTGTTGTTGTTCACTATATTTGACTGAACCTTCGGCTGCATATACCTCCAAAGAAGGCATTAAGTGTACCAAGTTTCACAAGGATTGGGTAAAGGAATCCAATTTTAGAAGCAATTGAATAGTTGAATTGAATTGTTTTAGCTTTCATTTTCATTGGTTTAAATGGAAAACACATTTTTGGCTGTAACCTTGTTGTTTTTCACTATATGTGGCTGAAACGTGGGCTGCATATCCCTCCCATGGAAGGCATTAAGTGTACCAAATTTCACAAGGACTGAGTAAAGGAGTCCAATTGTAGAAGCAATTGAATTATTTTATTTTGCAAAATTCTTCATATACATTCATATACATTCTTAGCTGTAACCTCTTTGCCTCATATCTAATGTAGATGGCACTTGGCAGGTTTACACCCCTTCCCATATTTACTGTCTTTGCCAACTTTCAGAAGTATTGGATAAAGGGTCCTGGTGGTATAAGCAATTAACATATAAATGTATATCTGACTAACATCTTTGTAGTCCAACCAGTGTACATGAAATTTGGCAGGGCTGTATATAACACTTTCATTATAATCTCTGCCACATATCAGAAAGCTGTGATAAAGGGTCCCAATTTTATATGCCTGCACAGCATATGCAGAGAAGGAGCCTATGCCAGGGATTCTCTTACGTCACTGTGGTATAAGATCGGTTGGTGATGCCAATTGGCCAGCAGAAAGGTCAACCAAATATCCTCATTCTGTGCTGTGACCATCCCAACATCTCTCCCCCACTTGTTACTGGAAAGTCAGAAGCATCTGTTTAGGAAAGAGTCAATAGAGATTCTCTTATGTCCTCTGTCACAGTGCTGCAGGATGTGATTGTGATGATAATTGACCAGCCTGGATGTGTAAACTATGTCCCCTGATTGCTGGGATGCTATCCCCAAAGTCCCAGTTATGTCCTTTATGCCCTTATGCCCACCTCAGGGCCGCCCCCTATGCCTGCCTCGAAGCCACTACCAATTGGTCCTGTAAAGCTGGAAGCATGCAGTAATTGGCCAGTGAATGTGTCTGTCAGTCTTTTGGTTTGCTCCACATCCTCCCTCCTACAATCTCTCTCCCCCTGCCATGCAGGGTGCCTGCCTCTGACTGGCACTGCATGTGCTGCTATTTATCTGAATAATGGTCTTCACAGGGACAACATCAATTGCTTATAAAATTGGGTCCCTTTATCAAATTGTTCTGTAGTTTGGCAGAGATGACAGTGAAGGTATGTGATACATTCCTGTCAAATACCTTTTAAACAGGATGGAATATACAAATGATACAGCTGGAAATGTATTTGCAAGTTAATGTGTTATACCATCAGGTCCCTTTATCCAATCTTTCTGAAAATTGGGAGGAGTGTTAGACTTATGGAGGGACATAATATTCACAGGTGTAATGCAAATTGGATACAAGATAAAGAAGTTGTAGCCATGAATGCGTATGGAGCTTTTCTGAAAATCACAACGTTCAATTGCTTCTAAAATCGGTTTCCTTTACCTAATCATTTCACAAATTGGTACACATAGTGCCCTCCATTGTGGGTACACCCTCCACATGTTTAATCAGAATTGAATAAGAAACAAAAAAAGTTACATCCAGAAATGTTTTTCAGGTTTTTCCCTTTATTTCAAAAACAAAATGTCATTTTTGTTTCTATTTTTGTTGTTGTTGTCATTTTTGATATTGTAATAACAATAATGAAAACAACAATGTTCGTTGTTGTTGTTGTAATAATGAAAATGGCATGCACACCCCTACAAGGGGGCATGATTTGCCCATCTCTCTTTTATAGTTCTCCTTGGGTATGGAGTGCAGTGGGGATTTGCCACCTGATTGGCTTGTAAGGGGGCATTTCCCCCCTCTCTTTTATTGCCGTTTTGCATAGTGAGGATTTGCCCCTCATCTACTTTGGGCTTAAGGGGGCATTTTCCCCTCCCTGATTTATTTCCCTCTTTGGCATGGGGTACAATGGGGATTTGCTCCTAGACTTTGGGTGTTTTCAGACGCGCCGGGGCGCCCATTGGCCCCAGCACGGAATCGCGTATTGATTCCCCTCTGGAATCAGAATGGCCCGTCAACAGACGAGCCGGCTGATTCCGGAGGGGGATCGGGGGAGGGGGCGGGGCTGCACGGCGCAACGTGCAGCCAGACAGCCCCGCCCCCCCCATGCTCCAGAGGCCGCCCACCCTCTGGGAGATGTTCGAGCAGTGGCCAATGTGGCCACAGCACCCGCCCGCCCCCCGGGGTATTGGCCATGGCCCGGAATCAGCAGTAGGCACGGCCGCCGATTCCGGGGTGTGGTCCGGGAGCAGACGTGACGTTTTTATTTACTTATTTTTATTTATTGGATTTTTACCCCGCCCCTCCTAAAACAGCTTGGGGCGGCTCGGTGAATCCCGCCATGGTTGACCGTGGTAACGTCACGTCTGTTGGGCTGAAAAGTGATTCCCGCCGGATGTTCACCCCCGGCGGGAATCGCTTTGACCACGCTTTCGGAGCTCCATCCGCCCGTACCTCCAAAAGTGTGGTCAAAGCGATTCCCACCGGGGGTGAACATCTGGCGGGAATCACTTTTCGGCCCAACAGTCGTTATGCCACCACGGTCCCCACAGGGGGATTCACCGTGGTGGCGTAACGTCTGAAAATACCCTTTATATTTTCCTGTAGTGAGTCTAGGGGAAGGGGTTATTTAACCATCTGTGTTTGATGCCCACTTTCAGGCGGCAGCTGGAGCCCAGCTATCATATCCACTGCTTCTTGAGTCCCCCTCCCCTGCTGGAGCTGTGGCTTGGGGGGTTTCCCATGGCTTTGGGGTGGGGGATAAACTGGCCTGACACTGTTGCTCACTTGGTATGGGGTGGGGCTGGAGGCGGGGCCTGCTCACCTGTGCGGAGCTATACTAACTTTGGACTTCAACCCCCACCATCCACATCACTTCTGGATCCGCCCCTGCCCCAAGGGCTGTGTATATGCAGCCCTTGGGGGAGATCGTGAGAGGGTTTGGTGTGCGTTGCCACCAATACGCTGATGACACCCAGCTTTACCTCTCCTTTTCTACTGACCCAGGTCCTGCTGTCTCAGTACTGTCCCATTGTTTGGAGGCCGTGGCGGATTGGTTGCGACAGAGCAGACTGAAGCTCAATCCTGATAAGATGGAGGTGATGGCGCTGGGTAGGGCGAAGGAGGTGTTGGCTTCCCTCGTTGAGGGGGTCCGCCCTCCTGTAGCCCAGCAGATTCGGAGTCTGGGAGTATTGCTGGATTCGGACCTCCGTCTGGGTCGGCAGGTGGAGGCAGTGGCTAAAGCTGCCTTCCGTCAGCTGTATCTGGTGCAGAGGCTGCGTCCTTATATTTCCAGACCCGACCTGGCCACTCTCATCCATGCCTTCATCACCTCGAGACTGGACTACTGCAACGCGCTCTAC
>QEPC01004821.1:150634-184906 GCA_003113815.1 Sphenodon punctatus | reverse complement strand
TTTTAAAAATGGAAAAAAAAAAATGTCTATACTCTCACCCCCCTAAACCGTGCGGGCCCCCCAAGCGCGGGGCCCTGGGCGGCCGCCCCTAATCGTCCCGCGGTAAGGCCGGCCCTGAATGGGTTAAACAGTAGGACTGCTCCCCCGGTATCCCATCAGTCTTCAGAATTAGTTATTTCACTCAGAACCTTGTTACTATAACTATTTCTAATTCCTCCTGTCATTCCACCCACTTACTTGATCCTGCCCACTTTGTATTTTTCCCTGTCATTCCAGCCATTCCACTTACTGCATCTGGTGCCTTCTTCATTATTTCACTTTCTCTTGCCTTCCCCATGTACTCACAAAGATGCAACTGTGTTGTATTATTTTGCAGTCACTTAACTGGATGTTGAAATGACAATAGTATTTATTTAGAAATTGGCATTGCTGTTGCCTCCATTCCTTCCAATGACCATTCCATTTAATTAATTTCAATGCATATCCAACTTGGAGTTTAAACTTTTGTAAACGATTGTACCCAGCTGCACTGTGCTCTGGGAGGGCAATGGGGACTAGTGGGTAGGAGGGAGGGTTGTGAGACGTTACTCGTCTGTCCAATTCTCCCCAACTGACATAAAAGGTTGCGTGCACCCTCACCTCCATCCAGGTCCACCAGCTCCATAGATTTGAGCTTAGCACGCTCTCTCCGCTGAGAGATGGCTGCTAGAGGAGAGAGTGAGACAGGGGGTGCAGGAATGTTCTTCTCTTGGGATTTGTGCCCAGACTCCTCTCTCCAACCAAGGGAGGGGCAATGCTCCTCCAGAGGATCCACAGGGCTCCCCTCGGTTCCTTTTCCAAATGGAGTGCAGGAGCCCTGTGAATCCTCCAGAGAAGCCTCACCCATCTCTTGCTCCCCTTGATTCTTTTCCCAAACCGAGAGGAGTGTGGGTGTCAATCCTCTGCAGAAGGTCCTTCCTTCACTCCCTGCCTTGGTCTTGGTCTCTCTCTCGCAGCCGTCTGTCCGCTAAGAGAGTGTGATCACTCTCGCTTCTAGCAGAGCTCTCTCAGTTGACAGAGCACGTTAAGAGTTACTCTATAGTGTCGGTAGACCTGGAGTGCAACCGCGCTCTCCTCTAGCAGCCACCTGTCAGTTGTGAGAATCGCAGAGTTGAAAGTTCCCTCAGAGGTCATCTAGTCCAACCCCCTGCACAATGCAGGAAATCTGTAGCTAGAGCATCCCTGATAAATGACTGTCCAGCCTCTGTTTGAAAAATGCCAGCGAAGGAGAGACCACCACCGCCCTAGGCAATTTGTTCCACTGTCGAACAGCTCTTACCATTAGGAAGTTCTTCCTAATGTTTAGCCCAAACATTAGATTAACCGAACATTTTGGTTAAATATTCCTAATGTTTAACTGAAACATCTGCTTTCTTGTAATTTGAGCCCATTATTTCTAGTCTTGCCTTCAGAGGCAAGAGAGGACAATTCTTTGCCATCTTCTCTGTGTCAGCCCTTCAGGTAGTGGAAGACCGCTATCATTTCTCCCCTTAGTCTTCTGTTCTCTGGGCTAAACAATCATATCCAGCTTCAACCTTTCCTCATAGGACTTGGTTTCCAGACCCCTGACCATCTTTGCTGTCCTCCTCTGAACCTGTTCCAATTTGTTGATGTCCTTCTTAAAATGTGGTGCCCAGGACTGGACACAGTGCTCCAGATGAGGTCTGACCAGCATAGAATAGAGGGGTACTATTATTTTAATGACTTGGAAACAGTGCTTCTGTTAATGCAGCCTAAAACTGCATTAGCCTTTTTTGCAGCTGCATCACACTGTTGTCTCATGTTTGTGATCAACTATAATCCCCAGATCCTTTTTACATGTATTGCTTCCAAGGCAGTTATCCCCCACCCTGTATTTGTACATTTGATTTTTCTTACCTAAATGCAGAACTTTACATATATCTCTGTTGAACTTCATTTTGTTAGTTTCAGCCCAGGTTTCCAACTTATCGTGACCAAGCCAAGAATGTGTACCTGAGCTCTCGCATCCTTATGATTGTTGCATCCCTTGTCTCTCCGTCTGTTTCCCCTTCCCTGTCTCCCCTCCTCCTGTCTTTTAGATTGTAAGCTCTCGGGCAGGAACCATGTCTATCTTCTCTGTTAAGCACCAGGTACATTGCTGGTGCTATATAAATGCTTATTATAATAATAATAATATAATCATTTTGAATATTATTTCTGTCTTCTAAGGTGTTAGCTATTCCTCCCAGTTTTGTGTCATCTGCAAATTTAATAAGCGTTCCCTCTACTCCATCAAATCATTTATAGAGACGTTGAACAGTACCGGACCCAAGACAGAGTCCTGCAGCACCCTGCTCAACACCTCCCTCCAGATTGATGAGGAGCCATTGATGAGTACTCCTTGAGTATGGTTCTTTAACCAGCTGTAAATCCACCTAATGGTGGTATCATCTGGCCCACGTTTTACTAGCTTGTCAACAAGGATATAACGGGGGACTTCGTCAAATGCTTTGCTGAAATCAAGCTATGTACACGGCGTTCCCATGATCCACTAACCTAGTAACTTGGTCAGAAAAGGAGATAAGATTAGTCTGGCATGACTTATTTTAACAAATCCATGCTGGTTTCTAGTAATCACTGCATTGTTGTCTAGATGCTTACAGATTGCTTTATAATCTGTTCTAGTATATTTCCAGGTATTGATGTCAGGCTGACCATTCTATAGTTTTCCAGATCTTCCTTTTTTCCATTTTTGAAGATAGGGACAACATTTCCTTGTTTCCAGTCTTCTGGAACCTCACCTGTTCTCCAAGAGTTCTCAAAGATGATAGACAAAGGTTCTGAGAGTACATAAAAAAGTTCTTTCAGCACCCTAGGATGGAATTTATCTGGCCCTGAAGAAATGAACTCATTAGCTAGATATTCTCTGACCAGGATAGATGAAGACTTGAGCTGCAATCCTTTCTCCTCGTCATTCATGCTACTTCTGCCAGGCTGGACACACTTTCCCTTTTGGGAGAAGACGGAAGCAAAAAAGGAGTTGAGTAGTTTGGTCTTCTCTTTGTCACCTGTTAAGATTTCACCATCTTCACGAGCAGCAGACCTACTGCTTCCTTTTACTTCTAACATACCTGAAAACCCCTTTTTTTTGTTCTTACCGTCCCTCACTAGTCTCAGCTTATTCTGTGCTTTTGTTTTCTTGACACCATCCCAGCATTGGTTCTTTAGATGTCTCCATTTTTCTTTCTCATTGAAATTGTTCATGATTGTGCATTTAGTATCTCATTTTTCAGAAATTCCCACCCATTTTGGATTCCTTTTTCCTGGGATCCTGCCTAGCATTTCTCTGCGTTTATTAAAATCAGCTTTCCTAAAGTCCAAGGTACATGTTTGACTATGCTCACCTTTACTTTTTCTTAAGAGCATGAATTCCAATATTTCACGATCACTTCCCCCCACCCCCAAAGTTTCCACTATTTTCACCTCCTCGACTAAGTCTTCCCTGTTGGTTAGGATCGAGTCTCTGATAGCCAACCCCCTCGTTCCTTCCTCCACTCTCTCCTCCAGAGAAAGTGTGATTGCTCTTTCTTCTAGCAGCTGCCTATCAGATGTGAGAGTGCACTGGGAGGAGGGAGGCATGGCTAGGGAACAAACCTAGCCTGAACACTGATTCCAGCAGGCTATCAACTTGTTTATAAACACCCACCCACACACCCCAACCCCTGGCTGGAGGCTGTTAGTGTCTGAGACTCTGGGGGAGTGGAGGGATGAGCAAAGGGCCGGGGGCCTGCACCCCAGCAGTGAGAGGCAGAGGAGGTGGCCTCCAGCAACCAGAGGGAGCATGGCCTCTGAGGTCAGCCAGGAGCGCCTTCTTGCGGGTAGCATCTGCCCATCAAGTTCGCACAGCAAGTTTGTACAAGAAGTTACTAGTTTAGTGGATCATGGGAACGCCGTGTACATATCTTGATTTCAGCAAAGCATTTGACGAAGTCCCCCGTTATATCCTTGTTGACAAGCTAGTAAAACGTGGGCCAGATGAAACCACCATTAGGTGGATTTACAGCACAATTATGAAACTCCCTTCCCCGGGAGGTTCATGTGAACCTGAGTCTGCTCATCTTCTGGAGGCAATGGGAGTTTTTTTATTTGGCCAGGCATTTGGTAGGCTAGGATAGGGGATATTAATTGGTTTTATTATAGAACTGCAGGAGCAGCTTGATAGTTGTCAGCTTGCACTCTGTTAAAATCATGAACATTCTACCCATTATAAAATCAAGATGATCACTGCAATTTTGTAGGAAAGTTTGCTTGGGTGACGGGTAGACCCTGTTCACCTTTCCAGACAGATCAGTTGACAAATGTCTGAGTTATAAGAGTTTGAAATTGGAGGCAGAAGTGTGTGTTCTGTTTTTTTGCAACCGCCTCCTGTTGACAGAGAAAAGCATGTTTAACGTTATATGTCTGGAGGTGTAGAAGTGTCAGAAAATTCAAGTGTGCATTCTAGCCATTTTCTGAGTTTATATTTGTAAAATCCTCCATGCAGTTTTAAAGTTAGGATGTTTTGCAGTCCCTGTGTTTTCCAATGGAGAGTGAGTTTGTTGCCCCCTGCTTTCCCTATATGCTGCTTTCATGTGGGTTGTGGAGAATGGGACAGCAAAGTACTGGGGGGGCTGTATTATGGGGGGAACAAGGTTTATGGATGTGGGATGTGTACAGGGAGACGAGGCTGGCGGCAGTGAGGGAAGTGTCTGTATTGTGAGGGGGCAGCCAAGTGCTGGGGGAGTGTTTATGGGGGCAATGCGGAAAAATGGGTGATGTGTATGCACAGATGAGGCAGGCCGTGTGTGCGTGCATGTGTGCGCGCGCATGCGAGAGAGAGGGGGAGAGTGTATGTATTGGCAGTGGGCAGACAGGTGCTGGGAAAGGTTTATATTTTGGGAAGAAGCCTGAGAGGTGAGTAGTGTATATTTGTGGAAAAGGCTGTGGGGCAGCTAGGGGTGAGGGCACCCAGGTGATAAGGAGGTATATATGGTGGGAGAAGGCTAAGAGTTGGGTGGTGTGTATTCTGGGGGACAGCCAGGGATGAGGGTGAAGTGTATGTATTTTGTATGTGCTTTCAGTTGGGTTGGGGACAATGGGACAGCCTTGTGGGGGGTGTATATGGGTATGGGATATGTAGTGGGAGACCAGACTGGGGGAAATCGGGGGGGGGGGAGCACTGTGTATGGGCAATGGGTAGCCACATGCTGGGAAGGTGTATATGGGGGCACAAGGCTCAGAGTCAGCTAGGGTTGGGGAGCAATGTGTTTATGATGGGAGTATTGTAGCACCAGGTGCTGGGGGGAGTATGTGGGGGGAGAAGGCTGAGAGATGGCTAATGTGTATTCAGGGACAAGCTGTGGGAGCAGCCAAGGGTGGAGGGGTGTCACAAAGAGATACTGGACTATAGATCTAACAAATATGTAAAGCTGAAGGTTAAACATGTATGTAATGTTAACACTGGTCTGGGAACTGTATGTGTGCGCTACAGTGGAGTCAGGGATCAAGTCCATAATATTGGGACGGAAAGGAGTTTGCTGTCCCCAGCTTCAGTGTTGCCCCCAACCTGCAGAGGAAGAGGATTGGAAGTTGGGGACTGAAAGCCCAAGGTAAAGTGTGGGAATATGGAGCCTCTAACATTAATTCCTATCTAACGTTAGATTGTGTAACATGGGCAAGCAGCCTTCTTCATTCAGCAGGGAAAATTCACGTTGTTCCCACATAGAAATAATCTGGGTGTGGGGGTGTTACCTCCCCCCACAGCCTCCCTCACTTGCAGCCCTTCCGTCTTCCTCCTCTCCCTCTCCAATTTCATGTTAATTTAAGTAACATTAAATTTGAATGCACACATTCAAATTTAACGTTAGTTTCTAGTCACGTGAGCTCGGCTTTCCAAATACTGCTTCAAAGAGACTGCACGAGCCACGATTCCTATGGCAGCCGGCTACTCCCGGTGCGTCTCAACCCACCCCACGCGGCTTTTCAGGAAGCGCTTTCTTCAAGCTGGTAAGGAGAGCTGTTCGTCTCCAAGAGGTTTCAGGCTTGCCTTAGTGACTTGCAGCTTTGCTCCTGGGTGGAAACTGGTCTCCCAGTGGCAGATACAAAGGAGCTTTCTGGAGTGGCTAGATCTTGACATCACTTGGGGTATGGACGGTAGGGAAGATGTTAATAAGCAGTGGCTAATACTGTTGATGAAACCGGTTTTGTGGGGGAGGCCGTGCAGTTGGTGCACTCTGTCTGCTCCCTCCCCTGGGACAGTTCTCCAAGCCTATGGCTGCTCAGTGCTATACATTTATGTGAGATCCATTTATTTATAGGCTGATGGTCCCCTCTCTGAACATCCTCCGCATGCTGCCAGCCCCCTCCCCCCAAGACACAACAGGCCTCCCTCCCCATTGTCCCTTTGGGGCTTTGTCTTGATCCCAAGCATGGAACCCAGTGGAGCTGCCTGGGATCAGTACTCTGGCCCCCCATCTCCATTATTGTCTTGTGGGGTGCTGGGCTGTTCCTGGCAGCAGGCAGTGTCCTTAGTGCGATGCAGTCAGGCCTAGCCAGCCTGAGATAATTAGAGGCTGTGGATAAAGCAACCATCTCCCTCCTGTCACTTCCTGCATCTGATACTGTTATCCCCTTTGCAGTCTGATGATATCCAACAGCGTTAATTAGCAAGGAGCAGGGATCTCATAGAAACCTAGAACTGGGGTTGCCACCTTTCACAATTTGACCCTGAGACGCCCATTTTGGCCTATGGGAATTTCAAGGTCAAATTGCAAAAGGCGGCAACTCTACCTAGAACTGTAGGCTTGGGAGGTACCTCACGGGTCATCTAGACCAGCCCCCTGCTCCAAGGCAAACTGCCCCACACCTTAGTATTGTTTCACTCCGTACACAATTCACTTGTGGAACTTACTGCCAAAGGAAGTGGTCACAGCTGGTGGTTGTAGCTAGTTTTAAAAAGAGATTGGATAAATTCTTGGAGGACAGGTTCCTTAATGGCTATTAGCCAAGTAGGTTTTGGAGAGGTCCCCTCTTACTGTTGGGGGCTGGAACAATGGGGAATGGATGGCCCATTGTGACCTGTCGGCTACTTCTCCCAAGAGAAAGAGATTGGCCACTGTCGGAGACAGAATGCTGGACTTGGTGGACCATTGTGCCCCAGCACAGCGCTACTTACGCTCTTATGTACAGCTTCACAGACAGAGGGGGGTTCAGCTGAATTTTTAAAACATCCAAGTAAGGCGTTTCCACAGCCTCCCTGGGCATCCTCTTGCTCCACGGCCACCACAGGTGGCCACTGTCAGGCAGAGAAGGGGAGGTCTGAACAGGCCACAGAGACTTGTGTGGTCTCGTCTCAGCATTTAACCCAGTGAGTGCTTGCCGGGGGGTGGAGTGGGGGGCAGTACCTTGCTTTGTGGGTGAGTAGCTCTGGAACAATGAGCAGTGTGAATGAGCTATATTGGGAGTCACTGAGGAAACTGCAGCCTCACTAATCAGTAGCAATTTGCTTTGAAGGAGCTGCCAAAATTGCCCCAGAAAAGTGTGTTGACAATCATTCCTCTGCACCAATGACAGGTACAAGAAGTGCACGCAACTGCATGGGGCCCCGAGACAGTGGATGCAATCCAGCTCCCATTGAAGTCAATAGGGGTGCGACTCCAGGTGAATTATCGGTTACCGGTTTTATCAGTATCAAATTAATCCAATATTGGCTTTATTGGTAGATCGGTTTTTTAACATTGCCGATTTTTCGGATCTTTAACATTGCGGCCATTGTTAAAATGGCCACAATGTTAAAGATCTGAAAAATCGGCAATGTTAAAAAACTGATATGCTGATACCGGTATTATCGGATTAATCCGATATTGCCAATTATCGGCATTCTCTGATTAATGCGATACCAATAGTGCCATCCCTAGAAGTCTATGACTAAACACCCATTGACTTCAATTGGAGCTGGATTGCACCCAATGAGGGGACTTGTGCCATGACAGCTCAGTTACTAGAGGTGCATTAATTCACAAATAGAAACAAAGAATTGATTATATGGGACCTCAAAGATCATCTGCTCCAGAGCAGGATACCTTCTATTTACAGCATTGCAGACAGACCAAAACGCCAGAGGAGTTTGGGGTTTTTTTTAAGCACCCAAGGAAGGAGATTCTGTGACCAGTGGAATGCTGGTGGTTCTGAGAGTCTTCAGCAAATCCCTGGAGGAAATAACATGGAGAGTTGTGTGCTTGAATCAAACTAAAGGTGTAATACCATAACACTGAGTAGGGAGGCCTGGGCAGTGTGATCAGTAGTGTGCCTCCATTGAGGTACTGGGGAATCAGCCTTCCTCCCTCTGGCTCTCCAAGGGGCTAATTTTTTAATTCAATAGAGGGTGTAGCTGGTACCTTACTTGAAAGTCATGGTATCATAGTGCAATATTATGAATAAAAACAGGAAATGGGAGAAACAGCGCTGGGGGTTCGGGTACAGGGACCTTAGAATCGGAGGGCGGTATAAAGGCCATGGAATGGAAGGGGCAAGGGGGCTCTGGAATGGAGTGAGGATAGGTGTTCCAGTTTGGGGAATGGGATTGGGCCACAGAATGGGGTGGGGATTGGGGTCATGGAATTGAGCTTTGAATGGGTCCCTACTGCCCTATTACAGAGGTCTGTTTAGAGAAGGTCTTGGCCTGTATGAAGAAGACCTACAAGGAAGAGGTCAAGGGTATGGATAGGGGGAAACGCCTTCATATACAGTCCCATAAAAATTGCCCTGCTGGATGAAAACACAGGCCTGCCTGGGCCACCGTCACAGTCCCTTCCAGCTCTATGATTTTATTAATGATAATGATAAGGAATGTAAGAAGTGCCATACACTGGCTCAGACCAATGGTCCATCAAGCCCAGAAACCCCACCACAGGCAACAATGCTGTGAGTTTATGGGGCTGTCAGTCTCCCTCCTTTCACCAGCATGAAAATCCGAACATCGATTTCTTTTCATTATATTATGATATTTGAGCTCTCTGATGCTTTGCTGCTGCTGTCTCTGTGCCTGACGTCCGGTGCTGTCCGAGGCTGTCTTTAATGAAAGGAGACGACTGCCATGGGGAAGCAGATGGCCGACTCCAGCAGAGCATTTGTAAGCAGGGTTTGAATTGAGGGGGCAATTGGGGATCAGGCCGATCCATTCCCCCCACCCCTCCCTCTTGCCTCGTTAGAATAATTAGTTGAGAGGGAAACTGCAGCTGGTTAGCTCAGCCAGCTGTGTGGGGAGTCGGGTTGGGGGAGGGGAAGCTAGAGGTGAGGAAATGCATTTGTGCCCCCTTTTACGAGGGAATTGCGTTCTGCTTTATGAAGAAAGAGGGTTTTCTCTGCATGTTGGTTATTTCCTCAAGAACAGCGGCTTGCCCTGCTTCGGCTTAAAGTCTCCTTGCAGAGCTGATTGGGGAACGTTCTCTACCCTTATACAATGGGGCGGGTAGCATTCACTCTTTAACCGAGTGATATTCTTGCTCCTTCATATTCACTATTCAGCAGCAGTCGGAGCCTCCTCCTACTCCTCTGCTGCCTCTTCCATCTGCCTCCTCTCTCCCTTCTCTTCCTTCTTGCTCGCCTCTCTCCTTTTCCCTCTTCTTTTCTCCTAGCAGTTACCTCCTACTCCTTACTATTAGTATTATTATTAATAGGGGAAAGTTATTAAATAAGAATAATTTTTTTCTCCTCGTTTTATTTAAAACAAATAAAAGAAAAAAAATTTTTTTCCAAGCAACACAAAATTAACTTGTATAATTTGTTGCCACGGTCAAGGCCAGTAGCACAGCTGGGTTTAAAAAGGGATTGGATTAGTTCTTGAAGGGTAGGTCCATTAATGGCTATTAGCCGAGTAGTTTGGGGGATGTAACCTCTGACTGTCGGGAGGCTGGAGTGAATGGCAGGGAATGAATCACTGCATTGAGACCTGTGAGGCACTTCTCTGAAGGGACCAAAAATTTCCACTCTGAGAAAGGATTTTGGGCTGAATGGACCATTGATCTAACCTGGTCCGGCACTTCTTATGTTTCTCGTTGTTGTTGTTTATTTTACTTATTAAAAGAATCCTACAGCTAGAAGGGACCACAAGGGTCATTGAGTCCAGTCCCCTGCTTGGTGTGGGATTTGCCAGACCTAGATCATCTCAGACAGATGATCATTCAGACTCTTCTTAAAAACTTCCTTCTTTATAGTAGCCTTTCATATAGTCGTAGATTGTCATCATATCCCCTCTTAGCTATCACATAAAATATTATTATTATTATTATTTATTAACAATATTTGGAGTGTCAATGCATGGATGAGATGATGGTGTAGGGAAGAGGGCTTTAGATTAGTTAAGAACTGGGGAACGTTTGGGGGAAGGGAGAGCCTATACAGACGGGATGGGCTCCACCTTAACCAAAGGGAAACCCGGCTGCTGGCACTAAACATTAAAAAGGAGATAGAGCAGTCTCTAAACTAAAAATTGGGGGAAAGCTGACAGGTGCTGGGCAGCACATGAGTCAGACTGAGGCAGCTGCAAAAGATGCCGTTATTTCAGGGGAATTAGAGTATCCTAATATAGAAGACAGGAATAAAACTCAGAGAGCTTAGGTGGAAATCAGTTTGCAACAAACTTGATCTGCAAATAACTAAAACAGTTACTTACAATAAACAGATTACAAATAAAACGGATACATTTAAATGTCTATATACAAATGCTAGAAGTCTAAAAAGTAAGATGGGAGAATTAGAGTGTATTGCATTAAATGAAGAGATAGACATCATAGGAATCTCAGAGACCTGGTGGAATGAGGACAACCAATGGGACACGGTATTACCAGGAGACAAAATATATCAAAATGACAGAGTAGATCGAGCTGGTGGTGGGGTGGTGCTATATGTAAGAGACAACATTGAGTCAAGCAGGAGTCATATTGTAAAGGAAGCAAACAGTGCTCTGGAATCTCTGTGGATAGAAATTCCATGTATAACAGGGAAGTGTATAGTGGTCGGCCTATACTATCGTCCTCCTGACCAGGGCGGTGAGACTGACTGTGAAATGCTAAGGGAGATTAGGCAGGCTACTAAAGTCGGAAGTGCAGTAATAATGGACAATTTCAATTACTCTCATATTGACTGGGTGAATGTCTCCTCGGGGCAGGATACAGAGATAATATTTCTAGATGTCATAAATGACTGCTTCCTGGAGCAGCTCGTTCTCGAACCAACGAGAAGGAGCCACTCTGGAGCTAGTCCTAAATGGAGTGCAGGATTTAGTGCGCGGGGTAATGGTGCTGGAGCCACTGGGCAATAGTGATCATAATATAATCAAATTTGACATACTTTCTGGAAGGAAAATGCCAAATAAAACCACTGTGGTAACATATAACTTTAGAAAGTGGAACTATGTAAAAATGAGGAAACTAGTTAGAGGGAAACTTAAAGGAGCAGTTGCAAGAATTAAATGTCACAGGCAGCATGGAGACTATTTAAAAACACCATCTTCAAAGCTCAGATTAAATGTATTCCACAAATTTAAAAAGGTAGGAAGAGGACCAAACTTCTGCCTGTGTGGGTAAATGGTGAGGGGAAGGAGGCTATTGGAGACAAAAGGACATCCTTTTAAAAAATGAAGAGAGTCCCAATATTTTATTTATTTTTTTCTAGATTTTTTTTTATTGCTGGAAGCCGTCCCGAACTGAGAACAGCTCGGGACGGCTTCCAGCAATAAAAAATACATATAAAATACATATAAAACAATTTAAAACACATTTAAAAAAACAATGAGGTAAACAGGGAAGTAGATGTAAAAGTTAATAAGGCAGGCCAAAAAGGAATTTGAGGAGCAACTTGCTAAAGATGCTAAACTAACTAATAACTTTTTCAAGTACATCAGAAACGGGAAGCCTGCTAGAGAGTCAGTTGGGCCATTAGATGACCAGGGGCTGAAACAATGGCATAGCTACTGTGGCCCGGGGGTGGGGGTGGGGCGTAGGCAGGGCTGACTGGAGGCAGGGATGGCCCCCTCACCTGTGATGACAGCGGGGAGGGGTGAGGGAGGCAGGAGCAAGGAGTCAGCAGCGGAAAAAAGATCCCCATTTGCACCTGCTCTTTTTGCGGCTGCGTCTCCCTCGCCCCTCCTGGTCCCTCCTGCTGGCACTGCCGTCAGGTGAGAATGCAGCCTAAGTTCTTGTGCTGCTTCCCCTCCCTGGCTCCAGTCCCTATCCCTCAGCCTAGTAGCTGCAGCAGCAGCAGCAGGTCACAGATCGGGCAGATAAAGCTGTTTGTTTACAAACAGCTCCTGCCCATGTGCTGATCAGAAGGTTGCTACCTTGTAAAGAAGGTTCTTCGAGATGGTGTCTAACATTCTCATAACTGGGTTGTGCATGCTCACCCTATTCAAATAATAGACCACATGATGGTCTCGAGCTCCTCTAGTATAAAAAAACACTCTTCCCCCTCAGCATGACAGTTCCTTCCAACCCTTTCTAGGAATATAAGAAAAAAATTCCATGCAGGGCTGAAAGGGTGGGTGTTTGAGAATGGTTGGAGCCATCTCAAAGAACCTTGTTTACAAGGTAGCAACCTTCTGTTCTTCTTCTAGTGGCTCCTCACATGCTCTTTCCACATGGCTCCGCTGAGTGGAAGAGGTCCGTTGGCATGCCAGTGCATGGACAGGACATGCACACGGCTGCACATGCATCCCTACTCACCCCCCCACTCATCCACACCCACGGAGTAACCGCCGTTTCCCCTGGTTGCGCCATGCGTGGGCACGAGTGGGGTGGTGGTGAGTGAGGATGTGTGTTAGGCAGGCGCGCATGCACCCCCACACACCATGGGTGAGTGCACCGCATTGTTCACACAGGGCTCCCCCACCCATGAACACACAGAAATCTGCGTGTCCATGTGTGGGAGAGACCCATGTAAAAAGGGCCACATTCTCACAACTGTCTGTCTTATACTATCTTAGGTAGGAATTTAGGATGTAAAGCAAGATCTATCTTGGAAAATAAATCTGCAAATATGGTTCTGAGATATGGCTGCTATTTCACTAACTTTTCTTAATGAAGTTATTGCTAACAAGGCTACTGTCTTAAAACCCACACCACAAAACCAGTTCATTTGTGTCCCCCATATAATCAATTCACGCTGCCCCAGGGGCACAAATTAAATGGTTATGGGTGGGGGCAGCATGAACTGATTATGGGGGCACAACTGAATTGGTGAATCAGCATGAATTGATTATATGGGGGCAGGGGCACAAATGAACTGGTTATTGGGTGGGGGCAGTATGAACTGATTGTGGGGTGTCTGGTGTGTTTGATAGCAGCACCTCTGGACTGGTTGCACCGCATGCGTGCACAAGACACAGGTGCCACCGGCAGCAAGAAGCAAAAGGCCCTGGAGGCCAGACTGGCTAAGCTCACTCCCCTCCTCCAGTAAGGCAGTGGATGCAGTCAGTCTCTCTGTGCCTGCCTCACTGCCCACTCAGCTGCCCCTGCAGTGGAACCACACCTGGGGAGTGGTGGTAGACGCTCGGCTGGGGAGGTGGGAAGCATTTGTTGTCTATGGCCACAGTTATAACTCCTAGCTGCTGGATTTTGTATATTTAGAAGCTGTCAGCAGGCCCCGCCTCATCCCTTAAGCTCCGCCCACTTTGGGTTTTCAGCACGCGCGTGCGTGCTTTGCACACGTGCACATGAGGGGCCGATAACTGAGCCTGGGCCCTTCTCAACCTTGCTACGGCCCTGGGCTGAAAGAGCTGCTATGGGAGGAAAAGGACATTGCAGAGAAGCTGAATGAGTTCTTTGGTTCGGTCTTCACTGCAGAGGATGTTGGAGAGAGACCCATGCCTGAACCTTACTTTGTAAGTGATGAACTGGAAGAGCTGTCACAAATCAACATGACTCTGGAGGGAGGTCCTAGAGCAAATTGATAAACTAAATACTAACAAATCACCAGGACCAGATGGTATTCACCCCAGAGTTCTTAAGGAACTCAAATATGAATTGCAGACCTACTGTTAGTAATTTGTAACCTATTGCTAAAATCTGCCACTGTACCTGAGGACAGGAGGGTGGCAAATGTAACCCCGATATTTAAAAAGGGATCCAGAGATGATCTTGGAAACTACAGACCAGTAAGCTTGATGTCTGTGCTGGGGGAAATGGTGGAAACTATAATTAAGAACAGAATTGCTGGGCATGTTGATAAACATGGCTTAATGGGAAAGAGTCAACATGGATTTAGCAAAGCTAAGTCATGCCTCACTAATCTGTTGGAGCTCTCTGCAGGTGTAAACAAGCATGTGGACAAGGGAGACCCAGTAGATATAGTGTACCTGGATTTCCAGAAAGCATTTGATAATGTCCCACATAAGACTCTTGAGAAAATTAAAAAGTCATGGGATAGGAGGTAGNTGGATCGGTAACTGGTTAAAGGATAGGAAGCAAAAGGTAGGACTGAATGGTCAGTTTTCACAATGGAGAGATGTAAAAAGTGGTGTGCCCCAGGGATCTGTCTTGGGACCGGTGCTGTTTAATGTATTTAATAATGATCTGGAAAAGAGCGTTAAGAGTGAGGTGATCAAATCTGCAGATGACACCATTATTGAAGGTAGTTCAAACATGAGCCGACTCTGAAAAACTGCAACAGGATCTTACGAGACTGGGCGGCTGGGCAGATAAATGGCAGATGAGATTTAATGTGGACAAGTGCAAAGTGATGCACATCTGGACAAATAACCTAAATTATGAGTACACAATGCTGGGTGCTAAGTCAAGAGTCACCACTCAGTAAAAGGATCTGGGAGTGATTGTGGACAATTAACTGAAATCCTCAGTCCAGTGTGCAGCAGCAGTCAAAAAAGCAAACAATGGGTGATTTCAGATGTGATGCGGTGAGATTCACCATAATGAATCCCACCCCGGTGTCAATTGCATCACCGTGGGCTGTGGTGAGCTGCACAGCCCCAACAGATGTGACAGGGGCGGCACCACTGCCCAGGGCCAACCGGAGTGAACCCGGACCGGGGGAACCCAACAGACGTGACGCAGTGGCCAGAACTGCGGTGGGAGCCCCACAAGGCACCAGGGTTACGCGGATGCAAACATGGCCGCTGGAGGGCAAACGAAGCCAAAGACAGCGGAGGGCCCCAGCCAGAGAAGGAACAGGAAGGGAGGGGGTGGAGGGAGCTACAGCTCTCACAAACAGCAGCTGCATGGAAGGCGTGCACACTTCAAAATGAGAAGCACACGCACACACATGAAGCAGCACACCCACACAACAAAGGGGAGCTGGGCAGGGGGACAGAGGGAGGCACACACCGGGGGGGACAGGGAACCCCACGGCAGGCCGGATGCATGGGAAGGGGGACCGAGGGGTCAGCATAGCCAGCCCACTAGGAGGGAGAGGGGGCAGGACCCCAGCGGGCAAGGGGAAGGGGGACCCAGCAGCCCAAGGAGACAGGAGGCAACACAAGGCACAGAGAAGCGCAACAGGTGTTTATTGAGGACACAAGCGGCACCGGCCCGGCGCAGAGCCCTACAGAGCGGGAGCGCGTGGGCCCAGGGCGCGGGAGAAGGGACAGCAGCAAGGGGGTCACGGGGTCCAGTCTGGGAGGCAGGGAATCACCACAACGGCCCACCACAGAGGCCACACGGAGGGATCTGGGGCGGTGGCAGCGGGTCCCAGGTGAGGGGGCGACAGACAGGCGGGCGGCAGCGGGTTCCTGGGGGTCCAGCCGTCTGCAAGAGGCAGCAGGCGGTGGCGCGAGCACCCAGGCCACTGACAGAACGGAGGCGCTGAGGAGGCAGCTGGATGACAAATGGGCCCGGAGCGCCCTACACCCAGCTGCAGGGGCTCCCATCGGGTGGAGGGGTTGGTACTGACAGCAGGTGCACATAGTGGGGTCACTGCCACAGTCTCTGGCAGAAGCCGCGCCCGGCCATGTGGAAGCAGATCAGGTAGAAGACCTCGAAGGGGTCCACACAGCTCATCCCGAGTTGCACATCAGAGCGGCTGCACACCTCTGACAGGGCCGCCAGCTCTGGCTCGGGGGGGGGGGGGCAAACCATAATCGGCCGCAGGGGGCCAGGGCAGGTGGGACAGCTCCAGCAGATGGTAGTAGGCAGCCCTGTCGGAGCGCAGATACTCATGGGCGCCCTGCACGCTGATGAAGTAGGATGCGGCCATGGCAGGGCCACCCTCACACAGGCAGGTCGCATAACCCAGGAAGGGGCACACACACTGAGCGGAGGCTGTCTCCGTGGGCTCCATGCCGCTAGGCCCCCCAGCGTGTCCAGTAAGCGCCCCTCAGGGAAGGGGGTGAGCCCCAGCTCCTCGCAGTGCATGCAGCAGTTGCCAGCAGTCATGACATAGCTAAAGCGCAGCATACCAAAGCTCAGGCACCGATAGGCATCCAGCTGGGTGGGCAGGGAGCGCAGGCTGCGCTGAACGATGGGCGGACGCCACAGGTCGCACAGGGCCATGCTCTTGCAGGCGGTCCAGGCATGGACAGAGCCCCCGGAGTCTCCAAGTGGGACCTCGGTCTGGGATGCAGCCGCCATGGTACCAGGCATGACTCAGTTGTGTGCCCCACCCGAAGGCACTCCTGGAGGGTCTGAGCCGCAGCGGCCGTGGGGGCAGCATGGGATGAGGGGCTGGGGCGCTGCACAGGCAGACAGGGGCTGCCAAGCCTGACAGATAATGGCTGGATGGGAACAATGGTGCCTCTGTGGAGGGATGCAAAGGGAGCGGGCAGCACACAGCTGCCGGCATGCAAGGCTAGATAGCCCCACACATACATACCTGCCTGTGGAGATAACAATGACTGCACGCGCACTCACAGGAAGGGGCAGCGGCCCGAGCCCTGGGGACCTTCTCAGGGTACCCCTAATGTCGGACCACAGCTGGTGCCTTGGGGTGGGGCACACAACCGAGTCATGCCTGGTCCGTGAGGCTGGAGGGGGGGTGGGGTATGCACCTGTAGGAAAGAAAGCACTTGGGCACGGTTAGGTGTGATAATACCATTTAGTGTGCTCCCCCAGACCCACCCCGGTACACGCGTGTGCCCCTGTGCCCTTCCCCCCTCCCACCCCCTCAGTGGTCCCAGATGCCCCCTCTATCACCGGGGTTTGTGGCCCTCACTCCTTTTAGAAGCTGCCCCACGTTTGCCCACCAGACCAGCCACAACCCAGTTGCCTGTGCCCGTGTGGGTCCCCAAGTGATCAGAAAACCTTCACTGCAATCAGGGAGCTTACAGAGGTCCGCACCCCTAGCTAAGCCTCCCTTTTGTCTCCCCGCCCAGCCGTAACGCAGAGAACGTTCTCTGGCCACCTGTAGCTTGGAAGACTTTGCAGTGGGGGTTGTCTTATATGAAAAAGGTTCGTCTAGGCTCTCACCTAGATAGTAGTACCCCCAAGTGAATTCCCCAAGGCCAAATAACGACACAAGCACGCTAGGCTTGATTATAAAACATATATTGAGTACATACAAGTACAAGGCTGTTGATCAGATAGTGCAAGTCCATAAATCAAACATAAAGTCCACGCATTCTAAATCCACTGATATTCCCTGACTGTCTCTTACCCTAAGAGGTACAATACAGGTCCATCAGATGCTGTCTCGGTCTGGAAGTTGAAGACCAGGTTCAAATCTTAGTTCATAGCCAAGTCTTTAGTCCATAGTTTGCAATCTTGCAGGAGCTCCTCTCCTGAGCTGTTAACTTGTTCAAGTCCAAAATAGAAGAGAGTTAATTCTTGAAGAAGAACTTCCTTCTTCTTCCTCGCTGGAGGCCTCAGCTCACTTCCTGTGTGTCCTGGCCATTGTCATTGTTATCAAGGTGGCCGGGTGACCTGGCCGTTGCTTGGCAACAAACTGTCCACTTGCCATAACAAAGGGAATCTATTCCCCCACTCTGGCAACTGGTTTCAGCATTCTGCCCCAACTGAGTTTACAATCTGTTACATCTTTATATTACATTACATATATCCCCCCCAAATGGGTGGGTTATCTCCCCCAAATGGGTGTGTTGTCCCCATGACACCCTCCCCACCCCATCCCCTACTGCTGCCTGCCCTTTAAATCTCCCTCCGTGTGCCTCTTGTTGTTGGTTGCCTGGCAGTGACGCTGCATGCCGTCACCACGGCCCGTGGTCATTTCCTTTCACTGCGGCCAGGGGTTTCCCTTCAGACGTTACTTTTCATTCACCCCTGCCGTGGTGACCACGCACCACACTTCTGTAACTCCTCCCACCCCGACCTCACGAAGCGTGGTTAGCTTCACCCCGGGCCGCGTTTGACTGTGGTGAACATCTGGATGCGAGCAAACAGACGTGCACGGCTCTTTCACCACCCCCCGCGTTTGACTGCAGTTGATTGTGGTGAATGCCGAAAACGTAACATCTGAAAGCACCCACTATTAGGAGTTATTTGCAAAGGGATAGACAATAAAACTGAGGATATCATAATGCCTCTATACAAATCAATGGTGCAACCTTTATTGGAATATTGTGTGCAGTTCTGGTTGCCCCATCTCAAAAAAGACATCGCTGAACTAGAAAAGGTACAGAGAAGGGCAACGGGAATAATAAAGGGTATGGAACGGCTTCCGTACAAAGAGAGGCTTGACAAGCTGGGTCTCTTCAGCTTAGAGAAGAGAAGACTGAGAGGCCCCGGGGACATGATAGAGGTTTATAAAATCTTGAGTGGTGTGGAACAAGTGGATAGGGAACTGTTATTTACCCTCTCAAATAGTACTAGAACTAGGGGACGCTTCATGAAAATAGCCGGTAGATTTAAAACAAATAAAAGGAAGTACTTTTTCACTCAATGCATAATTAACTTATGGAATTTGTTGCCAGAGGACGTTGCCAAGGGCAGTAGTATAGCTGGGTTTAAAAAAGGACTGGATAACGTCTTAGAGAATAGGTCCATTAATGGCTGTTAACCAAGCAGCTTACGGGATGAACTCCTTACAGTCAGGAGCTGGTAGTGAACAACGGGGAATGGATTGCCCGTTGTGATTGGTTCTTCTCCCATGCGATCGAGATTGGCCACTGTCGGAGGACAGGATGCTGAACTTGATGGACCATTGGTCTGACTCAGTATGGCACTTCTTATGTTTGTTTATTATTAATACTTTATTATTAATAGTAATAAGCAGCATGGAAATTGCAAGTTAAGACTTCTGCCTCTGCCTTAACTCATGTAAGCAGGTTGTCTTTACTATTTACCTTGAGTGTTTTCAAATGTCATGGCGCTTGAGTGCCATCATGGACTTACCCCTTCCGGAGAGGGCCTGCCACCGTGGCCAGGATCCCGCTAGGCCCCTGAACTAATATGATTGGAGCCGGGCCTCCAGGGTGGGCGGGGAGACATATGGGCATGTGTTCACCCAGCCCTGCCCCTGCACTGCGCCCAGCGGCCCTCCCCACCACCTGACGGACGGCTATGGTACCCAAAGATGACCGTGATGGTGTCAGTAACTGGCAGGGACTGTGGACTTTCAAACATGAAAGCCTGCTTTACTCCCAGTTGGGTGATTGGATCCTGGCCATGATGGAGGCTAGCACCGGCTGTGACTCAGAGACTTTCCTCAGTCACAGCCCATGCTAGCCGCTTCCATCGCCAGGATCTTTCCTGTGCTAACATCTGGTACAGGAAAACTAATGTGACAGTGGCCTGCGTGGCTATGCTGGCCAACATCACGGTCGAAAACACCTCTTGTCTTTGCCTTGCTTTTTCAGCCTCAATTTGTTTTCTCTGCAAGCTGGTGCAATGCAGGCTGGGGACGGCAGAGGGCAGGTGTCTGCTGTCCCTGCATGGAAACACTTGAGTACAGACTGGCTGGAGAAGAACTTGGGGAATGGGGAGGAGTCATTGTTGGCATACTGCTGGATGGAGTTCCATTTTCCCTGCTCCTGCACCCATTCTCCGTAATAGCCACTCACTCTCTGCTGGTGAGTGCTCGGAAGCAGCTGCCTTTGGAGTGGATGCAGCTGTTTATACACACCAAATATGCTGAAGCAGAAGAGTGCTATGATGTAGCTTGCTCTGGAGTGGGAATAGGTGCTTTTTTACTACTCCTTTGGCCAACAAAGAGGTGGGAGGAACTGAGGGATCACTGTGGAAAAATGATGCTGGATGAGGTCTGTATCCCACACTCCTGTGACGACTCTCCTTGGTGCTGCTTCTCCTGACTGGCTGATGCTCCAAAGCAGCTGGCTCTGGGACAGGTGTTTTATACAGCAATGGATTTTCATCAACGTATTTGTAGCAGAAGAGTGTTGCAACGTAGTAGGCGGGCCAGCTGCAGTTCCTCTATTGGTCTCACACTGTCAATGCTGATGAGATGAGGGCTGCCTGGGGGGGGCGGGATACAGACACCTCTTTATACAGGAATGTTGGTCCAGTATTGGCTAGTGGCAGCCCAAGCTCCAGTCTTGCCAAAGGAACAGGGCAAAAGGCAACAAGGAGTTTCCCACCTTATCTTCTCCTTGGATTGTTTTCAAACTCCAGCTGGACAAGCATCTGTCTGTCTACCCAAAGCTTATGGACAGAGGTTATCCTGCCTTGGAACAGGGGGTTGGATTAAATTATCCTTGCAGTTCCTTCCAACTCTACATTTCTATGATTCTCTGATTTGCTGCTGTTCACTCATTTCCTCAGCCCCCAGGCACTGTTTTGGAGGAAGCAGTGCTGGGATTTCCAGTTTAGAGGTCAACTGGTTTATTTTTTGATCTGGTTTATTTTGATGCAGACCACTTAGTTTTGTTTTGTTTTTGTTTATTTATTTAAATCTTTTAATATCCCGCCCTTCCTGCTCCAAGCAGCCTGGGGCAGCTTACAATGTTAAAACATAAAAAATCAATAAAACCATAAAACACAATAAAGAGGAAGGCACAAAACCAAAACCGCCCCCATCCCACCCTACACCCCAACTCCCTTGCCAAAAGCTAGGTGGAACAGCCAGGTTTTACGCATACAACGGAAGAAGGGGAGATCCAGGGCCACACGGGCCTCCACTGGGAGGGAGTTCCACAGTCTAGGTGCAACCACCAAGAACTTCTCCATAGCGGCCCTTCACGCTACACGGGGGACCTCGAGAAGGGCACCCGCAGCGGACTGCAGAGGTAGCTCCAGAGCACGGAGAGAAAGGTGGTCCCGCAGGTAAGTCGGGCCAAGGTTGTATAGGGCTTTTATAGGTCAAAACCAATACCTTGTATTGGACCCAGAAGACTATAGGAAGCCAGTGCAGAGCCTGGAGCACTGGTGTAATGTGTTCACAGCGACCCGTCCCCGTAAGGAGACAGGCCACAGCATTCTGCACTAGCTGCAGTCTCCAGACCGTTGCCATAGGTAGCCCCATGTAGAGTGCATTGCAATACTCCAATCTCGAGGTAACGAAAGCATGGATGATGGTGGCCAGGTCACTATCTGAAACATACGGCCGAATCCGTTGCACCAGTTGTAATTGGTGAAACACACTCTTCACCACAGTCCCCACCTGGAAATCCAGGCAGAGCTGTGGATCAAGGAGCACGCCCAGACTATGGACCTGGGATACCAGCAGAGGGCAGACCCCGTTAATGATGGGAACCGCCACATCCACTGCCCTTCCCACCAACATCAACCCCGTCTTGTCAGGATTCAGCTTCAGTTGGCTTGCCCTCATCCAATCCTCAACAGCCACCAGACATCGGGTAAGCACCGAGACTGCCAGGTCTGGGTCAGATGAAAACAAGAGGTAGAATTGGGTGTTCTCGGCATATTGATGATACCGCACCCCATACCGTCTTACGACCTCACCAAGTGGCTGCATATACACATTGAACAAGAGTGGGGACAGGATAGAACCTTGCAGGACACCACACATGAGGTTCCGTGGAGATGAAGAACAATTCTCAAGCACCACACGCTGAGTTCTCCCGGCCAGGAAGGAGTGGAACCAGTCAAGGACAATCCCGTCCACTCCAGCTCGATCCCGCAAATGAGTCACCAACATCTCATGGTTAACGGTATCCAAAGCGGCCGACAGATCTAACAGAATTAGCAGTGAAGGTCGTCGACCAAGACCACAAGTACAGTGTCCGTGCCATAACCCAGATGTAAACCGGTGAGTTAAAGTGAGGGCACTGCTCCATTGTAATTATGATCTTCCTCCCACCCAAACAGTACTCGGGGACAAGGGGTGTTGGGGAGTTAGAGCAAAGCTTCTCTCCTGCTTCCACTCACCAAACATCCTAAGGCAAGGGGGCTTCTGTCAGCTACCCCTTCATCAATGATGGTTTCTGTTTTTATTTTTGATCCAGTTTTTTTATCCACTCCCTCGTCTGCTGCTATCCTTTATCCTGCCGCTTGCTCTGTTCCAGCAACATCTATATTGCAGAACAGAGCAAGTGGCTGGGGAGAAGACAGAATGATTGCATGGCCAGATCCCCACTGTTGTGGCTGTCCTGATCTCTCCCACCCTTGCCTTGCTGTCATTCCACTCTCCGCCCCTCAAGCCCATCCTCAGCCTCCCCCAGTGCCTATTCTCCCCCCTTTTCCTCTGGCCTCAGTCACCCCAGCCATGAGTACTGTGGATGAGAAGCAGGTGAGAACACACAGTCCTTGAGTTCTTTGTGGTTCAGGGGCTTGGCCTGTTTCCACAGGCAGCTGGGGGTGGAACTGGGCTGCATCCAGGGAACCAGATCCTTGTGTTGAGTGAATGACACTACCGAATGGGAACTCCCTGCCCTGGATGGGCAAAGGCATGGGATCCCCCTGCCTGGGGCTCTGCTGTCACCACCTGCACACATGTGCGCTTCCCCTTGCATACATCCAGGCCTGCATCCCCTTACACATCCAGGCTGTGCCTCTCCTGCTTGCTTGCTTCCCAACCAACTGTAGCAGCTACCAGATTTTTCCCCTTTAAAAGGATCCCAAAATGTTGAGACAGAAAGCACAAAAAAGCATACAAATTGGCACTGAAACCAGAATTGAAATCAGAAATACAAAATTTGCCCCCCCTTGCACACCCCTAGGAGAGATGAGGGGAAGACAAGGGACAGATCCATGGCACAGATCAATGATGTGGACCCTCCTTTTCCTAAACACTTCCTTAAACACCCCTCCCCCAGCTACTATGCAGTCCTCAGCACCTGTACTAATTTTCAAAGTGTCCCTGGAAAGGAAAAGGTTCCCCACCCTGTTCTATAGCTTGCACATGGAGAGAGTAACTTTCCAGTGCGTGTAATTGCTTATGTTATGGTGTTAACAAATGAGATGGTAGCCCACACCAGGTGGGTATCCACCTGCCCATTTATTAGGTGTTCACCCCGCCAGCTACATGGCCACCAGCCATTGGACACGCAGCCCCCACTCACATTGGGGTCCTGGAACATGCAAAGCGCACAGTGTGGACGAATTGGGGCTAATGTGCACCTGCATGTCCGTGTCCTGTCAATTAGGTTGTGTGCAGCCTTGCACATGTATGGGTCCACCAGCATCATAAAGTCACAGGCAAAAAGCTTAGAGTGTTTCAAGGAGCGACCGCTTCCTGCCCCCTCTCCCCTTTTGCTCTCAACTAATGCGCACATAACATCCACTGCACCATTTTCAAACATATGCTCTCCCAGCTCTTCTTTGTTGGCAGTATGTGCTCGGTGTTTGCTCTTTCCAAGCCATTACATTCTACATAGCAGTTTGCAAGGATTACCATCACTGTGGCCATGGCTCAGTCTGACAGCCAGGCAACAACCAGAATCACTACCACCACCACGCCATTACAGTCACTCTCCGCCTACTGATCTGCCCACCAGTGCTGTATTTCCTGGACTGAGGAGGAGACCAAGCTCTTCATCATTTTATGAGGCGAGCAGAAGGTTGAATACGCTCTGGTGAAGTGCTACAGGAATGAGGCAGTGTTCCAAGAAATCTCATTCCAAATGGTGTAACAGGGCCGCACCCGAGACACGGCCCAGTGCTGGCAGTGGGCCAAGGACTTTAAGTGCAGATACAAAGCGATCCAGAACAACAACTTCACCTCTGGTCATGAGAGACAAACAACATATTACGAGCTCCTTGACTGGTTCCTCTGCGTGGAACATTGCCTCACGCCTGTATGGCTGTGCCTTTGCAAGGGGTCAGAAGCGAGTGGATATGGCTCCTCGCTGGCCACTCCCTCCCTGGCAACTGCTCCTGCTCCCCCCACAGAAGCTGCAACTGCCAGTGGAGATCCCTCCATGCCAGTCCTCACTCTGGAGCCAGAACGGGTTGATGTGGACACGGACACCATGACTCTCATGGAGTATCCTCTTCAACTTCAGAGTCAGCACGCAGAGGAACCAGGATGTGTGGTTCTGCAGCCAGCAGCACAGGGAGGATTTGGCAAGGGAGCTGCTTGGGGAGATCATGTGATGGGCAGATGAGATTCGGGACACCGTTAACAGTATGGCCAGGGAGCGCAGGCAGTTGTTGTGGCAGAATACCACAGAACTCAAGGCCTTTGCTGCCAAGGCCCACTTGGACCGCCTGTGGGAGGATAGGCACTAGGCCAACCTCTGGCAGCAGTTTGAGCGGTTGGATAGCATGATTCAGAATCAAGCAAGGAGATGAGTGAGATGTGGGCACAGACGCAAAGCAGCCTGTCCTAGTCCATTCAACTCCAGAGCGCCCTATTCAAGCAAGTTGCTGCTACGATCACAAGCATTGTTGATCTGGGGCAGGCACCATTCCTAATCCCCATCAGCTCTTCACACCTGCCTACGTGGAACCCGACCACACACCTTGGTTCCCCCCACACTCCACCCCCCAAGGAAAGCACCCAAGCCCTCTCTGCATTACACTCACACCAGGGAACAGTTCCTGGGCCAGACACAATTTCCCCCCACCCTGCCAGTAATTCCCACACACCTCCACAGCCAGATCCACAGGAGGACTATCGCGAAGGTGTGCCCCCCCCCCCAGTCCTGCCACCCAAGCAAGTGCACCAAGCTGCCCCCAAAAAGAGTTTGGGGGGGGGAGCTTTATATTTAACCTTCTTTATTAAAGTTGTATAAATAAATAATAATAATATAATGTATAAAGATCTTTAATTTTTCATAATCCAATGACCATGCTTTTGGGAGAGGAGGGTAGATGTGGAGAATGGCTGTATGGCATAGCAATAAGCCACTTTGGTGGCTGGGGGTTGGAAGGGAAGGGGGTGAGCGGTATGGGTGCAGGGAAGGGGTTGCAGGAAAGGGAAGGCATGGGGACGTGGAGAATGGTGGCATGGTATAGCAATAAGTGACTTGGACTTCCTTATGGGGTGACAGTCTTTACGTCTTTAGTTACGTGGACTTTCTTGTGGGGTGGTAGTGACAGTCTCTGAGTGTCCTTGGTTCCCATAGTAGCCCAGCAGGGAAAAGTCAGGGTGCAAAGGGAACCACCATGGGAATGCCACAGGCAAAGGTCAAGGGCTGGCCGTTCACAGGGTAACAGCTGCAGCCTATGCCTCTGCACTTCTTACTGGCATTCCCAGACCCAGCTAGCCTGCAAATGCCAATAGGAAGCACAGAGCTCCAGGCATGCAGCTGGCTAATCTGCAAATGCCAATAGGGAACACACAGGGAAAGGCCACCTGGTTGGAAATAGGATGGGGACGGGCAAGGAGGAAAAATATGCTGTCCCAGTGCTGGA
The DNA here is from genome assembly GCA_003113815.1 of Sphenodon punctatus. NCBI lineage: Eukaryota > Metazoa > Chordata > Lepidosauria > Sphenodontia > Sphenodontidae > Sphenodon > Sphenodon punctatus. The sequence continues at coordinate 159,194 of QEPC01004821.1, read as the reverse complement.
GAGGAGCCGGATGGGCCAGAGGAGAAAACAGTGACACACAGGAAATATTTTTAAAGGCTTTATTGAGAGATTATAAAAAGAACATTTAAAACAGTTAACTGATGCTCATTGGGGCTAGCATTGCAGCTGATGTGCCAGCACAAGGCATCCCAGATCTCTCTGGCTATGTGCTGCTCCGCTCGGTTCAGCTGGTCTCAGAACAGGGACACTGGCTCGCCAGAACTACCTAGCAGGGGTTCTCCAATGTGACCCTCCTAGTCTCGTAGATGTTGTGGCGGTTGTTGTTAGTGGAGCGATCTCCTGCTAGAAATCGATCCTAGCAGCTATTGATCTCCAACGCTGCTTTAAAGCCCTAAAGCCTTTTCCACCCAAACAGGTGATGCTGACCTGCCTGTTAAAGTACTTTTGCTCCAGGATTCGGGCAATGCTGCATGCCTTCATGAACCAGGGCTTCAGTGGGTAGGCAGGGTCCCCGAGAACGACAGCCCTCATGACCACCCCTTCAATGCATGTATACATGCAGCCAAAGAAGGGGATTGATGGAAAATGTGGGCGTTGTGGTTCTTCCCGGACCACCTAGCCAGCACATCCACAAACTGGGCATGGTGTACTACTATCGCCTGGAGATCTAGGGCTGAAAAAAGCCCCCCCTTAAAAATATCACAATAATTAATGAGATTCAAGACAAGGGGGCAAGAGCTCTGTTGCTCTCGCCCCCTATCACGAGTCTCGCGAACTATCACAGGGGGAATGGGCGAGGGGGTGTGTGTCCCCCGGAGGTGAGCAGGGGGCAAGGCAAGCCCCGTGAGCACCTGCAGGGGATGGAGGGGCAAGCAAGAAAGGACTGAAGATTTACTTACCTTCCTCCGGAGTCCATGGGGGGGTCCCTCCTGTGCCGTTCTAGTCTGCACCACTGTGAAGGGGGTGGGGGCGGGTCCTGACGCTCCTCGCTGCACAAATGGGCTTCCTGGCTCCAGTTCAAATTTTTAAAAGTAGAAGAAGAAAAAAGAGCTGGAGCATGCGTAGAGCAATGCTCCAGCCCTGGGTGCCCTTTTCAAAGATGGTGCCGGCAGGGACAAGCAGTTCTGCACATGCTCCCTGCAGGCACCCTTTTCAAAGATGGTGCATGCAGGGCTGAGCATATGCGGAACAGCTGCTTGACCCTGCCATCGCCATTTTTGAAAAGGGCATCCAGGGCTGGAGCATTGCTCTGCGCATGATCCAGCTCTTTCCCCCCCCTTTTTCTTTTTGAACTGGAGTGTTTCACACACACACACACCCCAAGTGGGGCAGAGCAGTGCAGGGCAGAGAAGTGCAGCAGGGGAACCTTCTCAATGGACTCTGGAGGGAGGTAAGTAAATCTTCAGTCTTTTCCTGCTTGCTCCTTTCCTCCTCTGCCAGGTGGGGAGGCCACGCAGGCCCGGAGAGGCTATGGGGCTTGCCCTGCCCTGCCCTGCCCTGCCCTCCGCTCACCTCTGGGGGCCCCGCTGCCCCCCTGCCCCTCGAAGTTTTCTGGTTCTTGGCAAGAAGGTGATATTTCTTGTTTTGCCTCATCTCGAGATGAAACGGGGGACACCCCCTCCCCCCACTTTTTGATGAGACCAGCGAGATGACTTTCAGCCCTGTGGAGAACCATGGAGAAAAAACCCTTTGTGGTTCAGGTAGTTGTCATTGCTATGGGATGGGCAGATGATGGCGAGATGGTTCTGTTCACCCATATACAATTCAGGATCCCCTCCCACTGAAAGCCCTTTATTACCTCCGTGGGATCAGCCAACTGCACCACCCCGTCCAGCAGCAGTTGCGCAACTTTGCAAACCTCTACTATTATGATGCCCACTGTGGAGGTTCCAAAACCAAATTGCTGGGCGACAGAACAGCAGGAGTCCAAAGTGGTGAACTTCCAGATGGCGATGGCAATGTACTTCTCCATGGGGATGGGTGACCGCATCTCTCTTTATCCAGTCATGGCCTGAGGCTCTTGACTATTGTCAGGATGAAGCAATGGGAGATCCTGAAGTTTGTGACCCACTCAGCGTCTCCCCACAAGGACAACAAGTTCTTCCAACAGTTTGTGCTTTTTTCCTTCACCCAGACCGTCCTCTCAGTGGGTACACAGCCCTGCACATGGCTGCACATTGATGACTGAAGCCACATCTCCTGACAGGTACCTCTCTGCATGCATCAGTTGCCTGTGTATGGTTTTGATCTTCCCCAGCACAGTCTGTGGTCACCAGAGGTAGGTAAGTGTACAGCGCCAAAGCAGGAGCCGCCTCTGCACCGTGGTGCATCCCACTCTCCCAGCCACACGCACAGTGAGACCCTGTCTGTGCTTGAAACCACATTGTGCCAACAACAGCAGAAGACTTGGATCTGTTAGATTGCTCGCAGGTTCTGCTCAGCAGCAGAAAGGAAGACCTGGAGTGTGATAATGAGCACAAGGAAGTTCTTGATATGCATCTCCATGATGACTGTGGTTCCAACATCCATCAACTCTGCAGACCACGCACCAAATGTTTTGAACAGCTTAAAAAGCTGGGCAGCTGCCTGTCTAGGATTGGCTGAGCAGCTATTGGCCACTATTGGTCATGTGTCCTTACAGGACTGGTTGTGTGTGTGAGATACTATTGGCTGCTATTGGTTACAGGCCAGCTGTTGGTTGAAAATATTTTTGCAAAGCTTATGCTGGATATGTGTGTAGCTGCACCTGCACTGCCAATCCAGGTGGTTATTAAACTGCATAAACATTTCTTTCACAAGCAGGTCAGTGTACATGCTAACTCATCTAAAAATGTTGCAGATGATAGCACCATGGAAGCATGGGATTTTTGAACTGGCGGTTTAACCCTGCAAGGCAGTGAAGGTCGCTGTACTCAGAATGCATGATGCCTTATTGGTAGCCAGTGCAAACTCGGGAGCACCAGTATAAAATTCTCCTGATGACCCATGCCCAATAGAAGGTAGGCTGCCACATTCTGCGCCAGCTGTACATTTCAAACAGTCATCAAGGGCAGCCCCATGTAGAGTCAGGGTCTAAGCATAAGGGGCAGGTGGAAATTGGTACACTTTAGTGGGACTTGAGGATCCAGGGGGCCCCAGGCTGCAAGCTCATTACCATGAGAAAAAATCCAGGCTAAATGGTAGATGCTTGAGGATGTTTATGAAAATGTATTTCCCTGTATCTATATTCCTTTTTTAATGACTCATGATTGTGTGTATAGGATGGGATCGTGGCGGGAGGCACATGTTACAACTTTGTACCGGGCCCAGAGAAATGTTGCTAGGGCCCTGTGTAGAGTTCATGGCTATAGTTTAGTCTTGAGATTACAAAGGCCAAGTTCAACTCGGAAAGAAAGGGTCACATCCTTCTTCCCAGCTCGAGTGATTTTTCACCCTTAATCTCTGCTCCCTTACTTTGCAGTGACTCTTTCAGTGCTTGAGGACAGGAACAATCAGAGATGACCGACTGCAGCATAGACTGTTTTTGAAGAGCTATGCTGTAGCTGTGTGGGCAGTGAAGAAGGGGTTCTTTGCTGCCATCATAGCATCTGCAAAGTTGCATCCGGCTGAACTTTTCCAGGTAGTGAGGAGTTTGGTCAGTCTGGCCTGTCTTCACCTGGACCTGGAGTCTTCCTGGGCCCTCTGTGACATGTTTATAGCTTTCTTTGTGGTCAAAAATCACTCGCATTGAACACGACCTCGACTCTGTCCTTTTGGAGACAGCGGCCAAGCCAGAGGTTAGAAATGTCCTGTCTGGTCAAGGTTTATAGGATCAATTCCTCCTTGATCTCTCTGCTGCCTTTGATACTGTTGACCACTCACTCTTGCTGGATTCCCTTCACTCCCTTGGCTTTTGTGGCTCTGTCCATAACTGGTTCTCCTCCTACCTCTCTGACCGCTCCTTTAATGTGTCTCTCTCCAACTCCGCCTCCTCCTCCTTCCCCCTCTCAGTTGGTGTTCCTCAAGGCTCTGTTCTTGGCCCTCTCCTCTTCTCGATCTATACCTCATCCTTAGGCAAACTCATTGCCTCCCATGGCTTCCAATACCACCTCTATGCTGATGACACTCAACTCTATCTCTCTACTCCCTCTCTCTCTCCCTCTGTTCAAGCTCGTCTCATCAACTGTCTCTCTGACATCTCTACCTGGATGTCTCAACGTCAACTCAAACTCAACATGGCTAAAACTGAACTCCTTATCTTCCCCCCTCATCCTTCCTCTCCTTCCTCACTGTCAATAACTATTGATGGAGTCACCATCCTGCCTGTCCCCCAAGCCCGTAGCCTAGGCTTCATCTTTGACTCACCCCTTTCTTTTAAACCCTACATTGACTCTGTTGCTAAATCCTGTCGCTTCTCCCTCCATAACATTGCTAAGATTCGCCCTTTTCTCTCTGTCTCGTCTGCCAAAACTCTTGTTCATGCTCTGGTCATCTCTCGCCTCGATTACTGTAACCTCCTTCTCACTGGCCTTCCCCGGTCTCACCTTTCTCCCCTCATCTCTGTCCAAAACTCTGCTGCCAGGGTCATCTACCTCGCCAGTCGCTTCGACCATGTGCAGCCCCTCCTCTCTTCGCTTCACTGGCTTCCCCTTCCTGAACGAATCCTGCACAAGCTCCTAGTCTTCACCTATAAAGCTCTTCACAACCTTGCTCCCCCCTACCTCTCTGCACTTATCGCCCTCCATACTCCAGCCCGTGCACTTCGCTCCTCCTCTGTCCCTTCTCTCACCCTTCCACGCCTTCCCTGCTCCCCTAAGCGCCTTCGTCCCTTCTCACTTGCTGCCCCCCATGCCTGGAACTCCCTCCCTGTCCACATCCGCCTTGCCCCCTCCCTTCATACCTTCAAATCTCTCCTTAAAACTCACCTCTTTCGCTCTGCTCTGTCTGACTCTTTATCCTGCTGAGCCACTATTCCTATACCTACGATCGGTTTACCCTTATCCTTGCAACATGGACCTGCCTGCTGTCATTCTCATCGTAACCAAGCCAAGTACGTGCACTTGAGACCTCGCATCTTCATGAATGTTAGACCCCTTGTCTCTCCCTCTGTTCCCCTTCCTAAGTCTCTCCCCCAGCTCCTGTCTCTCAGATTGTAAGCCCTAGGGGCAGGGACCGTGTCTATTTTATTACTTTGTAAAGTGCCAGGTACACTGCTGGCGCTATATAAATGTTTGTTAATAATAATAATAATTAATAATTTCAATTGGTGATGCCAGCTGATGCAGGGCATGTGCTTGGGTCTGTCAGAGCCACAACATGTGAACTGGACCCTTGCCCGTACGGATGGTTAAAGCCAGCAGACAGATGATGGGGCCATTGCTGGCAGAGGTGAGTAACACCTCACTGGGGGAGGGGAGGTTACCAGAGTCCCTTAAAGGAGTGGTGAGTTGACCCCTTCTCGAGAATCCATCTTTAAACGTTGACTCCCCGGCGCACTATAGGCCTGTCTCTAACCTCCCCTTTTTAGGGAAGGTTACTGAACAGGTGGTGACTTGTCAGTTGCAGGTGCATCTAGATCGTATCAATTTTCTAGATCGGTTGCAGTCTGTTTTTGCCCCGGTTATGACACTGAGACTGCACTTCTGGCCTTGGTTGACAACCTGCGAGTGGAACTAGATAAGGGTCGTTCAACCCTACTGGTTCTACTTGAACTCCCAGTGGCGTTTAATGCAGTGAATCATGAGGTGTTGGTGACCCACCTGCGGGACCTTGCTGGGGTGGATGGAACTGTTTTGCAGTGGTTCTGTTCCTTTCTAGAGGATAGATCTCAGTGGGTGGTCTTGGGAGATTGTACATCTTCTCAGGGGTCTCCCATGTGGGGTCCCACAGGGATCCATTCTGTCCCCCCTCTTATTCAATGTATATATGCAGCCACTGGGGGAAGTTGTGCATAGCTCAGGGGTCTTCTATCAATATGCTGATGATACTCAGCTGTACCTCTCCTTTTCATCAGACCCAGGCCCTGCGGTGTCAGTGCTTTCCTGGTGCTTGACGGCTGTGGCAGACTGGATGAGGCTGCGCTGATTGAAACTGAATCCCAGCAAGACAGAGTGTCCACAGCTGGGGTTGTGCCTGAAAAGTCCTTTGCTCTGCCTGGAGATTGCCAGATCCTGGCTCAGGACAGCCCCACCCTCTGTCTTTGTGTCCAGACCACTTTGGAGCTGTCTTGTTGCTTATGTGTCTGGACAAGGGATGGAGGTGGGAACCTTATTTGTCCTCTTTATCTCTCACCTCCCACTTAGTTTCTTCCATCTTGGTGGGGGTATTGTCAGGAAAGTCTTCCAACTGCCCCGAAGCACAGACCACGACAGCATGAATGCTGCTGCTGCTGCTACTCCCTCCCCCCCACGTACAGCTGCTGTCTGGCTCATTGTCCATCTGTCAGTCCAGCCCAGTCTTAGAGATGCATGCATTCTTTGTCTCATTTTTACTAGTATCTTTCTCCACAGAGCACCCACCTCCTGCCCAAGAGCTTTGCAATCGGTGTATGAGAGGGATAGGATTCCAGCTATGGCAAGGCAGTCACTTCTGGGGTGGCAATGTGGTGGCTGTTTTAACAGTTCTCAGTTTGACCTTCCTCCCTCTCTCCTTCCCATTATTTCACCTTTTTTGTATTTGTTGTTTTCTTGTTGCTGCGGGATTTTCCAAGGGGCCTAATGAATTTTAAGTGCACAACAGCTTCCTGAGGGACAATGACATCATGGTGCCTAACCCCTTAAATTACCTTTGAAAACTCCGTTATGCTATGGAAAGTGTCACCGTGTGTTGCTATTGTACACAGTATCTCATTCTTTTTTCTTAGGGTGCGAGCAAGTGTTAAGTCTTGGGGAAGCCATGTTTGTTTGTTTTTGTATGTTTCAGTTTATAGCTCACCTTTTCACAAAGGCTCAAGGCAGGTAACAAAGTGCATATACAAAAACAGACATGATAAAACCAACTTAGAAACCCAAACTGTATCAAAAATATTTTAAAATACCCATTTAAAACATCACAAACCCTGTCCCCGCTTGCCAAATAACTGAGCAAAGAAATAGGTCTTTTTATAGTGGGTGTTTTCAGATGGACGTGGGACTTCCCCCGCATCTGCCCATGTTCAGCCCCACCTGGGCTGGGTTTAAATGGACCTGGCAGGTTCCTCAGCCCATGCTCTGCCCACACAGCACACACACCACAGCATTGCGGACTAGAGCATCCACAACACTATGGTGTTGCCCAGGGCAACTTCCGGCTGCAGCAGTGTGGGTTTGTGTATCAAGACAGACTGCTGCTCTACCTTGAGCTGGTTCCCTGGGTTTGGCTGGCCTGCTGTGCTAGCGGTGCTCTGGGATGTTCTGAAGTGCTGCTGACTGGGCTGCCCCAGAGCAGGCACAGCTGTCTTTAGATGGACGGGCTGCCCAGACGGGTGAGGCGGAGCAGAGGTGGGGCTGCTGACCATCTGAAAACACTAACTGTGTTGTGTGTTATGCAAGACTCTGAATGGAGGGAGCTATAGAAGCCCCAGGAGAGTTTACTGTTTGCCTCGCTGTCTGATTAGAACCAATTACTTGGGACCAGTGGTTCTCTGGTAAGGGAGCATTGGTGCTGGGCTGTGGTTTAAGGAAGGGATCACATGGATTTTCTTGTGACCACCTCAGTTCCACACAGCTGGTGTTTTCAGTGTAAATCAAGTTACCACAGAACAAATCTAGACTCTAAACTCTGTGCCTCTGGTTTCTTCTCCAGGGGGGAACTGATCTGCAAGACCCTATGCCTCCCCATTGCTCCATACAAGAACACTGATGTTTCCAGCCCTAGCTTATTCATTTTGTTTGTAAAAGGCACTAGACTTCACTTGAGAGGGACCTATGGCCAGGTGTTTGGAAGTAGGTTACGCATCTTGCAGAGACTGCATTTCGATAGAGACTATTCTGTATAACTGAGGAAATAAAGTGAAACCGTTACCTGGCCACCCCTGCTCTGAGGCTAATGGGACCCAAGGGCCTTGATAATGCTGAAATGAAAATTCATATGAATGACTGCCAAGGGTGTGATGAGGTGCAAGGGGCTGAAGAGCTGGGAGCTTGCTTCAGGGCCAGACCAGAGGACAAAAGCTGGGAGTTAGGTGCTTGCTTCACCAAGGAAGGATCAAACACCTCCCCACCCCACTTCATAGCTGGATGAAATGGAGAACCTGGCCATGGCAACAGCCTTCTGGACAGGGCCAGCCCCAGGGTTTGTGAGGCCATGTGTGAAGTCTTGGTGCAGGGCCTAATTTGCATAATTAGGCCCCACCTAATTATGCAAATGTATACATTTACATAAAACTTACTCCCTCTGGACAGGAACGATTCCCATTCTCCACCTCTCCGAGCAACCATGGAGAAGCATGGCCGCCTAATGCTTCCCCCCCTCCCCAGCCAAGTGTCTACCACCACTCCCCAGGAGTGGTTCCACTGCAGGGGCAGCCAAGCGGGCAGTGACACAGGCACAGAGAGACTGACTGCGTCCACTGCCTTACTGGAGGAGGGGCCAGGGGGTGAGCTTAGCCAGTCTGGCCTCCAGGGCCTGTTGCTTCTTGCTG
>QEPC01004821.1:44245-148659 GCA_003113815.1 Sphenodon punctatus | reverse complement strand
GGGTTTGAGTGACTCGTTTTCCCTTGCGCACAGCCCACTTGAATTAGTTTCTCTCTCTGGCTAATTCAAGTCTGCCACAGGGACAAATCCTTTGTCACTCAAGGGCCCGATCCTTCCCGTTTACAGACTCTTTACTCTCTGGGTTTGCAAGAGCTTGAGGGCTCTTGTTGCTCACTTGTGTTACAATGTTAGACACAGGCACTTCTTCTAAAGATAAGAAGTAAGTTTATTGATTACATAAGCAAGATAGTTGATACAGAGTGGTTACTAGAAATCAAAGGTAAACATAACGCATTCCTGATCTATACTGGTTGAGTTCCTAAATTAGCATCTTACCCTATAAAGGTCCATAAGCTTCTGGTTCCTCAGTCATAAAGGTAGAATGCCTGGGCACTGGCTTCTTGATTGGCAGAGAGCAAAACCATGCTTCTCTGCTCATGGTTTCTCCAGCCTGCTGCTGACAGGCTTTTCATATGCAGATGTAACTGCTGAGATGGCTCAAGGAGAGAACTCCCCCAAGGTGACTTACTGGCTTCTTAAGTAGCCTTGTTCCCCCTTTGTCTCGGGCTATCAGCTTTTCTGTGTCCCTTTGCACGTAGGCAATGTCAGTCTGCATTAGCATTGTTAATGTCCCTAGCCATCCATCTGGGGTCAGGGTTCCCCAAATACACATCTTTGTCTCTCTTTACATTTCCTGGAGCTTGTCACGTGTTACATATCTGATCTAGATTTTACAGTTCTCCATTGTAACATTACATACATGTGGAACCTTTTGTATTACATATTTGTCAGACTTGTAGTCTACATGTATTGCAACATTGCATACATGTGGAACATTTTGCATTACATATTTACCAGACTTGTAGTGTACATGTGGGCCCGTGTTACACGTGTGTGACCTTATGTTCCTCCGTGACATTCTCCATGACTGGAATGTTTTAAGGAGGCTGGAGGAGCCGATGTCTGAGAGGATGTATGGCAGTCCCTGTGCCAAGCAGGGGGCTAGACTTAATGATGCTCGTGGTCCCTTCCAACTCTAGGATTCTAGTCTAGGACACTGGTATACTGGATATTTGTGGACCTGAGCCTTCAAGGAGTCTGGGCTTAGTTGGGGTCATCCTGTTACGTATGTGCTAAAGTGACCCTTGGGGATTCATGAGATGTAAAATGAGTATAAATGCTGTGGACCAGTGCAACCTAGTGGCTAAGGTGTTGGCTTGGTCTTGGACCTGAGAGACCAGAGTCCAAATCCCAACTTAACCATGAATTGCTTTGGTGACCTTGTGCAAGTCACTGTCTCTCAGCCTCAGTTCTACATTTATCAAATGGGAATAAGAATGCTATGCCTCACAGGTTTGTTGTAAAGGTGAACTAGATAAGGATTGTAAAGCACTGAAAGCGCTATAGAAATGCTATGGGGGATCTGGCACAACAGGGCACCAATGCGATATGGACATCTAGCTGCTGTACTGTAAATAATGTGGAACTTCCAGTAGAAATCAATAGAATAAAAGCAACATACCCACCAACTTGCTGGAGGGGATGCGGGGAGAGAGGTACATACCTACACGCATGGTGGAGCTGCCCAAAAGTGGCCGAATTCTGGAATAAAGTATGGAAGGTTATTAGGGGGTCGTTAAATATACCATTGCCTTTTAAGCCAGAAATTGCCTTGCTGGGAATATACCCAGAAAAAGAGATAACCAAACAACAGAAGAGGACATGTACAAACCTGATTCTGGCGGCAATCCACACCATTGCAAGGACTTGGAAATATGCGAAAGGGCTCACACGACAAGCATGGTTGCAGAGACTATGGCACTGCTTATCGATGGAACGGATCACAGCCAGCCTTGAAGATAACCTAGATAAATTCTATAAAGACTGGGACCAATGCTGGACAGTACTGACAAAAAAGATAAAGATGGAACAGTTCACACACTCGACTTGCCTAAGTAAAATATACTGAAAGGGGAGGGAGGGGAAGGGAGGCAGAAGGGGGGAAAGAGGGTGGGAAAGGGAACGTATACTGGGGGAAGGGAGGGAGGGGACGGGGAGGCAGGGTGGAGAGGGGAGAGAGGTGGGGAAGGGGGAATAAATGTAATATTTTGATTGGAATGTGATATTATATTGTTAAAGTTAAAATAAAAAGAAATATTAAAAAAAAAATTAATAATAATGTGGAACTTCATAAATCTAAACCAATCGACATGCAGCCTGAGCACTGGTTTCAGAATTATTATCCTCCCATGTTCTCAGCCTGCAATGCTGAACTGTGATATCCCTGTTTTAAAATACAATCTTTAGTGGGAGCTTGCACTGGCTCCAATTGGTTTGCAAGGCGATTGCTGTTAAACTGAGTGCAGATGAGTGCTGATGCAGTGTCAAGGAGCTGAAGTTTCTCTTGAGGTCCTTGCCTGCACAGAACATTCTCTAAGTGGAGCAGCTGGATGGATGGCTCTTCCCAATCTGGCTGTGTTTACTGTTTACCAGGGAGGGTGCTTACGTAAGCAGCAGCGCAGTATTTGGACAGAGGCCATGATGGGTGCAAAATCTCAAGGAATAAAATCCAGCAGAGGCTGAATGGGGCCTGGGTCACCTTGGTATGTGTGGCGTGCACTTCTGAACTGCACTGAGTGGGGGGACATTGCATTTCTAAGCCATTCTATGCAGCCAGCACTCAAGCTAAGGAAGGCTGGTTTCCGAAGGTGAGAGAATGAGTATTTTCCGACAGACAGCATCCCTGACTTTGCTCCGCCACACCTTCGGATGGCCCATTGTCTAAAGGCATGCCACCAGATGTGCAGGCAGAGGAGGCTGCCCTTGCTCCAGGGCACCCTGCCAGCGAAGCTCCAAAACATCCCAGAGCACTGCCAGCAGAGCACGATGGCCAAACCCAGGGCACTGGCCCGAGCTGGAGCTGCGGTCATTCTGCTCAGAAGACACCCACTGCAGCTTTTCTCTAGGTCAAGGGTTGCTCTGGACAACACCATGGAGTTACAGGCAGCAGCCTAGAGTATCGGGGGATCCTCACACAACTCTATTGGGCGCTGTGTGGGCAGACGATAGGTTGCAGCTGCCGCCACCGCTGGGTTTGTTTAAATCCAACCCAGGTGGGGCTGCAAGCAGGCAGATGCAGGGGTGTACCCCTGGAGCAGTTCCAATGTCTGAAAATATCCATTGCCAGTGCAACACTGGGGACTTTGGGCTGCAAAAGGGGTCATCTCTCTTCTCCCTATTGCACCTATTGTTATGAAATGTGAGGACCACACTTAGCTTTGGGCCATCTGCAAAATGTGATTGACATCAGCAGGAGGGATGCACCGTTATTAATGGGGGAGGGGTGAGACATGAACAGAGTGTGATTGTATGGGCTTTCTTTTCATAAGAAAGCAGACTAAATGGGGTTTGGTGCCTGAGTGGTTAAGATACTCAGCTACATCCCTGAAGTCCCAGGGTTTAAGTCCTGTTTGGTCTCACACTGGATGGCTGCCTCCAGTTCACCCAGCTGTGATGGGTACATGATCCAGTAGGTGGGGAAAGTTAAAAGTGGTGAATGTGGTGCTGTTCTCATTACTTCCTTGTGCACTGTAGACCATAAAAACTGATGTGCCTGAATCATGTCAGTCTGATGGGTTGCATGGCTTGGGGGGTGACGTTTTCTCAATAGGGTCATAAAACTTTTGAGCTAGAAACCATGGCCAGAACATTAGTCACCTTCAGTCCCCTGTGCCCCTGGAACTGGCTGTGGTGCTGATTACAGCAGGGCCTGAAGACCACTTTACTGTACCACAGAACATAGGTGACTGGTAACTCAATAGTGGGGGAGCGGGGCACAGGAGGGGGACTTGCAGGGGTTTATAGGGCTTCTGAAAATCTGGGGAGGCACATGTTCCCCCCCCCCGCCAATGTTCTCCCAATGAGCTGCCTATGCCACAGGGGTTCTGTGGTCTCCTTACCAGAGTTTAGAATCACTGCTCTGTTCTGTTGCCTCTCCTAGGTTTTCCTCATTGAGTATTGTGCAAGGGAAGAGTTATATCGCTTGGCCCTTTGTGAATGCTCCTTCAGCTCCCCAATGACACACTGGCCACAGCAACACATGTCCCAGGCATTTCCACCTTCCTTTCAAAGGAGGCTTATGCTTAACTTATCTATAAAAAATAAATTGGGGACAATTTCTATAAAAGTGAGTGAGTTACATTGCTTCTCCCTATGTCCCCTCTGCCTTAGCTCCCTTTCCTTGTCCATCCTAGATTGTAAGCTCCTCAGGCCAGGGACCTGTCTCTAAGCATGATTGTTCAGTACCAGGTGCAATATGTTAGGGGCTTCCGCAGGAGCCCTCAATACATGGAATTTGTGAATAAACTTGAAAATGACAACATATGATAGAAGCACTGGCATTGAATACAGTCCACAGAACCTCAAATGCGAGGAGCCCTAGCCCGTGGAGGGCCCCCACATAAAGGCCCACACGTAAACTAGAAATAACATTTTATTTATTTAATTTATGTTTCTGTCCCATCCATTCCCTTAGGACTCAGATCAGGTTCCAATGCACAAAAACAAAATAAACCAAGATATTAAAATACCTACATAAAAACAAATTAAAACATATAAAATCCCCTAACCCACAATACCCCAACCCTGACCTGCCTTCTAAATGGCTTGCCATTGACCAAACAAAAAGGTCTTGCATTGCCTCCAGAAGATAAACAGGTTTAGCCTTAGCTGAGCCTCCAAGGGGAAGGAGTTCCATAATTGTAGGACAGCCACTGGGAATGCTTCTTTGCATACCCTGTTTTAGAAACTTGGCAGGCAGATGATACTTGCAAGAAAGTGCTGCCAGCTGACCTCAGAAGTTGCAATGGAACTTGAGGAAGAAGATGGACTTTCAGATACTTGGGGTGCAAGCCTAAATGGCTTGCACCCCAAGAACTTTGTAGGTTAAAAAAACCCACAGCACTTTGATTTGTGCCTGGAAAGCTGTTGGCACCCAGAGCAGACTCTGGGGGCAGTGGTGTAATGTACTCCTGGAAACCCACCCCCAACAGAAGGCTGAGCCATGCACCTCATTTTGCTGGGCCAAAACTCTGACCCAGGGGTCCCAACAGGAGAATTTAGCTGGTTCTGCACCTGTTGGCAAAACCTGGGTATAACTGCCACTGCCCAAATGCCAATTACAGTGTGTAGGTGTTGGGGTGTGTGTGTGTGTCCACAAAGTCTGGGTTACACAAATCCTGGGTAGTTACAAGCTTACAATTCTCTCGAGGGTACACTTTCCCCCAGTTCCCCTTATTTGGCATTCTCCCCTTATGTGGGGGTAGAGACCCTTGGGGTAACTGAGGGGTGCTTAACTTGGCTAGAAGCCACCATGGCTGGATGAGCGTGTGTGTGTGTGTGTGTAGGGGGTGTCCCTCTTTTTTTGGTGGATTCCCTCTTCCAGTAACTATGACTAGCAGGCTGAGAAGACATGTCTTGGTAATAAGCACACACACCCAGTGGGGTAAGATGAAACAAAGAAGCTTAGAAGTTACTAGTCAGGATTCAAAGAGGGTACAAGCAGGTGTTAAAGTAGGACAGGGTAGGACAAGCTCTTGAGCAGTTAGAGTCAGGTTTTGGGTGCAGTAGCCCATTTGGATTGTATCTGGCCTAGACTGTCCCTGGTTAGAAGTTAGGCAGGCAAATAGTTTTTTTACTCAGTTTCCTTCTCCACGTGCTGGGGTTAGGCGATCTTAGCCACATGGGGCACTGTACTTAGTTCCAGAGCTGTGTTCTGTCTGCACTCCAGAGGAGGAGAGAGAGACATGGGCCATCTCAGGCTTTTTATAGTCAGTCCAGCTCTGCAGGGATTTGTTCATTGCCAGAGGACTTGGCCAATCTGGGTGAGGTAGTTGGAATACCCGAGTCCATGACTCACCAGCCAGAAGCATCTGCAGGTGTATCCTTGCCATGTGCCAGGCTCCTTATGAATGGGGCCACCCAATCCACACCACAGGAGCATACAGGTATGCAAGTAGAAACAAGGGGGGCTTTTGCCACAAGTCAGGCTGCTGCATTCTGCACCAGCTGCAGCTTCTGAATATTCACACCAAGGGCAGCCCCATGTAGAGTGCACTGCAGTAGACTAGCCTCAAGGTTATGAAGTGTAGACAACTGGCCCTGGGGAAATTTGGGCCTAAAAACAGGATTTTTTTTTAAACTTAAGTTCTTTTGTATCTAACTGATTCACTAGGAGAGAGATTTCCTGTCTCTTCTTAAACTAAAAAACAATTCAGAAACTCAAATTCACGTTAGTAAGTTTTACTTAATGAGACAAAGATTCAAAAGTACATTACAGCAAAGAGTATTCCTTTACTGAATCAAACTTAAAACAGAGTTACAGAAAGAAACAAAGTATTAGATAGAAATAAGATAGTTACTAGCCCCGATCATGAGTTTTGAAGCACCACAACTCAGGAGCATGAGGGACCCCCACACACCCCTTTGGCTCCTTCAGGGGTGATGTGGTGGAGGCCACCTCGAGCCTGTGGTACTAGGAAGTGGGAGCCCTGATAGCAGAATCTGAGGAGGACTCTGAGGCCCCAGATCTTGTGGACAGTTATGTCATGTTTTATCTGCAAGAGCTGGCAGGTGATCCCAACTCTGAGCTCATAGCTTGCTGGTGCAAGAAGATGGACATCTGGCCTCCTTTTGCAGGGGTCATTATGCACTGTGGGTCGTGCCTTCCCATGAGTGTGCCGTCCGAGTGTTTCTTCAGTGTGGCCGGGGACATTGAGAGCCCCTATTGATCACGTTTGGACCCTGAGAGGGTTGAGCAGCTGGTCTTCCTCAAGACCAATCTGCCCCTTCTTGACTTCCTTCAGAATGTCCCCATTGATTTTTCCTGAATTAATGGGTAGTGACTCTACTGAAGAAGTAACCTTTGGCACGCTCACTTCTGATGTGAGTGTGTTGAGTAAGACTATGCCTCGGCAAAGAGGTTCAGCAGCACCATCAGGCCCACAGGAGGGAGTCTGTCAAACAGCAGGCCCAAAGAACTGGTTCAGGAAGCCACCTCTCCATGAGACAAGTGAACAGGACACAGAACACTCTTTGTCACTGGCTCCAGATGGAGGACTTCAGTCACAGCATCATGTACTACACAACATCAGTGTAACGTTACTTTCATTCTACATACACTGCACCAGGAGGCATTGGAGTCTCACAGTCACACCCAGTAGGGGACAGGTAGTACGTCCATACTTCCCTCCCCCATCAAGGAAAGGAATAGGATGCGTGCAGTGTTTTAGTTTGGTGTTAAAGTTTTCTGTTGATGTTTATGAATCTCTATTTAACACACAGGTTTAATTTTGCCTCCACCTGTGTCTGTCATTCCAGCTATCAGTCTGTGACACCCTGAGAAGGCTGGTCAGGGTGGGGACGGGGGACCTCAGCTCTATCTGCAGGAGCCTCTATCCTCTAAGCTTAAAAGACCTGCATTTGTTAGCTCTGAGAGTAGCAGACTCATGAACCTGTGGGCAGTTAGTCACTGCCACACCAGTGGGCCTAAACTGCATGGTGCCAAGATTAAGCCCCCAAACTTGGGGCTTTAGCACAGCACTCTCTCTCTCTTTAAATAATAATAATAATAATTAGTAAGGGACAGGCAGCAACAACAATGCCATGGTTCTTTCAGCAAAACACTTGCTGGTGTGATGTCCACAGAAAGTGAGCCAGATGACTCCTGATGTTTCACTCATGAGTGATGTCACTCACTCGCGAGGAACTTGACCACAGACCAGTGGACTAGCACCAGCGTGCTCCATGCTTCAAGCTCTCCATCTTCTCCTGAAGACTCAAATTCTGTTCATTCAGTCAAGCCTATGGTTGAGTGTAGAACAGGGTTTCTTTGTAACTGACAATGGCAACAACAGTACTTAGAAGCAACGGTGATGGTGATGATGCATCTGCCTCTCCTGAAGACCCGAATTCAGTCAAGCCTATGGTTGAATGGTATCTCAATCAAGCCTGGCATAACCTCTCCTGCGGCAACAGAGCTCACCTGGGCCACATTGCACCATCCACAATGAGTGGCAGTGGAAAGAAGACTGGAAAGGCTCTGATTGGAGCTCCCAGGAGTGAACAATGAAACTCTTGTCCTCTAGTCCTCTCTCTCTGAAGAGGCCAAACAGCTCACAGCCAACCAAGCTGTAACTATTGGCATCTCCCAACCCAATCTGGGACAGGTAGTACATCTATACTTCCTTCCCCATTTAGAACTCCTTCCCCCTCTTTTTTTTCCTTTTTACAAAGGTGTGGATGTTCCCCCACCCCAAACAGATGGTGCCAATTGGCCAGCCCCCAGAGATGGGCAGGGAGTGTGGGACCTCTTCATGGGGGCAGGGGGCCCTCACCTTGTTCTCCTGGCTGCTTCCTGGAAAGCCTTCCCCAGATTCCTGTCTGGAATCCCTCCCTTTCATTCTTTGCAAGTGTCTAAAGCAGGTTGGGGGTGCCTATTGGCCAGAATCCCATTGCCCCCCCCAAGAAGTGCAGTGGGCACTGGGAGGGTGGAACCTCTTGGGGGGGGGGGGGAAGCTTGCCTTACTCTCCTCATGAACTGTGGAGAGTGGAGCAAGTAGACAACAGCCTGGGAGGAAGGAAGGATTTGCCTTTGAGGGAGACACAGACAGCTACGAGAGACAGCAATCCCAGTGAGAAAAGTACAGCAGAGCAGGGACAGCAAGGTGTGAGGCAGCAGACAACAAGGAATCCCGTTCCCCACTGAAACCAATTTTCCCCTTCCCCTTCCTTGTGTAACAAAAACCTTTCCCTCCTATTCTTCCTCTGTCCTATCCTTTTCCTCCCTTTCATCTTTGCTGATTCGGCTTGTTACAGGAGAGTGAGAGCCTCCCTTGAGGAAATCTCCTCCTTGCTCTTCTCCTCCAACCTCTCCACTTGCCCCCTGGACCCCCTGCCCTCCCGCCTCCTGATCTCTATTGCTGCCACCGTCGCCTCTCCCCTCCTGCACATCATCAACCTCTCCCTCTCTACCGGCTCCTTCCCCTCTGTCTTTAAACATGCCACTGTCTCCCCCATCCTCAAAAAGTCCACTCTGGATCCCTCTGAACCCTCTATACCATCCTGTCTCGCTCCTCCCTTTTGCTTCCAAACTTCTTGAACGTGTTGTCTACTCCCATTGGCTTGACCTCCTCTCCGCCAACTCCTCCCTTGACCCCCTCCAATCTGGCTTCCGTCCCCTTCACTCCACTGAAACCGCTCTTGCGAAGATCACCAATGATCTTTTCTGGCTAAATCCAACCGCCTTTATTTTTGTCCTCCTTGATCTCTCTGCTGCCTTCGACACTGTTGACCACTCATTCCTGCTTGAATCGCTTAACTCCCTGGGATTCCGGGACTCTGTCCTTGACTGGTTCTCCTCCTACCTTTCTGACCGCTCCTTCAATGTATCTCTTCCTAACTCCTCGCCCTCTGTAGCTTGGGCTTCATCTTTGACTCCCACCTTACCTTCAAACCCTACATTGACTCCGTGGCCAAATCCTGCCACTTCTTCCTCCGCAACATTGCTAAGATCTGCCCTTTTCTGTCTGTCTGTTCTCCTCTGCCAAAACTCTCATCCTTGCCCTAGTCATCTCACGCCTCGACTGTTGTAACCTCCTCCACGCTGGCCTTCCCCGCTCTCACCTTTCTTCCCTCATCTCTGTTCAAAACTCTGCTGCCAGGATCATCCACCTAGCCCATCGCTTTGACCATGTGCAGCCTCTCCTCTACTCTCTCCACTGATTCCCCCTTCCTGAGCATATTCTGTACAAGCTCCTTGTCTTCACCTACAAAGCCCTTCACAGCCTCACTCCCCTCTACCTCTATGCCCTGATCTCCCTCCAAACCCTTGTTCGAGCATTCCGCTCCTCTTCCATCCCCTCCCTAGTCCTCCCACGCCTCCTCTGGTCCCCCAACTGCCTTCATCCCTTCTCCTGTGCTGCCCTGCACACCTGGAACTCCCTCCCAGCCCTCGTCCGCCTTGCCCCCACCCTCCACACCTTCAAGTCCCTCCTCAAAACACACCTCTTCCGCTCTGCCCTTCCTAACTCCTGCTAATCATCCTCACCCAGGATTATCCCCCACCTTGTTTATCTGCAAACTCCCAACTTACTGTAACCAAGCCAAGAATGTGTACCTGAGTTCCCGCATCCTCATGAATGTTGCATCCCTTGTCTCTCCCTCTGTTCCCCCTTCCCTGTCTCTCCTCCCCCTGTCTTTAGATTGTAAGGTCTCGGGCAGGGACCCTGTCTATCTTATTCTCTGTAAAGCGCTTGGTACATCGCTGGTGCTATATAAATGCTTATAATAATAATAATAATAATAATAATGTCTCAGTCCTCCTAGCATTTTGCCAAGCCAGAAGGAAGGCCTGTCCCAAAGCCTACCTAAAGAAGACTACAACTGGCTCAGGAGGGCGTGAAAATTGAAGAATCGGTAATTCAGGATAAATGCAACCATGATCTGTTTTATCAGACAGCATTCCGTATCCCCCTCTTTCTCTTGTCTCCCTGTCTCTTACTAGCTGGATTATTTGTTAATCATATCATCATATCCCCTCTCAGTTGTCACTTCTCCAAGCTGAAGAGCCTTAACCTATGATTATTGATAATGTGAGGGGACATGATAGAAGTTTATAAAATCAATCATCATGACTGATTATGGAAGAATTAGTAAATGTCATGAATAGGTTTGGTTTCCTAATGAGGTCATGGGGGCGGCGGGAATAAGAGCAAAATCAGAAGAATTGGAACTGTGAAAATTGAGGAATCAGCAGGTCTAGGATAAAGGCAAATTTGATCTGTTTTATACACTGCTCCTACACACAGCCAGCAGCACCCCCAACACACACTTCCCTCTCTCTCTCTCACTTGTTTTCCCATCTCTTGCTAGACTCTACTTTAGTGGCCTATTGTTCATTCTAGGATTGTGGCGTAGAATGAATGGCCCCATTGAAATGAAGAGGCTTAGTTTCCCATTGACTTCAATAGCAAAAATTTGCCATTGAAATCAATGGGGGGAAAATACAAACCGAATTAGAATCTGAACCATATCAAATACAAAGCCAGTAAATCTGAATTTAATTTGAATCCAGATTTTGATCCCAATTCCCATCCCTACTGGTGTGTGGCTGTGCTGTGCAGTCTTTCTATTTGTGCTTTTAGAAGAGACGTGTCAGATCACCGTCCTCCTGCTCCTTCACAGAGATGCTACACTACAGGCTGCCTAGACATCACTCACCTCTTCTTTGACCTCCTTTCTCTTACCTTTGCGTGCTACTGCCTGCCCCCCCCCTCCCCTTCCTGAAGCCTTGCAAAGCTACCTCCCACGCCCTCACATCCAGCCAGGACTCTTTTGGGGGATCTTCTCCCCGGAGGAACAGAAAGTTTTCCCCCATAAAACAGTTCCTGAGCGAGCTTTGGTACTCAGAGCTCATGGGATGCTGGCTCCACCTCGCTTCCTGCTGCTCCTTTGCCTTAAAAGCAGCTAAAATGACATAAATGTCTGCGCAAGGTTACTTTTCCATGGCAGCGGTTACCATGGGGATGGCCAATCAGAGGAGAGGAGGGTGTGCATGCAACCACAAACGGGAAGGACAGTGGCTAAGAGACAATTTTCTGTTCAGAGGGTGGCTACGTTATGAAGAATTTGAGATCCCCTATGCAACCCCTGCCGTGAGTGTATCCGCATGATACAGCGCGGTCTCCTGTCCTCCCCTCCCCCAACCTGCTCTGCAGAGACTTGCTCAGGAGGAGAGAATTCATTTCAGTGCCCCAATAGAGCCCACCAGTCACACCCTCGAGCCTGGAATCCTCTCTCTGCCAGCTAGTGCTAAGCAGCTTAGAGGAAGCATCACCCAGCCATTCATGCATGTTGCAGGGCTACATAGGGTGCCAATGCGGCCCTACAACATGTATGATGGGGAGGCACTTACCTAAAAACACCCTAGGATGGAGCTAATGACCAGTAGTTTTGGTCCAGTCCAATTGTGGCTGATGAGAGTAGTGAGTGAATAAGGGGGTTCTTAATACATTTATTATTGCTTATTATTTACATAGCACCACCAATGTGCCTGGTTCTGGACAGTCATGATTATAGAGACCCCTGTCCTAGGGGCCTACAATCTAGAATGGCCAAAGGGAGGGGGATGACAAGGGGAGGGAACGTAGGGAGAGACACGGATACATTCATGAAGCTGACAAGGTGCAAGTGCACGTACTTTACTTAGTTACACGGGGAGCAGAGGAGATCCCAAATGACAAGACGGTGTAAGAAGCAATCTATGGGTGTGGGGAGTTAGGGAAAACCTACCAGGAAGGTAGATTTGGGGGTGTGTGCGTTAAGGTTGAGAGAGAGGGAACAGAGCATATGTGTTCATGAAATGCTGGTGAGAGGTAACTAGCCCTGGGTGTTTAGCCCTGGGTATTAGGTAAACTACCCCTTTGCTTTAGTGGACACATGATCATTTGTGTGGGTGATCACATGATCAGGGCCTGCCATGGGACAGGAGGTGACAGTGCATCCTGAGAAGCTCCAAGAATCATGTGGACCCTTTGTGCTACCCCGCATCCCTGGCATTCCTGCTCCCTGCTGCTGCCGCCACCAATCAGCTGGAGAGGGAAGTGGGGTGGTAAATTCTGTACATGGTGGCAAACTTATGTCTCCACCACTGGGGATCATGGAGGCAGCTTTTGCTGGTTGGAGTAGTCCAGTGAGCAGGACTCTGAGAGGGAAGGAAACTGCCCTCCACCCCTGCGCACACTCATTCACAAGCTGCTAGCAAATTGGATGAGCAAGCATTCCGTGTAGAAAAGCCCTGTATGCTGCAGGATCCAGACCAATATTGCTGGGGATGGGGAGTGAGGGGGAGGGGAAGGGTTTCTTCCACTCTGCAAATGAAGAGTGGTGAAAGTGTGAATGCCTGCGTGATGGTGACCCCTGTTAGCTTTACCTGAATGGATAATTACAGACACTGTTCTCATTCATGGAAGCTCCTCCTTCTCCCCCCCACCCCCCCTTTGATTCCCATCTTTGGCCATTTTAAATTTGCCATTTTAAAACTGAAGCCTTGGCTGTTATTTCCATCCATTGCATGGGGCATACACTTTTCTTTCCATCTCGTTGCTGCTGATGCATCTCAGCCTGTCATTTCCAGCATGCAAAGAGAGCTGAGGCATGCCAGTGGCTCTGAGGGGTCAGCCCTTAACGTTGGCTATTGCCACGTAAAGCACAGTAGAGCAGAGCAGGCGCTGCATAGGCAAAACAGGGCGACAAATACATTCTGCCCAGGCTGGGAAAGCTGTGTTTTTCCTTTTGCAAATGTCACTAACGTAGCCAGTGTTTTCCCTGGACAAAAATCAACCAAATGATCTGTAGCAAAATGTCAGCTTCCTAGTCGTTGGCCCATACAGCATCTCACAGACACTCAGTGAATTATATTTTCAAGAACTCAGCACCTGAATTTAGGGACAGATTTAAGGATGAATAGTGAATACTGAGCCTATTCTCTCCTCTCTGATCAGATTTTCTAGAACTCAGTCCTCTGAAGAAATGGAAACTCGGGGCTTTGAAAGCCTAGCTCATAGTGTGCTTAGATGGGGCAGGGTGGGGGTGCAGTTAAGATACATGTCCACATCCTTATGAGCCCTGAGTGAAAGATGTAGCTATAATATGGGAAAGCAGTGCAGCTGCTCCAGAGCTCAGAAGCCTGGGCTGGGAGACCCGCAAGCCCTGGTGTATCTGCAACTCCTGCTGCTGGGAGAGGATATGGGGGAGTTGATTCTATCTTCTGCACCAGGGCCCATTCCAACCTGGCTATGTCCCTACCTGTACTGAGTTCAAGTCCTGCTCAGTCTCCCACCAGACAGCCATCTCTAGTCCACCCAGCTATGAATGAGTTCCTGACCCATTGGGTTAAGAACAGAAGAAGTACTAGAACAGTAGTAGTATTGGTTCATCTAGCCTAGAATTCTGTCTCCAACAGTGGGAGCTTCAGCTAGTCATAATGGAGGGATCCATTTCCTGCTATTCTCCCCCAGCCACCAACGTCAGTCCTAGCCCCTGAAAGTGACTGGATGTGGTGCTGGCCATACTGCTCACTCATGTGCTGTAGGCAGGGACTTGTGTTCGCTGCATTTTCTCCATTGGCAGCAATGGGGAAACATGGGTCCCTGGGTATAGGCCACAAAAAATGGTGGGCCTTTGCTAAAGTGGCTAAGTCCCAGAGATGACGTGGGGGCTTAGGGTGACCATACCGTCCCTTTAAAAGAGGACCCTTATGAAAAATACATGATGCAGAGCTGCACTGGAACCAATGCAGCCCTGCACCATGTATTTTTCATAAGCACCCTCTTTTAAAGGGAAGGTATGGTAGTGGGCTGATAGTTGTGAAAGCCTCATTTTGTCACACACTTCAGGCACTGGGATTTGAACCAGTAACCCTGGGGCTCCTGGGTGGTGGCTGGCTTGCTTGCACCCCTCTGCTTTCACCTGGAGCTGGACGGGCATTAGTGGTTAAGGCAGTGGATGTGGCGGCTCCCATCATTGATGGAATTTACCCTCCACTGATTCCCCAGATTCGCAGTCTGGGCCTGCCCCTCGATCCATAGCTCCGCCTGGATCTCCAGGTGGGCTGTGGCGAGGACTCGGAGTGCATTTCACCCATTACATCTGGTGCAACGGCTTTGGCCGTATGTTTCAGATAGTGACCTGGCCACTATCATCCATGCTTTCATTACCTCAAGTCTGGACTATTGCAACGCACTCTACATGGGGCTACCCATGGTGACAGTCCGGAGACTGCAGCTAGGGCACAGTGCAGTGGTCCATCTCCTTACTCTGCACTGGCTGCCTATAGTCTTTCAGGACCAATTCAAGGTGTTGGTTTTGACCTATAAAGCCCTATATGGCCTTGGTCTGACTTACCTGCGGGATCGCCTCACTCTCCGTACTCTGGAGCGACCTCTCTGGTCTGCCAGGAGCTCCCTTCTCGAGGTCCCACATGTGGCCCGGGGGCCATTGTGGAGAGGGTGTTCTTGGTGGCCGCACCTAGGCTGTGGAACTCCCTCCCAGTAGAGGCTCGGTTGGCCCTGGACCTCCCTTTCTTCTGTTGTATGTGTAAGACCTGGCTGTTCTGCCTGGCTTTGGGCAAGGGAGATGGGGGGTAGGGTGGGGTGGGGTTTCTAGGGTTTTTTGCCTTCTCTTTTAATGTATTGTTCTTGATTCTATATGTTTGATATGTTTTACACTGTAAGGTACCCCGGGTTGCTTGGAGCAGGAGGGGCAGGGTAGAAAACTGTTAAATAAATAAATAAATAAATAAATACAATTAAATATAAATATAGCCCTCCCATCCACTATTCTCCCTAGCCTCCAGATAGGTCCCTGAACCCCAGCCCTTGCTATGCCTTCCTGTCCTTGTTCTCTTGGTCTGTGCCGGCCCGCTTGTTCCTAACTTGTCTCCAGGCCTTGTCCCCAGTATGAGCTCTCTGCCCTGTTTCCTTGTCCTAGTTCTCTGTTCTGGTTCCTCCATTCTTGCCTTGCCCCTTGCCCCCAGCCTTGGATCTTGACTCCCCTTCCCCAACCCTTACTCCCCATTCTGGCCTTGATCCTGACCATGGACCCCAACCTCATGAACTCCCACATCCCAGAAGCTCGTCATCCCCTGTCTCTTACACATCAGCCCTGTCTTTAGGGCTCTGAACAGTATAGGACCTGGCTACATTTGAGACCCGCTCCTAGAACCATATTTTGCTGGCTATCTGCACTCAGAAAACACCTGCTGTTTGGGGATTCTACCATTGTGCCATAAGTCAGCAGGTGATCAGACATTTGCTGTGGCAGGACCCTCAGTGTGGAACTTGCTGCCTCCAGATATTCACCTCCGTTCCTCACTTTCAAAAAGCATCTGAAAATATTTTGAATCTCCAGATTGTTTAGAGGATCCACTATTGGTTTCTCTCAGTGTATCCCCCCACCCCCTTACTTCCCTCATTTAAACTGCTTTAAATTAATTTTAACATGGATTTGGAGTTGTTTTATTGCATTTTACTGTATTAATGTTGTGAAGCATCATGAGCACGATTCAGTGGGGGATTTTGTTGTTGTCATTATTATCCTTGTGTTATCATTTACACAGAACTGCAAAGCAGTGACCAGGTAGCATCTTACATCTCCACCCTGGGGCAAAGGGGGGGACGGGGGCAGGGGAAGCATGATGTGGTATGGTGGTGACCCCCATTGGCAGGGATGTAAATGAGAGGTATGAGTGTGCACCTCCTGTGCCTGCTTTGCATAGGGGTAAAAGAGGACCCAAGGCAGTAGGAAATAAATCTAGGGCATTGCTGGTTTGTTTTTTTATGTGATAGTTTAAGGGTATTTTCAAAGAACCCTAAGAGAGGAAGACAATTGACTTGGGCTCTTGCATCTTGTGGAGTCACATTTTCAGAAGAGTTCAGCTCCCATATAGGCAGTGAAAGAGAGGTCAGATTTCCACAAAGTGCCTGGAATCCTGCAGCTTCCATTGGGCTTTGGGGTCTGATTTTCAGACAAGTCCAGCCTGATGGGAGCATGCAAACAAGTGGGCAAACCCAGGTCCCCTAGCATTTAGCCATTGGTCCTGCCTGCTTCTGCCATTGACTCTTTATGCTATTGACTCTCCGATTTCTCTTATGGATGGCAGGGATCAAAATCCAGCCCTGTGATCAGTGTCAGTGACAGAAATCTTTGTGGAATCCCCCTGATGATGTGTAACACCCAGCACCCACGTTCAGAGCTACACAAGAGTTCCCAGCTGTGAGTTTCCCCACTGGGAGTCCTCCCCACTCTGGTAATGTCTGCAAGTATCCTTAGTCCTTGCCACTGATTTCAGTGTGAGCAGAAAGTGGCTCTTGATGTGGCTGCCAGGTGCACAGAAATGTGCTGTGTCCTGTTCCACCACTCCCCATTTGGAGGACACCATGAACACAAAGCCTGAGCATTGGTAGCGCTGATCTCCTCTGCAGCATCCCTGCATTGCCTTGAATCCAGCTGCTGATGTACCAATTATTTTGCTGCACCCAGAGCCCCAAGGTACAAACATAAGGGTGAAAGGAAGTCTCTGCCTGAATGAAACAGCCGTCTTCACCCCCTTGTCAATTTCCCTGTCCGTCTCCCTTTACATGGTGGGAGTTTGATTTTTCATCCTTTACTGACCATGACTATTACAGGAAACTCACCCCACCTGAGTGTGGAAAGAAGGAAAAACCCAGAAGAAAGACAAGAAAGCAGAGCAGAAAAGGAATGAAGAAGTCTCCAGGGCCTGACCCACAGGCCAGTGGAACAGTTCTTGACTCAGATAAGGTGAATTGTGGTGTCTATTTTATGCCTGCCTCTATTCCTCCACACACATTTGTGACCCTTCCACCTTTCTTAAATGGAAAAATCTCTTATTTGGAAAGATTAAATTTTGTTTATTAGGTGAAACTGACAAATTACTCCAACCTTTGTCTGATCAGATACAATTCACATCCCCTGGTGCCCACTATCCTATTGGTTTTGAATGTGTGTGTGTGTGGGGGGGGGGGGGCAGGGGAAGCAGGGGGTGTTTTATAACAGAGTGGATTATATCCAGGTTGGGGCTAAATTTGGGGAATTATAAGTTTTTTAATAGTTAAAGCCTGTTTTCTCTTTAGAAAGAATAAATGAGGTCCCTCCCTTGTTCAGCACTTTGGCGAAGGCACACTTCTCCCCCAAATGTCTTCTATCTATATTCACTAGCTCTACTTCATTAACTCCCTGCCACAGTGTATGCAGAGTTAGATGTATGCTCTCCATAAAGAAAAAATAACCACAAACTCTAGGGCACACTGACTTAATAAAATTGCCAGGTATGGGATTATTGTGGTTTTAATTCACACCATACAAAACCATTTTCAGATCAGAGAAACCCTGAAGACTGGAATGCAATCCCTGAATACCATCCCAGAGCTTATCTTCTGGATCCAGTAGCAGTTGTTGGTTTGATTGTCATGTCTGTGGTGAAAGGAGCAGGATGGAGTAGTCATAGTGTCTAAATGCCATAATGCCACTAGCCTCGTATTTTGTTAAACTCCCTGCTCTGCTGAGTGACCTTGGACAAGACAGTCACAGGATATTTCTCAAAGGCCAAATGAATTCTCAAGTCCCATAGATGTTCGATTCCCCATTGCTATTTGTGGCTTTGAAAATATCCCCCTTGCTTTCTCTGAAATGGAAGTGACAATACAGTATCTTGAGGAGTAATATCTTGGAGATTATTAATTGCTCAGATACAACAGTAGCTACATATAGGTGCCTTTGGCCTATTTTGCTGTGTCCTAGCTCGCTTCTCAAGATGTAATCCAAGGAATATTCTCATTAACCATTCCTTCCCCAGTCATTTTTCTGCTGTGTAGCTTCTCCTGCTGCTGAACCTTTTCTTCTTATAGACACCATGATCTTTTAGGAGCAGTCAATATTTGCTTTATAGGGTAGCCCCATTGAAGCTCTATGGGCGCCAATGAGGCTGTTCCAGATAAAGTGTTTTGTGGATTGCAGACTTTGAATGAAGTCACAGAAGGCATAAAGGATACCCCCTCCCCCAAAATATGGGTCTGGACAGGAAATTCTGTCAGTTTTTCTATGGTATTTGAGGCTTGGGCTAAAGCCCTTTGAAGTTACCTGGAAGATTCCCATTGCTTTCTATGGGATTTGCATGAGACTTGTATCCACAGAAATAGCCCTCCTCAGTGTTATGAATTCCTTGGGGATTCTCGCCCAGCACATACCCAACCTAGCATGGCGCTACTCATGTGGAACATTTCTCTCTTGTTTATTTGATCTATCAGTTTGATTTAGAAGGGGAAAAAAAATATAACAGCAGCTGATCAACCCTGATGTTTTTTAAAATCCTTGCACAACCCAAACAGGAGCAGGCAGTAACATACACCCACAGTGTTCCACACTTAAGGTCAAGAATAGGGACTTTATGGAGAAGTTCTATCCTAATGGCCTGCAAGTCAAATTAGCCCTAGATCAGAAAAATGTCAGTTAAGACTTATAATGAGCTGCCACTCCATCTCTGGGGATGCAGATGGCCTAACGCATGCCTGGCTGGTTTATTATAATGAATTTCCTTGGCAGTGAGATAAAATATATTCCTGCAGGGTCCCTTAGCAATTTAGATTGGGCTGGGGAGATGAGATGTATAGAATCTTTTTTTAAAAAAAATCATAGGAGATGAAGTCTGCTATGGATGTTAACCCCTTCCTTCTGAAGAAGGAGTTGGTTGATTTAGAAAGATTTGTTATCTGAATATCTGCAGCTACCAAGAAACAAAAATAAAACCAGGTTTAAAGTAGGGATAAATCTGAAATGCAGAGAGAAAGGTGGTCTGTGTGCAAAGCAGATCTGGGTAGAAGTATGGAGAGAGGGAATAAACCTCCTGCTAAATGTGTCTTTTGGGGCCTAAGTGATACCCATCAAAGCCAAGGGGAGCCTTGACTTTGGAGAGATTGGAGCTGACCCTTGTAATCTACAGATAAACCACTCTTGCTTCCCCGACCGCTAGTTGTGCCGAGTCGCTGCTCCCCATTGTGCAGTCACTTGTATCAGGGTAAAATGCTGCGGATCAGAGGCTTTGGCTAAACTGGAGGCAGAGAGGAGGAGAACCAAGCCCCATGTAACCTCAAGTCTTTGCTCAACATCCTCTACCCAGCAACAACCTACATCCAACTGCAGTTTAGTGGAAGCTTCCGCCCCTCAGAGCCACTTCCCTCCCTTTCATCCTATTAATAGAGTTAAGCCCAGTGATGCCCTCCTGTTCCCTTCTCTTCATCCTTTTTCTTGGCAGAAATACCCTGGTAATAAAGGTCGCAGGGTGAGAGGTGTCTCCTTTGCAAAAGTGGGAAACAAGCAAGCAGGATAAAGAGGCTAAATAGAAAATTGTTAAAATCTATGCAATGTGCACTTAAGACAGATGTTTAGTCTTTGAGTATCATTTTATGTGTGTTTGTGTGTGGTGGGGATATATTTATTTATTATTTTAATTTATATCTCATTCTTCTCCTAAGATTCAGAGTGAGTTGCAACATTAAACATGTATAAGAATAACAGTTCTTAATATATATATAAAATCTCCTACCATCTTAAAATCCCTCTCTCCTACCAGCCTGGCCAAAATGAAAAGTCTTACATCACTTTTGTAAAATGCTCAGACATGGACTGTGAGTGTGTTTGTGGGTGTTGTGGGTGTGTGTGCGCGCAAGTGTCTGAGTGTGCTGATGTGTGGGTAGGAGGCTGCAAGCAACATTTCACTGGTGTAGGGCAAACTCATTACATCACTCACATACCGTCCCCCACCAATATATGAACAGCTCCCTGTTCTTTGTCGCCAGGCAGGCCCATACTGGGCCCCTGGGCAGTTCTTCAGGGTGCTCTCTCTGCCTGTTTGTACAGAAAAGACAGAGTTAGAAGAACTGGGCCAGAAGATGTGCCCCTAAAATGTAGTTGACTTATTTGCCTTACCCTGGAGGCCTTATCTCTGGGATCCAGTCTCAAACCATCTAGCCCCCCTGGAGGACCAGCTCACTGCTCTTCTGTTCTAACGCTGCTTCTGACTGCCCCGACAATCTTGCAAGTTCTGAATGCCGCATAGACGCAAAGATACTTGCTGAGTTTGGTAAGATTATATAGCCTACATGGCAACAATTGAGCCTGGATTTTCCCCCACGTTGAGGCCAGGTCCTGATAAAGTGTACCCATCCCTCACCCCCCTGCCTCTTTACTTGGGCCCTAGTGTTGGCATGAGCGAGTGCATGGGCAGTGCAGGCTGCAAGTGACTGTGTGTGTATATATGTATGTGCATGTGTGTGGGGGGCGGGGCAGGGGCCACTTGCAAAAATCTGCATACAAATCCCTGGCATTATGGTCCTGGGGCAAAGTGGTGTAAATGTCTCATCGCTTACTCCAGTGCAGTGACTTCCCAGCTCTGCTCCAAGTGACTCAACAGTGCCAGGGCCACTGCGCTTCACTCACCACCCCCAAGCCATTCTGTCCTTGAGAAGGCAAAAGGTCAGGAAGGCATTAGAGCAGATGGTGTGGAGTATGGGGATACCAGGCCCCCTACAGGAACAAACATAGCAGCTCCCCTGCATGCAGCGAGGGCATCATGGTAAACAAGCGTTGCTCACCACTGTGAGTCCCATTCCCTTCCACTGCAGAATACAGGAAGGGCAGTCCAGGAAGGGCCAAAGCCTCAGCCGTGACCTCATAGGCCTATTCAGAGATGGCCTTCTACCCCCCACCCCCCACCCCCACCCCAACTAGCAGATTTGCTTCTTTTGCAGGGATGAGGATTCCTGGCAGAAGATGGAAAAACCAGCCTGGATGAAGCTTAAAATATAAAATAAATAAGTAAATGACCTCAGATCTGCTTTAGGTTAGCAAGGGTTTTCAAATAGCCTCCCCAAACCCAGCGATCACATTGGCATTTATTAATTCTGCTGAGAAGGGAATGGGGGGGGGGGTAGAAGAGGGGAGAGAGCTTTTTTCCCAAACCCGAGGATTCGGATAAAATTTAGCCCCACACACGCACACTTTAAATGAAATCGACCAAAGGAATGCAGGGGAGGGACTGGTGTTTTCCTGGTTTAAAGAAAAGACCGTTTGAATTATCAGGTCAGGTTCCCAGTTGGGGTGATTGGGAGTCTTTATAAAAATGATTTTTAATTTTTTTTTTTTAAAGAGAGAGACTGAAGAGAGACAAAAAAAGAAGTGAAGCAAAGGAGATATATATATATAAATCTCCCGTATGCTCCTCTACCCATCCCGCTGCTTAAGGAGGGGGGACCCCAGCAGACACAACGCGACGCTGCCCCCACTGCAGCTCGCTGGCTCTCCTCAGTGCGTCTGTGCCGTTCCCGTTCAAGCTGCTCGCACTTCAGCAGCAGGGATCACAAAGCCAGCTGAAAAGCAATTTCCCCCGTTTTGTGTGCGCAGGACAATGCCCCGAGCGCGCGTGTATGTCTGTCGGCCTCTTGTAATTAGCCCCCCCTCCAATGCATTTACATATATGCATACATCCTGCACCTGCCGTTATGTGGGTGGAAACATACAGCTCAAATCTCTCACCCGCCCCCCCACCCCGTTTTAATCTCTGCCCGGTAACACGGATCATGTATAGAATATCCCCTCTTCTTGCACAATGTATCCATTTAACTCCAGAGCAACCAGCCCCCAAGCTTCCTCGTCCCTCTCCCGCCCTTGCAGCGGAAGGAAAGGAAAACAAGCACTCCAGCAGGAATGGTAACCACAAAGACGGGATTTATTACACACGCTCTACACACACGCGCGGACACACAGATCTGCAGCCTGAGACACAAGGAAAGAAGGGTTTACTCTAACGGTGCCTTACCAGCCACTGGGGGGGAATACTGCGCCTTTTAATGTTTAGCTGCCCCCCTGGGTGATTCGGAGGCGCCTCTGTCGCTGGTCCAGCTGCTCCGCAGCAGATCCGATCCGCCGCTGCATCCGGGATAGATGACGAAGGGGATGGGGGTAGATGTACATTCTGGCTTCTCTCTTGGCATTCACCGCGTGCCTTAATTGTATGAAATTAAATCAAGGTCCGCTGTGAACACGAAGGGCTTAAGCCAGGCACAAGTTGGGGGGGAGGGCGGGGGAGGGGGGGGAGAGATGCAAAATCCTGCTGGCTTCGGAGTCGCTCTGAGGTGCGGGGGGAGATTAGCCTGGTTCCGCTAGTCGCCTCCAGCTAAGCGCTGAGAGCCAGGTGGGCGGATGGGAGCTCTGGCTGCCTCGCCGCCGCATGCAGATGGAGTCAGTCCCCAGCTCCTGGTGCCTCTGAGCGCTGCTGTTTAGTCTGTGCCTCTCCAGAGCCTCCCGATTGTTTTGTCTCTCCTCGGTGTCTCGGCTCTGTCCCCCCAGCCCGGTTGGTTGCTCGCTGCCTCGCTCACCTGCGGGATGGGTTGCGATCGAGTCCCTCTGCCTCCTACCTCATCCCAGAGTCGGATTCCTCTTCTCTGCAGCCTCCTTGGGGGAAAATATATAATAAAGCATCAGTGAGGAGGAGATTGTAGGGCAGGGTCCGGAGAGTCCTTGGATGGGGAGGGGGAGGGGACTCGGGACTTTCGACCCCCCTCCAGGGATTGAAAAAAAAAGAGAAAAGAAATCTTCCCTGCAGAGAGCTACCCCACCTCGGATCGTTCCGGGACAGTCAGTCCGCAGATTCCGCTCGAATGCAGGCTCTTGCAGCGGCAGAAGCATCCCCAGAGCTCATCAGCACTGCCTGAAAATCCTCCCCTCAGTTGCAGTCTCCTTTTAGTTATTTTTTTAATTGGATATGTGTGTGTGAAATTAATAAGCAAACAAATAAATAAACTATCGCTTTCCCGGTTTCTCTCTCGCGCTGCCTGGCGGATCCTGCGCACCCAGCAAAGAGCAGCCCTGGACTGTGCAAAAGATGCCGTGTGCCGTACAATTTACACTCTCTGCCTCCCTCCTCCCACCCCCACCCCCCGCAGCAACCCAGATGATGCTGAAAGCAGGATTAGTGAGGGAGACTCAGCTGCCTCAGATTACAGGGGCTCGGGGGACCTACCCGGCCTGGCGGAAGGGAGGGGTGGGGAGCGATATTTAGGGCATTGCAATATTTCACTTGGGGGGTTGTGGGGGATGTGGCAACTCACGATTGTATTTATTTCATGCACTTGATTGGAAAGCAAGCGAGAGAGAGCTAGGCAGATCATCAGCTGGGGAACGGGCTAGCTGCAGACAATGGGGTCTAGGGCTGCGTGCGGGAGATTCCGCCTAGATATTGGGTGCAGTCAGTAACACCGTGTTACTTTGTATTTATACGTACGTGTGTGTGATTGTGTTTCAACTTGTGTATATGTGTATTACATGTGGGTAAGAGAGTCAAGAATGTATGTATGCACATGTATGAGAGACGTGTGTGGGAGGACTGTGTGTAAGGCTTGTGCATAGATATGTGTGTATGTCTGTATATGTGCGCGTGCATGCGAGGAGTGTGTGTGTGTGTGTGTGTGTGTGTGTGTGTGTGTGAGTGTGAGAGAGAATGTGTGTGTGTCTATGTGTGCATATATGTATGTGTGTGCAAAGGGGGCACTGGGGAAGGGAGGGGTCTTCAAACCCTCGATGCTGTTTCTAGCCCCGCAACCCCTTCCTATTTCTAACCTGGGGGTAATCCTGACTGCATATGACTCCATTGCAATCAGTGGGAATTTGGCCCTGACTCCAGTGAGATCAGTCAGGATCCCACCCTATAGACCCATTTGTAATTCCATGCACCTGACCCTTCCATCCCCCATCCTTCCAGGTCTGATTTGGGAGGGGGGAGGAGATCCCTGTTTTGGGCAAGATGTCTAGAGAGCGCCCTGGATTGTTTCGCTCTTTCCCCTTGGAGCTGCACTGTCATTTTGGAATGGCGGGGGGAGAGGAAAAATAATAATTGCAATAGCGCCGCCCCTCCCCCACTGCATCTCGGGCTGCACCAAATCCAGCTGAAAAGCGATGCAAACAAACAAGTCTGGGGAGCGGGGTACGTTGGGGGCAGGGGAACTTGTCTGTATAAGAGCTTAAACTCTGCAAACGGTCTGTCCTCCGAGAGCCAGGATTAGGGTCGTTCCTAACAGCACTTACTCATTTCATAATTGTTTGAGCAGAGAAAGAAGCTCCCTCCCGATAAACCCATAACAGCAGAGAATTTCCCCCCAACCTCATTGCCAATGGCTTGCCTCGTTTTAATTACTATTTTAAATTATGGTTAAAAATATTCCTTTAGAAATGAATTGGGTTTCCAAAATTGTTTGCAAAGTCTTATTGTGTTTTTTGTTTGTTAAATGTAACTTCTAAAACACACAAAACAACAGCTCCCTTTGCAGAACAGGGTGGATGTGTCATCTGTGTTTATTTTTGGCCAAGGAACGCTAAAGGAAAGCGAGAATAACTGGGAAAGCAATTAAACTGATAGAGACAAACAAGAAGAGGGTGGAGGGCAAGAATTTGTGCTTGCAATGGGGCCATCTGAGAGCGAGCGAGAGAGCGAGAGAGCGAGCATTTCATCCCCCTCTTCAAAAGTTCAGGTTTTCGTTTTTGTTTTTGAAAAACCTTTGCAAATGCGGACTTGCGGTTAAATCGTCCCTTCTCTGTAGCTAAACCAAAATTTTGTATTTCACTGACCATCTTTTACAATAAAACGTTTATAAAATGCTTCCATCTTTGAGGGTTAAAATGTTCCGAGTTAGTTCCAGGCGCCTTCAGTCTACATTTGTTTTTATGCTGGAGGAAGAAATTGACAGGAATCGGTTCTATATTTTGCCCAGCCTGCGTCGTTCTTAATTCTATCCCGTCTTATTAAACTGCAAGGGCCACGGACTTGCCTCCCTTTATCAGGATATTTCATTTCTCCACCCCACCCTCTCTCCCCATGTCCGTGAGTGATCCACAAACCACTTACTCCGGAGTAGTTCCATCGAAGCCCGGGAGTACTCTGAAGTGGTTTGTGCCTCATGGCCTCGATCTGTCAAATTGCTAGGAAATGGGGCAGGCCTCATGCGGCTGATTCTGGGGGGCAGCCCCGCGCAGTCGAGCATTCCTGTATATTTCATTTTTCTGGTGACTAACCTTGAATCAACGGCAGCTGAAAAATAGGTCAGTAAAGTGTCTAAATTGCCTCTCCCTTTTGACTAAGAAAGAAATAGGTTCATTTTATTAAGAAATCCCCAATATTTCGATGTATTCCTTCCTTCCTTTATTATTATTATTATTTTTTTAAATTTCTAATCGTCCTGCTTTTAAAAATTAGACAGCATAACAGGCTCAGGTGTAATAATAGTAATAAAATCTCTCTCTCTCCCCCCCCCCCCAAGTCCCGTGTGATCTGACCTTGTGATGTATATCAACACCCTCCAGAGCGCGATATGGCTTTAACCGACACGCATAAATATTCATGCTGCCCGGTCCGCCATGTCACCCTATAGAAGGCTTTTAACCCTTTCGGGCAAGCTTATTTTTTTGTACATTATAGAAATTGATTCCTCAATTATTCTTCTGCCAGTGGATGGTTTTGGGGGTGTACAGGAGACATTTCCCGTTCGGGCTGTATGGTGTGTGTAAGAGCGGGGAATATAAAACTGTTCCTCAAACAGATCTATAAAAAGATAACAGCAACAACAACAATAATAGAGATCAGCTATCAGGAGTGATGGCGCAGGAAAACCTGAAATGTCTAATTGTACTAAGCTGCCTTAAATGTGTAGCAGAATCTAACTTGATCCTCGGTCAAGGACCTGGTTTGACTATGACAGAGAGAATCGTTACAGAATCTAGAACTTTACTGCATTTATTTATATAGTCAGGCTGTCTTTGCTATCCCGTTATAAATATCTCAGGATTTGATTTGGATAGCATCTTATTACGTTGTTTAAAGGGGCAATCAAAGATATAGGGGATTTTTTGGTTTAATTGTCAAAATCCGCGTGTGTGTGTGTGTGTGTGTGTATTTTGAAAATTCAGAATTTTTCTTCTCTTAATTGGGATTCCCTGGTTTTGAAATATACATATACAAATAAATTTGTGGACTTCCGGAAAGATTCTGCGTATTTTATCGGTTTCACCTGAGATGTTGTCATCTCTGTGTTTATTGTATATTTGGTTTCACTTAGGTGACCCAGCTAAATAAATAAATAAATAAATAAATAAATTTGCCAGAAGCGTTTAGGAAAAATAAGTTCCCCTTTCGCTTAGATCGACATTTTTAAAAAGCCATTGAATGGGGGGAAAGATTGCATGGACGATATAGCCCCATTCCTAGCGAGACAACTTATTGAGGAAAAATGAAATTTCTTTTATATGATGATGCTGAGACCCAGCCCCTGATCTCAGATGACATTCCCTTAGACTGCCATCAAAGTAGGACCGTTATGTGCACTGCCCCACATACATTTTGTTTTGATCTTTTCCCTTTCACAATTTAATGCAACGTCTGACCAATTTAGATGCTCGCTGGACTGCATCGTTTTTCAAAACCACTTACATTAAAAATAAATAAATCTTCATTAAATATAATTAACTCTTCCACGATTTTCTCATCGAAATAATACAATCTCAAAGGGGGGGGACAATAAACAAACAAAACAAAACAAAACAAAACAACAACAACAACAACAACAACAACAACAACAACAGGAGAAAAGAGTTTAAATAAGAAAAAACAGCAGAGTCATGGTCCCATTCAAATTGCAAAGTGTTATTCCCTTTCCGCCAAGGCTTGGCTAAAAAATAAAAACCAAACACATTCCCGTCTTTGTTACACCTGACTTCTCCTTGCTCTGCCTAGCATAAGCATCCCCATTTATGAGGGCCCCGCCTTGCCATTTCTCTCCTGCTGTAGAGCTGCTTTTAAAAACTCGTTTTGTTTATGCTTAAAATCAGCTGAGCTCCTTTAAAATGCCGCAATTAATTTTCAAAGGGAAAAGCAAAAGTTGACCCGATCGGTGACTTTCTATCGCAGTCGGCCACAGCGAAGCGGAAAGGGGGAGGGGGAAATGACACAGTCCATTCCTGAAAGGGTAAAGAAGCTGCAGCGACAGATACACACACAGGAAAAACAGCCTAAGATCTCAGCTGTCTCAGTGAATGTCGATGGAATTTCTCACCTCAACTTTATACCAACTGCAGTCGAGTTTAGTTCATTTCACAGCCGCCCCTCTTAAATGTCTTTTCCCCAAACAAACAAATAAAAAAACAAATAACGCCCCCCTCCCCCCGGCCAAAACCATAGCAAGCAAATCAAAAGTCACCCAGCAGAAACACTGTACCCCAAAAGTCTTGCAAAGATTGTGTGCATGGATCAGGGTGCCCTTGCTGGATGTACTACAAATCAAGGGAATCAGCCAAAGGGTGGGTCCGTTGAAAGAGACTGCAGTCAGAAAGCTCTGGTCCCCAACAGCAAACAGGTATCAGAGAAGGACTCTGGGTCTGCCGGCAGGATCTATTTATGAGTTCTATTTTAGCCAACTTCAGTGACTCCATCTCCGCCTTTCCTCACTGGACTTGTGTAGAGGTAAAGTAGATTTAATGGGAAAATAAACTCATGAGAAGCAGGGTTGGGATGAGGGTGGCCAGAGTCCGTTGAAAACAATGGAATGATTCCCCTTGACGTCAATATCAGGCCACTCTTCCTATAAATGTCAATGGCAGCAGGGCCCTTCATCTGCAGGCGTTTGCAATATTCAATTATTGGCGCTGCCTCAGACCTGGGGTTTCTCTCTTATATTTACTCTCGTTTTCCTTTGGAGAGTAAGGTGAGGGGGGCACATTGATCGGGACCACAGACCCGTAGGGGTGTTAGAGGCTGGCAGCATCTCTTCACAAGTTGAAAGGATCCAGCTAACCTTGGGCTAAAGATCCAGGGTGTGTGTGTGTGTGGGGGGGGGAATTGTCTATAAGGTATGCCATATAAGAAGGGACACTAGGGGTGGTGTGCTGGGGATAAGATAGCAAAGTTGTGACAATTTGTGACAAGGGGGTATAGGTTGTAATGTAATATCACAGTAATTTCTTGTTACACAATTTTCTATTGCATTTCTGTTTGAATTCAAACAAAAAAAAGATATTCCTCATGTCTAATGAATGGGGTTCTAGGTTACTGGTATTGAAACGTGTGTAGAGGCAAGGGGATTGATTTGTGTGGCATACTCTTCAGAAGCATGTTTGTAGTAGAGTGGCAAATTGTGACAAGAAGGGATGGGGCAAAGAAAGAGGTGACACTTTTTGGACAGCTCTGTGGGCAACGATGGGGTCCTTTTAAATGCAAAAGCAGGTAGCACACAGTGACTAAACTAGGGAACAGGGGACATGATCTGGGAACATGTTGGGGTTCAAGCTACAATTGATAAAGAATGAGGAATTAGTGCATCTTATGGGATAATGACTACTGTAGTAAGCAAGCCTTTGAGGCAGCAATTCAGAACTCCTGGAGGGTTGTTTATGACTCTGCCACAGACTTACTGTTTGAACTTGCTTAAGGCACCTAACCTCTTTGAACCCCAGCTAGGGATTTCAATAGACAGCTTAGTAAAATATTTGGATCAGCTCTGATGAAAGGTGTTGTGTTATCTTTTACCTGATGCCAACATTGTGCATGTTGTATTTATAGAGTGGGGATTTCTTTTGCCTGTGGAAGTTAACAATATGTAGGTTTGAGACACCTTAATTAATTGGGGCTTTGACCACGGGGCATAAGCAGTGGAGAAATTCTTGAGAGAGATTAATTAGAGTCCAGAACTCAGAGCTCGGGGGCATTACAATGCCAGGGAAAAGGCATCTTTTTGTTCAGACTTTTCACTAGTTGCAGACTTCTGCAGTTTTACCTTCTATATAGATTTCATACCCCTCACAGGATAGCAGGGTGGAATATGAGGGGTTTTTGTTTGTTTGTTTGCTGGAGAGTGTTGTTTTCCATGTGTGTGCAGATGCTATTGGAATGAACACATCTGTAATTCCTGCTTACTGCTAGTCTTTTCAAAAGTGGATACCTCAAGTTCAACATATCGGTTTGGGGTGACATTTTTAAAAGCCCTTAACTTTGTTCAGAGTAGGTTTAGGCCAACACTGAGTGTCTTTGAAAAACAACAACCATGTTTTGAAAATCCTGTAAATATTTTGTGAATCCTAACCTTCTGAAAATCATGAAACTCTCTTGAAAACTCTAGTATTAAAAAAATTCTGTAATTTTTTATTAAACCCCCAACTTTTAATAATAAAAAACTAACATGTTTCTATTGTTTGTTTTAAATCAAAATAATATTTTGTTAATGTCTTCAGGCCTTGATTGCATCCCAATATGTTTCAGCTTTAAGTCTAAAAGTCAGGAAGTGAAATAATTAGAAACGGACCTATTTTTATTGTCCTGGCTGATAGCAATTCAAAAAGCAGGCAAAATAATCTGAACCCCCTTTAATTTTTTTTTCTTAAGTGGGGTTAAAAATCAAGGCCTTTTGATTTCTGAGTCTTGATTCTTCACATTTTCAAGATTTCCTCTATTATCATGAGGGCTAGAAACTGCATAGAGTAAATGAGATTTTAAAAAACAAAGGAAAATAATTACTTTTAAAATATATTAATTTTTGGTTGAAAATCCCATGGAAATTAACTTGCCAATCAGTCACTGAAACGTTTGAATATGTACCCGGAGAATGCATGCCATTTTGCACCAGCTGCCAGAACTTAGCTTGAGTCTGAGCCAATACTGCTGCAGAGAGGGCAGCCCACTAGGTACGTTTATAATCTGTTTTTTAAGATTTAGGAAGATCTCCATAACTTTTCTTTTGGGAAATGAGGCGAGTGAAAGCCAGGTTATCTGAGAAAGCCTGGCCTGTCTAGTAAGCTGATATAGGAATTTTTTTGCAGCAAGGCATTCTTGATCAAACCAAGGTTTTTTGAAAATTGAATTACAACTAGACTTCCAGCTAGACTTCCCTTATTTATGGCTCAAATAAATTTACTCTTAAGCAGATCCAATGGTCATGACTTAATAAAACTATTATTATTAATTATTATTATTATTATTTTTCTGACTGTTTTCATAACAAAATAGTAGACTTTTTAGGTTATAAGAGCTTTGATTTTCAGGAGGATCACTGAACAGTTCACTGTTTTGTTTAGCAAATAAAATCTTTGTATTTTCATGCAAATAAATAATAAGATGTTTTAGAAGGAAACTGTATGCTTACACTAAAGGTGAAATCTTTGCTGCAAAGAAGTCAGTGAAAAACTGCCACTAATTTGAATGGAACCAGAAAATCAAGCTAAGCTGATAGCACTTCCTTGTCTGGATAAATGCACTCCTTTGTCTCTAACCAGGGTTTAGATGTATCATCAGTATCACCTGAGACACACTGGATTTAAACAGAAGTGCCAACTTCATTCTTAATTTTTTTTTTTTTTAAAATCACAAATCAAGCCCACCAAAATCATAAGTTTGGTTTTAAGAATTATGAGCTCTTCAAACAAAGCAATTCCTTTTGGTTTCTGAGCCTTTAGGACACCCTGCAATCCCATGCTCAAACTTTTCACAGCAAGCAGGAAAGCAAAAATTGTACTTTAAAAGAAAAATGAAAGCTGAGACTTTTCTGATTTGATCATGAATGTCACAAATTCTGGCTATAGGGAACATCTAAATTTCCAAAATTCTTAAATGATGAGTCAGAGCAGTCTGGTTTCTGCAGCACTCCAAAGCTAAATTGTGTAGACAACTACAAACTCTGAAGCAAGGGTAGTATAGCTATAACAGAGATAGAAGGTGCACCCCATGCTCAGTGCTTAATTTGTAAAAAAAAATGAATCTCCAGGGCCCAAGCCTGTCCAAGAAGCCATGACTCCTGCCCCGGAAGCCACACCCCTCCCAGAGTTTTCCAGAGCAGGGAGCTGAACTCTGTTCTTCAGCTAGCAACCAAACCACTGTTCGATCCTGCCTTTCTACAGCTGAGTATAATAGAGAGTTCTTGTGATTTAATCTATATGTCAACCAGCACAAGAGGTGGAGCAGGAAAGTCATTAATGAAAGCCAAATAAACTATCCAGGTTTTCTCCTGGCTTACGTTTCTAACCCTGAAATGGCCAATATCAGTCTTTTCCTGTTCTTTCATATTGCAGTGTGCATGCTTAAACTGGGAACAATTCCTGTTGCTCAATCCCCCTCCCTTGGACTTAATTGATGTCACACACACAAAGCCCTACCCACGCTCTCCGGTACAGTTGCATCTCCTGCTGCTGGAAGAGGAATCAGGGGAGCCCATTCCATCTTCTGCATCAGGACCCATTCCAACCTAGCTACGCCCCTGCTCTGAAGCATTGTTCATTGATTGCAAAACCCATTTCTGATCATATACTTTTAATTCATGAAACAAAGCTTTAATATGTTTCATGTGTGGATCAAGAGAGAAGTTTAGCATTAAAAGCAGGTCCGTCTCTGTATGCTGTGTGTCACCAAGACCTGGCATGCAAAAATCAGGTTCAGATACCCTCGTAAAATTATGAGATTTGCTTAAGATCACGAGATTTAAAAATGAG
This sequence comes from Sphenodon punctatus, assembly GCA_003113815.1. Taxonomy (NCBI): domain Eukaryota; kingdom Metazoa; phylum Chordata; class Lepidosauria; order Sphenodontia; family Sphenodontidae; genus Sphenodon; species Sphenodon punctatus. Next base: position 116,514 of record QEPC01004821.1, on the reverse strand, counting down.
ACTGATGGGATCCTTATTCTTTACTCTCTGTTTTCTGAGCATGCAGGATTTATATTTTTGAGCTTTTCTGTAAAACTCTGAGAGCCAGAATATTTTTTGCCAATGAAATCTTGATCACGTAATCACATGACTCCAGGAGTTGGAACTTCATGAGAATCCCCTAGTTACTATGAGGCTTGCAATAGAATCAGGAAAGCTGTCAATGCAAAGCCAGTGCATTGTCTGAATTGCACTGCATCAAAGGGAGCCCACCACTGCTGGGATGCTTTGCAGAAAGCAAGGCAGGGGTGTAGCGAGGTGGGAATGGGTCCTTGTGCAGAAGACATAATGGGCCCCCTCCTGGGGCATTCCACTCCAGTGTGTTTATGCATTCTACATGCATGTTGACCAGGGCCGGCTTTAGAATTTGCAGGGCCCAGGGTGAAGATAAAGTGTGGGACCCCTGGTGGCTCCTCCTCTGTGGTCCCACCTTTCATGGGGCCCTAAAGGTGGTCGTGTTTGGGACCCCACTGGGAGGGAGTGGGGCTCCCATGCCCTTTCTTGGTGAAAACAGGGGCCACTGCAGGGCCCCTGGAAAGAGCCGGGCCTGGGGCAGTTGCCCCAGGTTGCCTTGTGGTAAGACCAGCCCTGGTGTGCCCCTCACTGCGGTTCATGAGCCTCAGTGTGGCTGCACCTGCTGCACCCTACTATAGCTATGACCCTGAGGCAAGGATAGCTAGGGAGCATAGCATTCTAGTTGGGCAGGGTGGGTTAGAGTGCTTGCTGACTCCTTGGATTGGACGCCCCAGTGACAGCCATTTGTTGCCCATATGCTTCTTGGGAGCAAGAATGGGCACATGCCAAGTAACTACACCAACCTGATGAAAAAATAACTATCATTATCCCAAAATATGCCTTCCTTTCTCGAGACGTTAAAAACAGGATTCCTAGCTCCCAGAGCATGCAGATGCAAGCCTTGCCAGAGGTAGAAATGGGCCCTTGTGCAGAAGATGGAATGGGGCTCTACCTGCTCTCTCTTCCAATTCAGGACAAGCAGTAGCACCAAGAAATGTGGACCTCTAGCTTATGGGCTCTGGGCCAGCTGCTCTGCCTGGCCCTATTCTATATTATAGCTACACCCTTGAGCCTTGCTTATAGCCCCCTAGTGCACTGGATAAAACATCAGCTGGGGGTTCATGAGTTCAAGGTTTTGTTCCTGACTTGGCCACTGACTTCTCTGTGACTTTTGTCCATGCCTACTGATGTAATGAGTGGTGAGTGAGCACTTCCTCACCTTCAAATTTAGGGCTGTTGCTTCAGGGTTTTTCTAAAATGGTGGTCGTGTCATGTGTCATGATAATACAACCACCAATCAGAATGACGGTGGCAAAGCTGCCACCCAGACAGAAGCCATTTTCAATTCTGAGCAACAGCAGGAACAAGCAGAAGAGCTTCATGGGACAAAGCAGCAACAGCGCCTGAGCTGGCTCAATAAAGGACAGTGACTTGGCCTGGGGCTAGGTGGGCCCATGGAGCCTAGCATGGAATGACGCAGAATCCCACCCTGGTTTGGTCTCCTGACCTTAGCTAAACCCTTAGCTAAACACCCCTTGTATTCCCGTAGCCCTCTCTCCCTTTGTCTATTTAGACTATAAGGTTTTGGGGGCAGCGACGTTTCCCTGCTATGTCTGTACCGTGCTCAGCAGTTTAGGTTGTCTTGGTGCTGGTACAGATTTCATATGCTTGCTCCAGAGCAGAGCCATTGGGATCAAGGGGAGGAAGCTATTGGAAGGCTAATAAGAGCAGCCCTTTGGGAACGAGAGGAAGAAATATACAATCATCCCTAAGTGAGGGCCAGCCCACTCATTGGATAAGTGACAGCATTCCCCAAAACCTCCTGGGTGGCCTGGCATAATGCTGCTGTACCCCTGCCATCATTGAGCTGGGGGGGGGGAGGGCTCCCACACTACTGCTGTGGCAGCTCTAGAGTACCTCAGTCCATCCAATTAGGGATCCTGTGGAAAGCGTGAGTGAAGTGTGGGATGCCACGCTGCTGTATGCCATTCTCTGGTAGGCACAGAGGTTTTAAGCACTCCTTGGGATTTTTCGGGCTACATGCAACTGCAGTCTGAGCCAATCCATGGGGCTGGCAACCTCAAGCCTGTCCCAGCAGTAGTGATCTGCCCCAGCCAACATCTAGCACCACCCCTAACCCCCAGGAACTCCAAAGAAGTGGCAGCAGGGTCTGGAGGACACTGGCAGTGGCACTACATGGGTTTTATTAGTGCTAATTTGCAAATGGCTCAAACCAGCTAGTTTTTGCTTTACGGAGAGAGCCCAGGGGAAAACAGACACATTTATTTTTATTCTGTTTTTTTATGGTAACACCTGGAAGAGCCTAAACCAGATCAAGCCCCTCTCCCGTCTGTGTCAGGTGTCAGGTGCTTAGATACCCCCACCCCCACACACATGCACATACACACACACCCATTCAACCCCCCCCCCCAAACATACACAAAGACCTCATTCCAATGAACAGTGAAAACCAGAAGTAACTACTTTGATTTAATTAAACCGAAGTAACTACTCCACTGTGATACCATTCACACTACAGCTGCAAAGAGAAGTAGTTACTTTGCAGTCTTCCCTAATGGTCATGGCAAACAGTTATCTTTCTCTTTTTACTTCAAAGTAAAGTGTTCATGCTACAGTTACTTTGAAGTTAAAATGTACTCATTCTCTTCCTACTCATGAATAACTTCAGTTTAGTGCTCCAGAGTTGTGAACAAATCAGGAATACCAGTGATTTGAGGCTTAATTGTGCACAGTATCTGTTCCTTGGAAATTAGCCAAAGAGTGAGAGAGAGCATGTCAAAGCATTTGGACACATGAAGAGTTTAAAGGGCAGGGACAGTGGAGTACATCTCAGTATGTGCATTTACACCAGTTATGCTGAGAAGTTTGAATATGAACAGGTGTAACAGATGTTATCCAAGCTATTTATAATGCCAAGCGACAATGGGCTGGACATGTAGTCCATCAGCAAGACAATAGGTGGTCCTCTTGTCTTAATACAGACTGGATTCCCATAGAGACAAAAACGCCCTCTTGGTAGGCCAAAAATTCATTGGGCCAATCTAATGATAAAACTCATCAGTCAACAATGGAAAAAAATGTGCACGGAATAAAGAATGGTGTAATGTCAACTTGTGTTCATGAAAGACTTCTTATAGAGACATAAGATGGATGAAAACAAGTCAGGTATAGGTGACTAAACTAACTAAGCCCCAAACTCAGGGACGTGAACATGGGTTGAGACATTCGCTGTCTTCACACGGACACCTGTACCACCTCTGACCCACCCACCCCTGAGTGGGCTCTCTGTTTAAAGACGGCCTGCCAGATGTGGAGGCAGAGCAGAGTTGAGGCACTGCCAATCAAGTTGGCAGTCACACCCTGGAGAAGCAGCCAGAGGCAGGGCTGCCACATGTCTGCTCAGCGGATGGCCACTGCATCCCTGTTCTGAGCCACACTATGGTGTGGGGGTGGGGGATGTAACACGGGCAGACATGGGCCACAGCAGCCACAGAATCCGTTTAAAACAGACCCAGACATGGCTGCAAGTGTGCAGATGTGGGGGTGCATGATACATCCTTGTGTCCATGTGAAAATACCCTCTGTTCCATGTGCATGCTGTCAAACTGAGGTAACTACCCTGGGGTAAATTACCATAGGGTTAAAGTACTCTAGGGTAAACTGTTGCTGGGAGGAAGGTCAGGGAGTCCATTCAGTCTTGTACATCAAGGCCCATTTCAACCTAGTTACATCCCCAAAGGTGTGGTGAACACACACACACTGCTGGAAGCATAGAGTCAGGAGTCGGGAGAGGAGGATGGAGGCAGGATCTGTGCTCTCGGGTTTGAGATCATGGCAGGGCCCCCGCTTCTGGTTGGGCCCCTACATAAATTTAATTCAATTTACTTATTTATTTGATTTCTTGGCCACCGCCTCCTGCCACAGCAGCTTGGGGCAGCTCACAACAAACAAAATAATAAAATATAATAAGTTAAATACAACAATAAATAATAAAATACCAGTGACAATAAAAATATAAAAACCAATACAAAACATATCCCATGACAAAACTAACCCCCCCCCTCACCCATCTCCAACCCCCCACCCGTCACCCTCACCAAAGGCCCAGCGGAACAGTCATGTCTTACACTGTCTACGGAAAGAGGGGAGGCGGAGGTCTAAGGACAGGCAGACCTCTAGTGGGAGGGAGTCCCACAGCCATGGTGTGGCCACTGAGAACGCCCTCCTCATAGTCGACACCCAGGAGACCCGGGGCACCTCAAGGAGGGTGCCCCTGGCTGACCACAGAGGCCAATCCAGGACCCAGAGGTTGAGGCAGTCTTGCAGATAAGTGGGACCCAGGATGTTTAGGGCTTTAAAGGTCAAAACCAACACCTTGAATTGGGCCTGGTAGATGATTGGCAGCCAGTGCAGAGAGCAAAGCACTGGTGTAATGTGCTTGCAGTGACTTGTCCCCCTAAGGAGATGAGCTGCCGCATTCTGACCAGCTGCAGTCTCCGGACCGTCACCAAGGGTAGCCCCACGTAGAGCACGTTACGGTAATCCAATCTCGAGGTAATATGACAGCAGAAAGGGGGGGATACTGCTGTTTAATTTATCTTTTGTGCAAATCCATTTTTGGCATTAACTCCTTGGCTGCTGAGGAGGGGGGGAAGATGCTTTGCTATGGAGGAATGTTGATGAGCATACGATGGCAGCCAAATATGTCGCACAAAAGGGGAAGGGGCTTTCTGTGGCAGCAGCAGGAGGAGGCGGCGGCTTTGGCATCAGCTGCAGAAGCTGGGATGAGCAGTATGCTCAGTGGCTGCTTCTGTGGCTGCAGCGTCGCAGTAAGGCAGAGCAGTGCTGACTCTGCAGTGCAGCATGTGGGAGGTGTTGTCCTTCAAATGGGGCCTGGAGCCCAAGGTCCTTTTCACTGGCTCCTGGCACTAGTAGCTTGTATGATCTCAGAGAGCACCTGGGCTATGGAATGAGACAGCAGATTCACTTTCCTAGATATAACCTCAGGCTGGGCTTGTTGTTCTGATCCCCATCCCCTTGCTTGGTGAAAGGGAGTCTTGCCCCGTCTTGCTCTGTGTGTAATGGCTGCCACCTTCTCAGTAACTGTGCTCCCAGGATCGGGCTAAAACAACCTGCCAGAGTGTAGGTTCTTAGAGAAGCCAAGCCAGGCTCCCACTTTCCCATTGGGGTGGGGAGCCTGAGTGCCTTGCACTGGAGATCACTTTGCTGCAAGTGTCAGGGAGCATCATTAAAATGGAAGGTGCTATAAATAAGAGATTAGCCGTATCTGTGGCGTTGCATCACTTAAAGGGACAGAACTGCTTCTGATTGCTCTTCTTGTACTGAAGGGGGCTTAGATCAGCTCAGTGGGGTTTGAGCAGAATAAAACCCCAGAGGCAAAATGCAAAACCAGGGCAGTCCTCAGGGAGGGGGGGATGCACTCTAACTCTTCCCCGAGTTCCTCTTGGTCATGTCCCTGTCCTCTCCAGAGCACAGACTCCCTATTCCTCTCTTCCTCCCTGCAGACACTGTTTACATCCTAGAAGCAAGGCAGGTGTAGCTATAATAGGGACAGGCAGTGCAGCTTCACTGTGACCCACAAGCTTGTGGAGCTCATTCTCCATAGTACAACTGTGTCCTCTGCTGCTGAGGCAGGGGGGCCCCACTCCAGCCCAGCTACACCCCTACCTGGAAGAGGTGGTGTGCGCCACCGAGGAAAGTGCAAATTGGAGACAGTATTCCTGGAGGGGTGTGTGTATGTAGGGTTGCCACCTAGGTATATTTTCCCAGGCCACTTAAGAGACATGCATGTTGCAGGGCCTGCACTGGTGCCATAGGTGCCAATGCAGGCCCTGCAACAGGTAGACTTGGGAAAATATACCTAGGTGGCAAGCCTAGGTGTATGAGGGGAGTGGGCAGGTAAGAGGAGACGAAGGGACTGTGTACCCTTGGGGACTGGAGGCATGGTTAAGGGTGGACTGGCTCCTAGGATCCCCAGCTTCACCCCTGCAAATCTCCAGCTATCTCCTCCTTTCATTTTATCTCACTTTTCTTCACTGACTATTAATTCCACCCCCACCCCTTTATGCCCTTCAGTTCTCTCTCTCCAGTCCCAGGCATCGAGTCGGGGTGGGGGAGGGGCACTGCTGTTTATGTTGCGCAGATATTGTCTAATGTGTATTTTTAGCTGGAAGTGATGGGAGCCCATGGGAGGTTGGTGAGTGGTAGCAGCCCCCTCCCCATCCCATCTGTGTGCGCGTGCATGCATACACGTGTACACAGCTGAGCCGCGCCTGCCCCTTCGCATCAATTAGCATGTTCGCCATCCCCAGCACTGCAGTGCAGCAGTGCATAGGGCTGTTGACGGGGAATTGCGACGTCCTGACCTTGATTGATTGGGATCCAAATCTGCTTGACAGCAATTAATTTTTTGAATTAACTGTCCCCTCCTCTCGGTGCCATGGCCTCCCTTCTCCCCCTCCCACCCAGGCCTGGCCCAGGCACATGAGAATCTAATCAATATCTGTAATTAGTTTCTTTGGGATGTGCCTTCTGAGCACAGGGGCCATCAATCATGCTGTCATCGGCACAGGACCCTCCCCCTTCTCAGACCCTAAAGGCAAAGGGAATAAATCCAGCCAGGCCAGGAAAGCTGGGTGGGGCTAGGATTCCCAGCAAAAATAGCCAGCTGCAGAGGGCCTTTATGGTCTAGAATATGTGGCATGTGTTAGTTCCCCTATACTGTCCTGTTGCTGCATGTTATAACCTACATACTATGCCACACTGCACTCAGGGGCCTATGAAACTATACTGCAGTGATCACAGTAATGCTCATGGAATTTGGCACCTGGCTAGATTCCCAGAAATTGCCTCAGGTGGCACAAAGTTATTGCCTCAGGAGAGAGCACTGTGAGATAGCCAGTCAGCTGCCAGCATTGCGAGCTAGCCAACGGGGTGCTAACACTGAGCTGCGGGCGTACTTCTGCGGTCAGGGAGCCCCCTGTCACAAAAAGAAGCAGCCCACCCCCCTGTGTGGATAGGTTTGTATGGGACTTTGTGGTTTTCTTAAGACCTAAGATGACCAAAAGGGATGAAGCAGTGTTGGAAAACTTATTTGCCTTCAAAACTTGCATTATTTGCATAATTTATTGTTCTTGCTGAATTTGGGATTGCTGGTCATAGAATCTGAAAGCATTTTTTTGCAGAGTCCATGGGTCTTTCTGCCTATGTGGGAATGCTTGCACATGTATTGCTTTTATAAGCCAAGCATATATACTGCATTTCTGGTCTTTCTAAGCCAAATAAGGCACAATCTTATTATAGTGCACATCCTTATAGAACAAATTCGCTTATAATACGGCATAAGGTGTGACTCCCAACATGTGTCAACAGAAATGCAGTGTGGTTTTAATTGGAAAACAAAGCACAGTGTGACCGTTCAGTGCCTTGGAAGATACAAGATTTAAACACCCTTGTTACAATGCAAATTCAGTTATAGTGTAACGTGAAGCACGTCTCTCAAATACCGTGTTAGAGCAAGGTTGCACTGTAATTGGTTGTATGAATACTGGAAGTGGGGGAAGAGATTGTCAATGTGGCTGCTCTCTCTATTGTTGACGTTCCCACCCCCGCTGCTTCCCCTCCCACATACCAGGGAATGGGTGACTGCAGCAGTGGTAGCTGTTTCCTTTGCAGTTGTTTCTCCCTTTGCCCTTGCTTGACTTATATAGCCAACACAGTTGTTTCAAGGTAGGGCCTTTCATAGACTCAAACTCAGGTCTGAGCTCAATCTTAGTCAGACTGCATTGTGAGCCTGGTCCCAATGCAGATGAGCTCTTCCATGCCCTGGTCATTCCTTGGTCTGGGGACAACTGCCCCAGAAAACCTGTTCCATTGCTTGACTGCTCTTACAGTTGAGAAGTTTTTTTCTAATATTTAACCAAAATCTGTCTTGCAGCAGTTTGAGCCCATGCCTTCTTGTTTTATCTTTGGTGACAGCATAGAACTAAGATTTTCCATCTTCTTTTTGGCATTCTTTCATGTTCTCCCTTAGGCCATGGTTAGAGCTGAAATGAGACTCCGCCACTATTCAGCTGGATGCCAACATATCCACCAGTATTCAGTATCTACTCAGATACAGAATGGTATCCAATTAGTGTCCAGTGGATATCCGTTTAACCAGATTACTGATTTACTGCGATTCCACACATTACCGATTACCGCATGTCTGTTTGTCCATATGTGTCTCTTTTGTTTTGCTCCCTCCCTCTGAACCTGGTTTTAGAACAGTAACAGCAACATTCAGTATGCAGTAATGCAGTAACCAGCTAATGTTTGTAGTAGTATTCAGTAATCTGGTTTGGCGGTTAAGCTCCATGGTAACCAGTTACTAAAGAAACCACCAAACTAACCAGAATACTGGATATTAAACATGGATAATTTTTTTGTTCTCTGTTTAGCACTAGCCACAATCCAAAACCCACCTACTTTGGAGTAGGTGGTTTCTGGACCACAGCTTTAGGCCACGATCCACCAGCCTCTTACTCCAGAGTAGCCCCCTTGAAGTCCTCTGGCTCCTTACTCTGGAGTAACAAGAGGCTGGTGGATCACGACCGTAGTCTTCTTTCCTCTAGGCTAAACATCCCCAGTTCCTTCAGCCCTTCCTCCTACGCTTTGCATTCTAACCTCTTTAACATCTTGGTTTCTCTCCTATGAATGCGCTTCAATTTGTCAACATCCTTCTTGAATTATAGTTGTTCTACTTTGAACATTGTTCTTGATGCCTGGGGTCACAGGATTATATTTAAATCTCAAAATGGCTTCACACAGGCAAAAGCTCAGCAAGCATTGCACCTTTTAGGATAGTGACAATTGGCCTCATGGGGTAGGGGCCAGATCCAGAGCCCCTTGAAATCAATGGGAGTCATCTGACTGACTTCAGTGGGCTTATCAGGTCCAGAGCAAATGGAAGAGTTCCCCACTAATAGGTGCCAAAACTCTGGACAAGGTAACTTGGTTGTCACCTGTCCCAAGGAAGAAGGCTCCATTGCCTCATGTGGAGGTTGGGCTTTAAAACATGTTTCCAAACACCACAACTCCCTCCATTGTAGAACAGGCACCTCACAGCTCCACAGAGCTGACATCCACTGCCCCTTAAAGCTTCATAGACAGAGGTACCCTACAACTCCACAGAGCTGACACCCACTGCCCCTTAAAGCTTTATAGACAGAGGTACCCCACAACTCCATAGAACAGACACTCCATAGCTCCATAGAGCTGACACTACCTGCCTAACAGAATAGAAATACCACAGCTCCAAAAAACTCCATAGAACAGACATCCCACTGCTCCATAGTGCTTCACAGAATTAATACCCTACAGCCCCGTAGAATAGAGAGCTCATAGCTGCATGGAGCCCCATAGAACAGAAAACTCACAGCTCCACAGAGTTGACACCTAACAGCCCCTTAGAACTCCAGAGAACAACCCCCGCCCGTTCAATAGACTAGACCCCCACCCCACCCCCATGGAACCCCATAAACAGAAATCATACAAGACAGGACACTGAAGATTTGAAGAAGGACATTGATAAATTGGAGTGGGTTCAAAGGAGGGCGACAAAGATGAAAAAGGGTCTGGAAGGCAAGTCTTATGAAGGAAGGTTGAAGGAATTGGGAATGTTTAGCCTTGCAAAAAAAAAAAGATTAAGGGGAGACACTATAGCAGTCTTCAACTATCTAAAGGGCCGTCATAAAGAAGATTTCAAAGAGCTGTTCTGCATTGCTACACAGGGCAGGACTAGAAATATTGGGCTCAAATTAGAGGAAGGGAGATTTGAGTGAACTATCAGGGAAACGTCTTAACAGGAAGAGCTGTGCGGCAATGGAACAGCTGCCTAGGGAGATTACAGACTTTCCATCACTGGAGGTTTGCAGAAAGAGGCTGAGCAGCCATCTGCTGGAGATCCTGTAGCTGCAGTCATCCTGCATCCAAACGGGGTTGGAATAGATGTCCTTGGAGGTACCTTATAATGCCATCATGTGCTGGTGCTTTTTTAAAAACATGTTGTAAGTTGGCCTGAGCCATTTTTGGGGCAGGGTGAGGTATAATAATAATAAATAATAATTAATTAATATTCTAAGACAGATTTCTGGGTCACATGTCAGCCTGGACACTGGACAATGATCCCTAGTTTCCAGTCTGTCCTGAAAGCCAAGTGGGTGACATCCTTTGGAGTAGCAGCCCTCCGTCGGTGGCAGCTGGTTTCTCTCTTTGCAACGAAACCAACATCCAGATATTTGTTGTCCAGCAGCAGCTTCTTCCTCCTTCAGGACAGCACTAGGGAAATAAGGACCATCCTTGGGAAGGGTGCTTTCCTGTGACTTGGGCGCTGCTGAGGAGCTAAGCCGAGTGGTTTGCATTGCAAGTGCAGACTCTAGGTGCCCAGAGGTGTTTGTGGTTATGGCTGTGAAAGGATCCTCCCTTGCTGAAGAGGGGCTCCATAGGGGAAGAAAGGGTAATGCACTTCTTCATTTCCAATCCTGGGGTCACCCATAACTCATGGGGGTCACAGGAGGCGCAGCTGTGACCCTGCTATGCTTAATCGTCGTGCCTAATGAATGAAAATGAAAGTGCATTGTCCCGCTGTCACAGCCTGTTTGCCCCGTGCTGCTTGGCCTTTGTGCACCTTGCTAGGCTGGTGTGTGTGTATTCTAGGAGCATTTTACTGAAATATAAATTGAAATATATAAATATCAATTGAAATAAATAAATGAAATCAATAAATCTTTCATGTAGCGCATCCCACTCTGATCTGAGCTGGGGGCTCGGTTCTGCAAAGCACCATGTACAGTCCAGGGAAGCATGTATGGGCAATTCATGCTCTTAAAGCAGTGGTGGGGAACCTTAGGCCCAAATGTGGCCCATGACTAGTTTTTATCTGAGCCCTTTCAAGTTCCCAGATCTGGTCCCTGGATCCAGTTCCTCCCCCCAAGCACGGCAAGACTGAGCTCAGGGTAAGGGAACAGAGAGATGAGAGCATGCACGGAAGGTTAGGGGATAGATCCATGTCCCTGATCCATTATCTGGACATGGGGTGGCCAGATGTATGGTTCATGTGATCCATTTAATCCAGGTTTCAACCTCAGAGTGCTCTCCCAGGACCCCTTCCACTGGTTCCAGTGCTCCAGGCCTGGGTTCCTCCTGCTGGCTCCCAGCTCTAGGGCACCTCTGCAGCCAGTCTCAGGAATGGAGAGGAGCACTCCCCTTTAGAGAGAGCCTTCCCTGCTGCACTGGAAACACTCTCTTAGCCCGTCTTCTCCTCAGAGAAATTCCCTGAGGCACCAGTCCTGCTCTCCTCCCCATGGTAATATCTGAGGAGCTGGTCCCCCTGCCCACACCATGATCTATTGGAGACTAGCACATGATCTACCAGTAGGTTGTAATTTCTGCTCGTGACCACTAATGGCCCTTCTCTTTCTGAGTGCACCCCTTAAGTAGCCCCACCCCCAGCTTCTATACAGTCCATGGAACTTGCACTAATTTTCAACATGGCCCCTGCGAGGCAAAAGGTTCCCCATCCCTGTCTTAAAGTTAAGCAGCTATTTTAAGAATTTTGTCAGAGCAGAGAGCTCTGTAACCATGCAGTCTCAAACCCCTAAATTACCACCCCGATGTCATGTAAACCCACACATGGTTTTAGAAGCTCTCTAAACAGCCAGATCAGTCACACAGCTCCATGACCTTCTGTGAAGTAAACCTGGACTTACAGCAGCAGCATAATGGTAGAACTGCACCAGTTTTGAGCCCAGGTCTGTGAAATGTCGTAGCTTCTGGGGGGCAACCCAGAGGGGATGGGACCATGTTATAGGGTTTAAGGTGAAGGGGCTGTCCCACCCTCCTTCTGATTTAATTTCCCTTGCAGAACGTCATGATGTCACAATGCTCCGTAGGGGGAGGGATTGTGTCAGAACAGGGGTGGGAGAGTTCCTATGGTTTGTCTCCTTTCTGATGTGACTAGGGTTGGGACTCCAGAGGGATTACCGGATTTACCAGTATTGGATCTCCCGATACCAGATTTATTGGTATCGGAATACTGGATTTTTAACATTGCCGATTTTACCGTTTTTTTTACATTGTGTCTGTTTGTTAAATGGTGGTGATGTAAAAAAAATCCGGTAAAGCTGGCAATGTTAAAAATCCGGTATTCCTATACCAACAAGTATTGGTACTATTGGATTAATCCAATACTGATAGTCCCTCCCAACCCTAGTGACTGCCCCTGAGGCAGAAAGAGGGGCCAGAATCCCAAATCAGGGAGGCAGCTGCCTTCAGAATCAGCAGCAGCAGCAATGGCCCTCTCCCCCCCCCCCCCAGAAAACAGCGGTGTGTCAGAGCCAGTACAAAGATTTGTGCCCACAGCTGAAGCACCACAAGATTTCATGCTTCTGCTGCTGCAGTGGAGGGGATGGGGGTGCCATTTCTACTGTTGTGAGGGTTAGCGGAAATTAGGGCTTGACACAAATCCCAGAGACTGTGGTTAAAACCCAGAGTCTCCAGGTCAAACCTGTAGGGGCAGCAGCCCTACTTGTCACTACCAAGGGAGCTGACTACAGAATCAGTCAAGTGGCATCTGGTGCTAGGAAGCCTTTCCTTCTTCAACAACTGCACCATGCTCCTAGTCCCTGTTTGGCTACCACAGCCTGCTTCCCCATTGTTCACCTGGGGTTATATAAAGAGCTAACAGGAAGCGTGAAGCTTCTGAATAACCAGCTGCTATTTATTTACCCTGGCTCTATTCTTTCAGCTCCTGATTTCTGGTTCCTGATTTAGTGTTTATTCTGTGGCTCATGACCCAGTACAACTTCCTGACTCTGGCCTTGGTTTGTCTTTGGTCTCAGCTTGGACTTTGACTTCCTGGCACTGATCTTGCTTGTCAGTGCTGCTGGCTGTGATCCTGATTCGGGTCCTGACATAGCTAGGTTGGAATGGGCCCTGGTGCAAAAGATGGAATGCTCCCCCTCCTGACCCCGAAGCACTTTGCAAGTCCTCAGTGGGTGCTAGTCACCAGTTCTCCTATGAATGCATTCCACATGGGTATGGCCTGGCCTCCTAGGCTCATGGGCCCCAGTGCAGCTGCACCACCTAGACCCATGGGCCTTGACAATAATGGAGTTCAGCTGTGGACTCACATCAGCTTATACGAGAATGGGCTGTGCTTCCTTGCTTAGGGTGAGCAGTCCCATTGCCTCTGCTGGGTCTGCAGCAGGTATGAGTCAGTCAATATTGCAGGACTACATCTATAGCTAGGCAAGAAATGAGAGAGGGAGCATTAAATGGAGAGCTGACACCCACCTAGAAATCCCATTCTATTTATAGCAGTGAAATGGGGGTAGAAGCCTCATACATGCAGAGAAATCTCCCAACCACAGATCCCCTGCGGACCTCTCAGGAACACATTTTCAGACTAAATGCAAGAAACCCTCCAGTGATTTTCTTTGTTCTTAGTCAGATTTTATTATTTATTTAGATTTTTAACCTGTCCCTTACTCAAAGGTTCAGGGCCATTAACAGAGAATATAACAGCTAGACATATGTAAAATATACTAACATAAAATTTGTAAAAATATAAACTTTATCAAATTCCTATTAAAAGCATTCCACAAACCCTAACTCTGCCTGCCAAATGCATGGCCAAATAGGTCTTATATTGCCTCCAGAAAATGTTCAGGATTGGGTTTTGATGAACCACAAGGAGCTCCACAGATGTGGAGCAGCCACTGAGAACTGCACCCTTGCCATGAGGACTTGATGTGGTGTTGAAATTTGCAAGAGGACCTCCAGCTGACCTTAGGGCAAGTGATGGAATGATGAATGCTCAGCTCTTCAAAATACTTGCCCTGGATTGATTCTGACCAACCAAAGGACATTGCTGCAAAAGCCTTTCCAACCAGATGTTTTGTTTTGAACAGGAGTGGTATTATATGGAACAATTAAAAGGTTAAAAATAGAATATTACAAAAACACAAAAAACTTAGCAGCAACCACCACCACCTCTGCAAAGAATTGTGTTGAAAAAGTTTTATTCAGGTTTTATGAAATTCCAGTATGTAATTGGTTGGTGGTTAGTCAGTCAGTTAAAGAAGCAGCCCGGTTGATCAGCTGAAAACTTGGCTTCTGAGTGAACACTAGCTATTTAAAGTCCCTTTTTACACATGCAAACGTGGGTCTACTGTGGGTGCTGCCCAGGAAAACACCGTGGCGGGTGGGCGTGCGTACGTACACACGCGCTCCCGCATATCACGCATGCACATGCACCTCCACCCTTCACCCACGCATGGAGCAATTGGCCAAAATGGAGATTGCTCTAATATAATCAGATAATATTATCTGATTGTCACATGTGCGGGAGGGGAGGGCTGTGTGAAAACAGCCATCTATTGCCTACTGTGACATTTTAATTAATTACTTTGCAGACAAAATTGCTCATATTCATCACAACTTTGGTGTTCCTACTTCGACTGCAGCGTTGGAGTTTGTCACCCACTGATGTGGAGGATGTGGTTGGAGCAATGTGGGTAACCAGTTGTGAATTAGATCCTTGCCTGTCCTGGCTGGTGAAAGCCAGCAGGAAGACGTTGGTGCCATTGCTGGCTGGGGTTGACACTTTGGATGGTTAGGTTGTCAGACACCCTTAAAATGTGGTGGTTCGGCCCCTGCTCAAGAAGCCATCTTTGGATGTTGACTCCCCAGCCAGCTGTTGCTCTGTCTCTAATCTTCCCTTTTAGGGAAGGTTATTGAATAGGTGGTTGTCTGGCAGCTTCAGGCTCATCGCAATGCTATCAGATTCCTGGACCCATTTCAGTCAGGTTTTCATCTCATCTGGGGTACAGCATGGAGACTATGCCTGCAAATTGGCAAAGGAAAGTATGTCCTGTTGATTTTGTTAGACCTTTCAGCGGCCTTTGATACATTTGATGATCATGAGATGTTGTTGACACAACTGCACGGCCTAGTAGGAGTGTGTGGGACTGCTCTCGAGTATTTCAATTCATTTCTGTCTGGGAGGTTCTAGTGGGATGTGATGGGAATTGCTTGTCGTCGCCTCGGGGCCTCCCCTGTGGTGTCCCACAGGGTTCCATCTTGTCTCCCCTCTTGTTCAATGTGTATCTGAGACCGCTGGGTGAGATCCTTCGGAGGTTTGGAGTGAGGTGCCCTCAGTACACCAATGACACCCAGCTCTATCTCTCTTTTTCATTTGACCCAAGTCCTGCAGTCTCAGTTCTTACCTGATGCCTGTCTACTGTTGGGATGGGGACTGGATAAAGTGTGTTACCTCAAGGCTAGATTACTACAATGCACTCTACAAGGGGCTGCCCTTGATGACTCTTTGGATGACTCTTTCAGCTGGTGCAGAATAGGGTGGCCTGACCAGGATGCTAATAATTGTGTCAGACCTTTATTATCTGATGTCAGAAATGCATGGTGATATATTAGCTAGCTAGAGATCATTATTTTTGTTAGGCCTTTCATCTGATTCAAATTTCTACTTGATTGCTGCTCACTCATTAATTGACCAATTAATTGATTATGTACTAATATACTACAAAACCTCAATGTAGCTTTATACAACACAAGTGGATAATTGTTTTTTGGTTGCTGGTGACTTCTTGTTGTTTTAAAAAAAAATACTTTAAAATGTTTAATTTTAATTTTTCTTTTACATTTTTTTAAATCATTAATTTGTTTTTACATTTACTATTTTAATCTGTCATCAATATGTAAATTGATCTAGCTATTCATCAATGAATGCTTGCAACCCTGATTTTTATTTTAGATTAGGGAGATTTAAAGGTTGTGTGCTCTTTGGGGCAGGGCTCTCTCTTGCTATTTTCACAGTGCCTAGCACACTGGGGACTCCTGCTGCTAAGGCAATACAACTGTAAAATACCATTAATACCCAGGCTGTTGCATTATTTCCAGGGAAAGATTGTACCAATGACAGATCAGCAAAGCTTCAATGGTGCGAAGCATAAAAAACTCCACTCCTGTAACAGATCTGAGCAAGGAGATCTGCACCCAGGTCTGCAGGGTTGCAAAAGGATTGGGAAGGGTATAGTGCCGTCACTGCTGCCACAGTATCCCGGGAACCTGGCATATAGATATAGAGCTGGCTGAGCTGCCCTCTTCCCCAATCCTGACGCATGCTAGGGGTGCATGGAGAGAGAGAGGATGTCTGAACGCCACAGTGGGTGGGCTTAGGATCAGCTGCAATTGCATGCTTTGATATGGTGTTCCTTCACAGATGGGATGAACACAGCAAACAACAATGACTTGAAAACAACCAATTTCAACAAATTAATTTTTGGGGTACATGGAGGGGGGACAGGTAAAGCAATCAGCACCATGTTATTAAAGCAATGTGACTTTCTGGTTTAGGGTTCAGACTATTAGGGTTGCCACTTGGGGTGTTTTTTTACCTGACACTTCCGTAGGCCAAAATGGAAGTGTCAGGTAAAAAACGACCAAAGAAGAAGTCCTACAGACTATGTGTGCACAGTTCATGTGCCTAGATAATGTTACAGCCCAGAGCTGCGGACTTCCAAGAAACAAGCATTTAGCTCAAAAGGACATTCTGCTTCCATCCCGTTTCATCAACATTGTAAACACTCTCAGCACCACAGGCTTTTTTTCTATATGAAATCTGCAAGCTCTTGATGGAAGGAATGAGCTGCTGGCTGATAAGTTTCTTGTCTTGAATATCAATATGATGTATGTTGTGGTGAGAACTGAATCATTCAAGTTGCTCTAACCCTTGAAGTCAGGCTTATCATTCAGTCATGTCCAAAGCCTTTCCCAAAGAAGTGGGGACACAGTTCTTTTTGCAAGCCTCTTCTTTTGGGGTAATCAAGAGTCAGTAGCCCTGTCTAGTACAGCATTCTCCATGTTCTAAGTCTAGAGCTGCCAAGCTGGATGAGCCCTGCACTAAACCCCCATGCACTGCACTGCACTCCACCCACAGAACTAAATCTGGATTGATAACTAGAGCTAACTATCCCTGACAAGGATTTAGCCAGTCTCCTCTTAAAACCTCCAGTGAAAGAGATTCTGTAGCATCCCTTGGCAACTTATTTCATTGGTTGATAGTTCTTCCAGTTAGGAAATTCTTCTTCGTATGATTTCCCCTCCCCATGCTTCTTACTTCACTATCCAGTAATGAAACAAAATGTAGGAGTGGATCTCAGTTGTTGTTCAGTTGCAAAATCATGCCTGTCACTCCTTCACCAAAGTCATGTGCCAGTGTTATTGTGATTTAACTTCCCCTAACCTTTCTGTGATCTCAGCTTTATTTTGAAGCACTGAGCGCTGTTTGCTTACATTGGGTGTCTCTTCACACAGAGCTCTGCCCCACCTCACCCCAGGACAGGCTGTCCATTTAAAGGCAGATGATCTATGCCTGAGCAGTGCAGTAGCTGTCCACCACTTTGGGCAACGTTACCATGCAATGCAGTGGCTCGTATGCCTGGCAGCTGCCAGATATTCACCCCGTTCCTGTGGATCCTCTCCTGGATGATCTGGCGTGCCACCAGATGTGCAGGTGAAGCAGAGGTGGGTCAAGCTGTCCATTCTCTGGGGCACTGGCTGGAGGAAGGGCTGCTGTTCATGTACTCGGTGGATAGCTGATGCAGCCCCATTCTTGGCTGGGTGTTGCCCTGGCAATGCCATAATGTTGCAGGTAATCTGCCTGCAACACTATGGTGTGGGGGATAGGTGCCAGACAAGTGGACCATGTAGACCCAGGATTTAAAATGGACCCAGGTGCAGCTGCAAGCAGACATGGGGGTGCACCCCAGGACTTGCTCCAGGGTTCAGCACCCCTGCAGCCATGTAAAAACACCCATTATCCTGATGTAACCACCAATCAGAAAACCACTGTGTCCTTGAAATGCAACCTTTCCAAGCTAGGTCTGTGACAGGGCACAGGAACCCTACCCTGGATGGGGGATGAGAAGAAGCTGGGATGTAGCCAGAAAATGAATTAGGGCTACTGCCTCTTTAAGAACCCACAATCAAAGGCCTAAGTGGGACACTTAGGGTGCAGCTACACAAGATGTTATCCTATTGTGGGAAAATGCTAGGGATGCAGCATGTAGCAAGATTGTCCAAAGTGGGATAACCCAAAGTGGGTTAAAGGGCCTGCCTCCCATGTGGCCAGGTCATGCAACCCTTCCACAAAATGGGGTCTGTGGATCAGGCCTAGAGGAGTGTGCTATCCCCCCCCAACAGCTGATCACAGGGGAGCAGAACCTGGGAGGAGTGTACGCCCTCTCCCTGATGCCTAACAGCTGATCCAAGAGGGAG
Organism: Sphenodon punctatus; assembly: GCA_003113815.1. Classification (NCBI taxonomy): domain Eukaryota; kingdom Metazoa; phylum Chordata; class Lepidosauria; order Sphenodontia; family Sphenodontidae; genus Sphenodon; species Sphenodon punctatus. Next base: position 98,079 of record QEPC01004821.1, on the reverse strand, counting down.
GCCTGGAAAGGGTGTGTGCACGCTCTTCCCAGGCCCCCCTCCCCGCATTCCACCCACCCAACAGCTGACTGGGGGAGGAGGGGCCCAGAGGAGCGCATGCTCCCTCTCCCCACCCCAACAAACAGCTGATTGGGGGAGGGATGTCCAGAGGAGCATGGATGTGCCCCTCTCCCCACCCCAATCTTCTCCAATCAGCTGTTTATCGAGGTGGGGGGAGGGGCGCACACACGCTCCCTCCAGGGTCCTCTCCCACTGCAATCAACTGTTAGGTTTGGGGGGTTGCCCTCCAACAAGTGCCTAGCAGCAGCGGGCCCAATCCTACAGTGCAGCAGGAGTCGGAGCATCCAGGCACATGTGGCCGGCTCCTTGGCCCAGAGAGCTGCAAGGGAGCAGACTGTATGACCAGCTCTTTTCACCTGCCCAAAGTGTGGTGGCTGTGCTTGCGTGCCATGGGGCGTGGGGGGGAGGGCTCAGGCCTGCCCCAGCTCATGTGGAGTGGAGACATGCTTAACGGACACAGCTGTGAAAGGATATAAGAGCTGAGGAACTCTGAGCCAGGGGTTTTGTTGCTTGCTGGAGGCAACTGGGAATAAAGCTCCAGGGAAAGTCTCCAGAGAAGGGTCTTACTGAGGCAGCAGGTCACAAGGCTACCTAACTGTGGGCCAGAAGGGTTAACCCAAACCCAGCCCTGGCAATTCCAGAAGGTTGGTGGACTGAACCTCGCCACACCAGGATATGACATCGCTGGATGCAGGTGGGATCTGTTTTGTATATCTCCCAGAAGGCCTTATTAAGGGGTCTATGAACTGTCTGGGGACCCATGATTGATGGGACAAGCCCCTACAGGAGGACGGGGCTGGCTGTAGAGGTGGTGGAGGCCAGACGTTAAACCTTAAAAAAAAACAACTAACAAGGCACTGAAGCCGGATAAGGGTGTGGCAGCTGCTCAGAGTTAATTCCCCTCTTCAGTCAGAGCACTCCTCCAGGAGGAGAGCAAGGGAGGTTGCCACAAGGCCACAAATAACGCAAAGATTCTGCCAGGACATGGAAAGGTGAATTTGAAGGGGCTTTGGTGACTACCTGCTCCTTAAAGCCAGGATTTCTGAAGGGAAATGTGATAAATGGTCACCCAGCTGGCAGTCAACCATGTGTAAGGAACAACAATTGGCCAAATTTAAGCTGACACAGCTCCGTGTCCTTAGGAGAGTTATGCCAAATGTCAGGACATGGTGGAATGTTGAATGCACGTCATCAGGGTCTTGGGAAGTTTCCTTAGTCACTCCTCCACCATGAATGCAGTGTAGACAACAGAAGCCTGGCATCTGTACTCTGATGGCTCATAACATCTCTGCTGTTGATCGGCCATTTCTGCTCTTCATGCACATTGGTACCTTGTTCCATGTAGGGCCACCACAGGAAGTAGAAGGTGTCTTGGCAACAAAGCAGGTCCTTGCTTCAGCTTTGTTCCAGGTACTGCCTGGCCCTGTTTGACTATCCAGCTTTGTCCTGGCATAGTACATTGGTGTCTATCTCCAGTCTTGTGATTCATGTCTGGTATTGGCTTTTTGCCACCATGGTTCCTAACTGAGCCAGCCTTCTGGACTCTATGCTCATGTTGTACATTGGATTTGTGGTCAGGTCTTGGCAGGCAACAAGGAAGAATTCAGTGGGTTCACTTCTTATCTGTGAACAAGAACTACTGCACCAGTAGAGTCAGATTCAGACTCCTCTCTCTCTCTCTCTCTCCATTGATGTGAATGCCAAATGGTTCAGAAGTTATGCTGTTGCAACTGAGGTCAAAATTTGATCCTTTGAATTTATTCAAAAGCCAAGCCCCATGGACAAAATAGGTGCTTTCTAGGTTATCTTCTGGATTGTGGGGGCGCTTTGCTAGGTTGGAGCTAGCAATGAAACAAGTATATCCATCATTATCTGCTCTCTGGCTGTATACCACAGTATCCACCAGCATCCGGCCAGATGCCAAATGGTATATAGTTAGTGTCTGGCAGCTATCTAGTTAACTGTATAGCCAATTTACCATGATACCGTGCATTCTTGTTTATTGCATTATGGTTTGCTCATAATTTAAAAACAAAACAAAAAAACCCTCACTCCCTCTGGGCCTGGTTTCAGAGGAGTAATGGTAACATTCGGTATGCAGTGATGTGTTACTACATTACTGTATTACTACTAATGCGGTAAACTGGTTAACATTTTCAGTATTATCTGGTAATCTGGTCTGGTGGTTAGCCTCTGCAGGGTGGGGCTGCCCTTGATGACCGTTTAGAAGCTGCAATTGGTGCAGAACGTGGCAGCCCGTCTTCTGTCAGGGGGCAGGTCACTGGGAGCAAATTGCATCACTGCTTTAGAATCTGCAAATTCGAGGTGCTGGTTTTGACCTATAAAGCCCTAAACAGTCATTGTCTGGCTCCTACTTAAGAAGCCATCTTTGGATGCTGACTCTCCGGCCAGCTATCATCCTGTCTCTAACCTTCCCTTTGTAGAGAAGGCTACTGAATGGGTGGTTGCCCGATAGCTCCAGGTTCATCTCGATATCATAGGATTCCTGGACCCATTTTAGTCAGGCTTTCATCCTGGGTGTGGCACCAAGACTGCACTTGTGGCCTTGATCAATGACCTGCACCTGGAGACTGACAAGGGGAATTCTGACCTGATGATCCTGTTAGATCTTTTGGCAGCCTTTGATACAGTTGATCACGAGGTGTTGTTGACACGACTGCAGGATCTGGCGGGGGTGTGCAGGACGGCTCTTGAGTGGTTCTGCTCCTTCCTGTCAGGGAGGTCCCAGAGTGTGGTGATGGGCAATTGCTTGTTGTCTTTTCAGGACCTCCCCTGTGTGGTTCTGCAGGGTTCCATTCTGTCTCCCCTCTTGTTCAACGTGTATAAGAGGCCGCTGGGTGAAGCCATTCGGAGGTTTGGGGTGAAGTGCCATCAACATGCTGACGACACCCAGGCTGGGGATTTTGGGGGTTGTTTTTGTTTTTAACTGTTTTTTTATTAATTTTTAATATTCTGTTGTATGTATTTTATATGTTTTTATGTTTTGTTTGTAAGCTGCCCTGAGCCTTCTTTTTAGGGAAGCGTGGGATAAAAGTTTAAATAAATAAATAAAATGAAATAATAAAAGGCTTGGGCCCCAAGTATCTGAAAGACCTCCTCTTCCCTCATGTTCTGTCACGGTCTTTGAGGTCAACCAGGAGCATCCTCTTTCAGGTACTATCTGCCTGTGAGGTTTGTACAGCAAGGGTCCGCAGAGAGACATTCTTGGCGGCTGTCTCACAATTATGGAACTCTCTCCCCTTGGAGATTTAATTAAATCCAAGTCTGCTCATCTTCTGGAAGCAATGTAAGACCTTTTTGTTTGGCCAGGTGTTTGGCAGGCAGAGATAGGATTGGGTTGGACGGGTTAGGGAAGGGCCTTGGGAATTTTTTAGCTGTTTTTATATGATGTAAGCCACCCTGAGCCTTAATAAGAAGGGCAGGGTAAAATTGGAATAAATAGATAAATGGTTAGTTACCAAATATCCACCAAACTAACTGAAATACTGGATATTAACCATGGATAATTTCGTTGCTGTCCAATTCAGCACTACTTGGAGTGGTCCCTGGTACAGAAGATGGAATGGGGACTCCATGTCCTCCCCTCCCAGTGACAGAGGACACAGCTGCATCAGGGAACAAGTCTCCACCCCCCAGGATTGTGGTGACCCCTGGCACAGCTGTATTGCCTTCCCTACTGTAGTTATGCCCTTGACAGAGGGGCGAGCATAGCATTGGGATAGATGGAACATTTGCAGTTAGGAATGGAGGTCTGATTTGTGTACCCTTTTTGCACCAATAAGACTATCAGAAGCATAGCTATCATAGGAACAGAAGGGACATTTATCCTTGGGCATAAGCTGGGGGTGGTGGAACAGAGCTCAAGCTGGGAGAGGCAGGCACAAATCCTGTCCTGTTGTGGTGTGGCCGGGTGGAGACTGAGCTGAGCAGAAGCAGATGTTTCTACAGTGTGCGGCGCACGTGAAACAGAACCCACCCCAGTGGGCAGCACAGGGTGGAGCAAGCACCAGTGGCAGTGGCACAAGACAGGCAGCACAGCTGCAGCCTTCAAGGGTCAGGTGCAGCAAGTGGAGGGAGGGAGAGGCACTGGGGGATGGAAGGAGGGGAGCGGGTGGGACAGGGGAGAAGCTGGTGATGGGAGGCCCCAAGTCCATTTCTTGCACCTGTGTCCATTCCAACCTAGCTATGCCCCTGAAGACTATCATGGTTATAGATGTGATTTAATTTTTGCTCTAGTTCTGTTGTTACAAACTCTGTTCTTCCTAAGCTTTTTTATCCCTTGTGACAGGAGGGTGGTGGCAAGCCCTTGCAGGACCAGTCACTTAGTAGGTCAGCACTTGGGCCACATCTACCTGGAACCCACTTGGCTCCCTTTGAGCAGGATGGAGCAAGAGATGTTCATAAAGCTGAGCTCCAGGCCCAGCTGCGCAGAGGAGTGAGCAAGCAAGGAGAGGCTAGGCTGAGGAACCACAAGCTAGGGTCTGCTAGAGGAAAGGGCTGTGGTGAGAGAGGCCACAACTGGGAACTGTCCATTATTTGGTGATAGTTGTCTCACTTCAATAAAAGAGCACTATGTGAAAATTCTGCCCTGCAGTCTGCTTATGGGAGAAGATGGGAGAATGGTTCTGCCCCCAAAATACAGTGAATGGATACCACCCAATGCCCCTTCACTGCTCTCCTTTGAAGCAATTTACCAACACCCTTCATAAAATGTGGGGCCAAAAATGACATTACTCCAGCAGAGGCCTTACCTCTGAACAGAGTGACACATCCTGTGTCTCTTATGATATTACTGCCAATACATTCTAAATTAGCTTTGGTCCTTTTTTGCACCACCACATTTTGATTAATATTCAGTTGATCATCTTCTCCAATCTCCAGATCATTCTCTACAGTGCTAGTCCCTCACCAGATGTTCCACATTTTAGGCTAGAGAGAATGTGGTTGCTGTGTTGGTCCCAAATGCAAGAGATGGAGATAAAATAGTTCAGACAATACCTTTTATTGGACCAACGTCTTCTAGAGAGTGTTTACAAGATATCCTCTGACCTACTTTGTCCCACATTGTAGGAACAGACGTTGTTCTGTTGTGCTGAAATGGAGCATCAGCAAGCCTTGAGATGCCCTTAAGGCAGGGGTGCAAAATCATTTCCCTCCCAGGGCCATTTTGAAAATTAATGCAAGCTCCGAGGGCCACATAGAAAGTGGGGGGTGAGCGGTGCTTAAAGGGTGTGCTCAGGAACAGTCTAGATTCTGGATCTGTGCCATGTGGATCTGTCCCTATCCTTTTGCATGTCCTCATATCTGCTCCCTTATCCTGAGTTCACTCTTTCAGTGATTGGAGATAGGAACTGGATCGAAGGCCAGGCCAGATCAAGGAATTGGAAAGGGGCCACAGACCAAATATTCTACAGCCACATTTGAACACCCACCCACCCCCTCCAGGCCTGAGGTTCTCTTTGCTTGCCTTAAAGAGCGAAGGAAGGAACACAGAACAGATTTATGGCAAAGTTTCATGACTCCAGATTAAAACAGCAGAAGTATAATACTGCATATCAGAACAGAGGCAGCAGCAGAGCTGATAGGGACCCAGAACGGAAGGTCAGGATTGAGAGGTATTAACAGAGATTGGTGGAGGTGCAAGACTAGAAGATCAGGGCCTGCACTATCAAAGTTCTTTGGTCCTGATTAGTAGAGTTGTTTTGAGAGAGGTGCCTAATGCAATGCCGGCTTCTCATCCCTGTGCCATAAACATCCACGGTGCCTAAAGAGATTTAATGAAAGGTAAGGCTGCCTCTTGACATTCTAACTGCAATTGTGAGAGCCTTGCTTTAAAAAAGAAGCATATTAATGGAGGGACATGATTGGAATTTTAGTGGCCTTCGTTCCCTCCTCCACAGCCCTGCTGTTCAGCTAAAACAGTGAGGAGCTAGAAGAGTTTCATTTCAAGGTTTCAGTCTATTATTTTGTAAGTGAAGAGGGCAAGGAGAAGAGAGCTTGTGTTTAGACATCTGTGCTGTTTGCAGTTGGTTCACTTAGGAGAATGAAATGTACCTTGTTTTCATGAATGGAGAAACATTAACATCTGGCTTAGAAAACGCCACGTTAGCTAATACCATGTAGCAGGGTTCTAGCTGCTGGGAACATCAGCCTGGGCTTCTAAGGCTGTGTGGTTCAAAGGGTAGAGGTTCTGTGAAACCTGGGATCTAGTCCTGGTCTGCATCATGACTCCAGCCTGCTTGCCCATGGAACAAGGTAAAACCTGTCCAGGATAGAAGGCTTCTGAGGTGACACAAGGTCCGGTGCTACAATAGAGGCAAAAGGCAGCTGCCTAGGGTGACAAGTTGAAGGGGGTGGCAAAAAACTGCAGCTATCCCTGGCACTGGTAAGCTCTGCCCTGGGATTGCAGCAGGAGAGGCAGTGGGGGAGCTGGGGCAGCCTAGGGTAGCAAAAATCCTTGTGCCGTTCCTGGGTGGCACTGAAGAATTTGCAAGACAGTTAGATCAGAGTGGTGAACCTTTCACTTCCTCTTTGAAAATTAGTGCAAGCACCCTGGGCTGAATAGGAATTGAGGGCAGGGGTGTGTCAGGATAGGGGAAGGAAAGGAGGGTCCAGATCATGGATCTATCCCCTATCTTCTTTGAATGTATGCCCTCATCTCTGCTTATTTTCTCCTGAGATCACTTTCAGTGTTTGAGAGTAGTGACTGGATCCATAGCCCAGATCCAACAATTGGAAAAGGGCCTGTGATGAATTGGCTGCCATTAGTGGACTAGTCTTGCAGGATCAGTCCAAACAGTCCACAAACACATGGTTTTCCCATTACAGTTTAAGTGTATTTGAGTGTCAAGATCAAACATAATTCCAAACTCACATTTCCTGGGTTTCCAACCCCAATCCAGATCTGTGTCAGGCTCTCTGCCCAAACCCTCTACCTTGGGTTGGATCAGTACTATGGACAGCTCCCAGCTTCCAGCCTGCTGGACTTCAGCTCTGCCCAGGCCAGGCACTCTAGCCAATACCAGCACTCAAGCTCTAGTCTTTCTGCTGACTGCGTAAAGTCAGAGCATGTTATTCTAATAGTCCCCAAAGGAGACGGGACAAAGGCTATGAACAGGCCTTCTTAAAGGGCCATCGCCTGCTCTGTCACAAGTCCAAATCAGCAGTGAGCTGGAGGTTCCCCACCCCTGACTCTGAGTTTCACTGAGAGTGGTGCAGATGCGTGTGCAGACTCTCTCTCCCACCTACCCCTTCTTGCTTTGTTTCCCACCCATGTTTGTGCTGTCCGTATCATACACATAACCCATGTGACAGCAGGTCCTGTGCCCCTCTCTTGTGTGCAGTTCAGTAAAGTATGTGGGAGTCCATTACAGTCTGTTTAACAAGTCTGGCCCACAGAGCAGAGCTGGAAGCTATTTCCCCATCCATGGGCCACTTTATACATGTACTGACCTGTGAAGTGGATAAAGTCTAAGGGAAGGCTCTCCAGAAAAGGGCTGGGTAAAAGGGCACCCACTGCTGTAGACAGATGTGGTACTGTGGAGGCAGCAAGGCAGAGAGGGCAGCAGAAGAAGTGGCATGGGGTGCCAGTGTGGAGCCTGGCCTGGGCCCCAGGAGGGAAACCTGGCATCTGCCCTCCTGTCCCTGGATGCCCTTCCACAGCCCCACCTGCCTCAGTCAGCACTCCCAGGCTATGATGCCAGCTCTATCCCCACAATGGGCCACACAAATAAAGAGAGGTAGGTGGAAACATAAGCATCTGCAAGTTACAAACCTCCCTGTAACAAGGCATGGTCCTTGCGAGGTGTCTGCAGGATGAGCCCCTCAAGAACCCCGGTCTGTACAGGATCATTGCTCATTTGTCACCAACAGTACTTTGTACACACAGTCCCAAGTACAGAGTTCAAGAGAGCCTCTTCCTTAGGCCCTGCCTGGCTAGGCCCAGTCCCTCCCAGCCAGGTATCAAACCCCCATAGGCCCTCCAGGCACAGTCCCTTCTGAAACCAGGATCTCTCTCTTCACTGTCCCTGCTACACTCCCAATATTTCAAGAAGTGGCCAACGAGGGACATAAGCCCTGTCCTCTCACATGCATTCACACATACTCATCCCTACCCACTGTGCAGCAGCCCCTCCTTCCTAATGATTGTGGTGGCAGCCCAGTGCGGGAGGTGCAGGTACTAGCTGTGGTGGGGCTGACCACCTGCCTGCCGGACACTCTGGCTGGTTGCACACAGGGGCTCTGGCAATGGCCACATGTGGCCTCCACCAAAAGCAGGGCATTTCCCTCTGAAGGCAGCACCACAGGGTTTCCCTGTAAAAGCAGGGTGGTCTCAGCTAGGGTGGAGCTATTGGTTGCAAAGATATCCTGGGGGCTGCATACAAAGGGGGATGGGACAGAAAATGGCCTTAGGGCCAAAAGCTCTCCCAATCCTGAAGGGACTTAGGCTTTTTAGGTTTAGATGTCCCTGCTTCAATTCTCAGTGTAGCAGCCAAGACGGCAGCTTAAACTCTTTGAAACAGGGATTGTCCTGTCTCCTACTAAGTATCTATATCCAATTTGCTAGGCCTATGATCCTGATTTCACCCTTGTGCCAGTACCAGGGCACTTTGCCTCTTACAGTCCTTGGGTCTCTTGGAAATGGGATCCTATATCTGCAGAGCAAGCAAAATTCATGACTCATTGGCAGGTGAGCGCCAGGGACAGAGAGGTCCTAGAGCAAGGTTGCCACCTCTCTCAGAGAAGATACCCTGACAGTGCTAATTGGCATTAATTTTCATGCAGTTGTTCTTGTAAATTTTTGCAAATTAAAAGGAACATTTCAGTTTGATTAATAAAAAAACTAAAGGCAGGAGGTAGATGCAGGATACATGGCAGAGGAGCTGGGTGCAGAGGCTTGGAGGTGCGAAGGTAGATGGACAGTCTCAATATCCTGTGCACACAGGGGCTCCCTGGACAAGGTCCACCCACCACAATCAAAACAGGAACTTCCCCTGGGCAGCTGTATCTGGCTAATGCTGCATGGTTTCTTCTGCTCCCTTCTCCAGCATATACAAAGGCAGATAAAATATAAGGTGATAGTTGACTGACCCTGAGAACTATTGGCTTAAACCTCAGTCTCAAGATGATGCTTGAAAATCATGAGACTCAGGGTTAAACCCTGGGAGCTAGTAACTGGGTCTCTCCATAGCAGTCAGGAAGCGTTATCAAGGGTGAAGGCTATGTCTTCTTCCTGGTCAGTCATGGGGAAGGGGGCAAGGGCTGAGTTAGCAATACCCACCAAGAGGAAATCTCCTCACTAGCTTACATGACTTCCAAGCACTAAGGCAATATGAGCATGTTGACAGCAGTGAAGGTCTACGTGCACTGGGCCCACTCCAATGACTCTAACAGCTGTTCCTTCCCGGTTTGACCTAGAGACTCTGGCTTTTGATCCATCATCTCCAGGCTCTGGGTGAAGCCCCTATTTCCCAAGAATTTTAAATTAGGGTCAGGACACACTTATGAGATGGTTACCACCTACTCCAGGCTTCCACCTAGAGGGGGGTAGGGCCATGTCAATGTGGTGGGACAAAGGAGCTTTCACGCCCCTTTGTGATGTAATCCTGCCTCTTACTAAGCATCATGATGTCATGATTCTCCATAGAACTAGGGCCACATTGCAAAGGGGGTTAGAGGGTCCCTATGGCTCACTCCCTTTCTGATGCATCCACCCTCTGTTGCTCCTGGAAGCCCTGATTTTTCCAGGGCTCTGATTGTTCCACCCTCTGACTGACCCAGAGAAATGGAAGCTATCCATGGAACCCAGAGCCTCCAAGCAAAATGAGTCACCAAGCAAGAGCAAAAAGATGTGGCAAGCCTAGCCATGCCAGAAAGGTGTGGAGTGAAGAGGCTATCCCACCTCCTTTCTGACATTTTTGGTTCCGTGCTTCAGAATAGGTGACTATCCTACTTCTGACTTGCACTGGATTGGATAGGAGGTGCATCAGGCATAACTTCTGAGTGGAATGCCTACTTGGCATGGGTATAAATGGGGGGGGCACAGTTTGGGGTACAGGCATAAGTCCTTTTCTTAATCTTGATTCTTTGCAACCCACAGGGGTAGCATATAGGGGAGTTGCAAGGTGCTGAAATGAAGGAGTCCATCCCCTGTCCCAATCTGCTGTCCACCAGCATTTGAAGTTCCTGGCAGTTGGACAAGAGGGTGGAGTGGTTTCCATTTGGGGTGGGGGGAAGCTTTGGAGTTATTAAGGAGAAGGAGCTGTCCTGCCCTCACACTGGGTTGCTGTATTAACCCACAGCTAATTGATGATAATTTCCACATAACCCTCCATCTCTTTAATGTTTGTTCTTGTTTATATAAGCCAGATCCTCTCAACAATAACAGGAGATGAGGGGGAATCAACCCTTCACAGATTTGGGGTCTGGGTTTCAAAGGACTTCAGAAATCAATAAAGAAAGATGAGCCAGGGACAGAACCCAGGAGTTCTGCTTTCTCAACTGGACCCTGCTACCTGGCCTGTGCAAGGGATTTAGGATTCAGCCCGATGAAACCATAAAGCCACCTGGTGACTATTTTGCAAACTGAATTAAATTCAGGTGAGGATAATTTCTTTGGGGGCCTCAAGCTCTGATAATGTGATAGCCTGAAATGAAGGAGAGTGCATTCTATGCATTAACCATCTACATTCCGAAGATGGCGACGAGAAAGAGGCATTCCACACAAGGCAAATTAATAGATGACATGCCCGATTTTTAAAAAAGGATGCTGTACCTTTAAACCCCCCTCTGCTGCTCCCAGATTTAGGTCAGGCTCACATATCTGATGTGGAAAGCAAATCCGATGCTAAAACCTATTCAATTAAAAATGCAGCAAAGCAGGGGGGATTATTTCCTTCATCTGCACCTCCTGTCCATGCTCCACAATCCCACGTCCTTCCACATTTGCTGTTTGCCTTTTCTTCTTACAGATACTCATCCCAGCACAAACAGGGAAAAAGTGACCAGAGGGGGCTGGAAAAGGCATCACAATGCGTTTGGGAATTCTAGTGAGGATGAGAAACATAATCTCATCCCCCAAAGCCATGGAGTGATATCTATGTATCTTATCTACCCACAAAGCACACAACTTATCACTAATGGGACGCTACTGGTTTCTGCAGGGCTTATGTTAGCAGATTGATTTGGCCTAGTATCTGCACCAAGACTTGAACCAAAGGATGCTTGGGACACTTGTATTCTGAAACAGAGGTAGGATACTGTTTTGGAAGACAGCTTCCTGATTGGCTGCTGGTGATGTCATAGCCCTGCCCAGGCTTTCCAGGATGGATGCACCCAATAGGCTTCTATTTTGCATGTGGGTTCTTAGTTTTGACGTCTGCCTAGATTCTTTGCTGTAACAGCAGCCAGTGCTGAATAGCAGAGCAAACGCTTCCTCATATGACAACCTTGCTGTCTTTGACCGTGCTCCTCCATCATTCAGCATGCCCTAGTTTCTGCCCCACAGGCAAGAAACAGTGAAGTAGGCACATTCACGCCTGCGGGAAAGCATTGTTTGAAGACTGGGCATCCTTTTCACAACTTGGTCAATCACCTTTACAAACGCACATAACAGCTGCAATCAGGTGCATCTCGGCATTCTGACCTGATCAAAGATGCGGCTGATTTGCATGTGCGTCCTCTTTCCTGATCTTCTAATGACACTTTCCCGCAGGTGTGAAAGATAAGGTCTTGGACTTGCATGTGGAAGAAGAGGGTTCAAAATCCATCTTAGCAGTGAATGCACTGGGTGGCTTTGGGCAAGTCACTGTGCCTCATCCCCAGTTTCCAGATGTAGAATGGGACTAATAGTGAACTATATAAAGATTGTAAAGCACTTTGAATACTGCAAGGCAAGTGCTATATAAATAATAATACTGTCCCTGCTACTTTGCAAAAGCAGGAGCCTGAGCATCTTCAGAAGGCAATGTAAAACCTATTTATTTAGCCAGGCTTTTAGCAGGCAGGGTAGGGTTCAGAGGGTGGAGTAGGAATAGTTCTTATGGGAATTTATGATGGTTTTAATTGGGTTTTATATTTTTGTATATTGTGAGCCATCTTGAGCCTGTAGGAAAAGGTGGAATATAAATAAAAAATAAACAAAATGAAAAATACTTTGCAATCCTGGTACTCCCCTATTTCAATTCACTGTAAATCAAAGTAGCAGGGGGTTACAATCCTTCTTTGAGGAGAGAGAGAGAGAGACAGACAAAAAGATTGGCATTCAAGCCTCGGGCACCTTGATCCTTGTTGCCTCCCAGGAAAAGGACTTTAGAAGACAATAGAGGGATGATGGAATGACAAGAAACTCAGTAGAAAGATAAGCAGGAGAGTTTCTCTCCCTCTTTATGCACTTGGAATGATGGGAGGTTTATGCGTGCATGGAGGTGCATGAGAGGCAGAGCTTATTCACTGAGGGGGGTGGAGTTTTCTGGCCGAGGGGCAGGACTTATCCCTCTTTAGTCACTTGAAATGTTAGGAGGTATGCCTTCTCCTCCACTCCTATGGCCTGGGTCTGCTTCGCCCACCCCCACCCAGTCTTCCTGGCCCCTTTCTCTTTCTCCCACCCAGCCCTTCTCCTGGTTGGTGAGGGCTTCAGTGTCCACAGGGACACCAGGAGCTGCAGTAGTGATCTTGATTATATATACATCAACTATGCTGAAGTGCAGTGCCCCCTAGTTAATCTGCCCTGTCCCTGCAGAAGCCTGTTTCTCTAATATCAATCATGTTGCTTTCCACTCTGCTTTTTCTCTTTCCTTTCCCACATCTTGGCTGGAATCCTTGCCTTGCTTCTGACTTCTGACTTTTCTTTCCCTCTTGACTCTGCAATTCAGTCTGGGCCATTGTTTCAACGGCTGGTGACTGCACTGTGTTCTGCTCAGTCAAACCACTATTGACTTCAATGGGAACCTGAACTAAGGGGAAGAGAGTGGGTCCCTTATGCTTCAATAGAAGAATATTTTGCCTTCCTTCACAGGATCTCAAAGCACTTCCCACATCATTAAGAAACAGGCTAATTCTTGCAGCCCCAGTCCATCTAACAACTCAGCTGCTGAACATTGTTGTGTTTAGCTTGCCAAAAAGAAGGTTATGTTACTTGATTATGGCATATAAAGTACCTTTAGAAAGTATCAGAAACTAGAGCGTTCTTTAATCTAGTAAGAAAACCCCAATGTCTGGAAGTTAAAACTAGACAAACATTAGAAATGAGGCACAGGTGAACAATGAAGGGGATTAACCACTGGAATGACTGGCTAAGGAAGGCAAGGTGGACTTTCCATCACTTGTCAAATCAAGGCTAGACACCCTTCTAAAAGATAAGCTTCAGTCAAATACAATCACTATGAGCTTGTATAGTAGCAGTTAGGGGTGATTCTGTTGGTCTGGGCTGTTCAAGAAGTCAGGACAGATTATCTTAATGATCCCTTTAAAAATCTATCCATGAATCATTCATTGTTTTCAAGTTACAGGAAACTGAGACACAGAGGTCATGATCCACAAACCACTTACTCCAGAGTAGTCCCATTGAAACCCACAGGGGACTTCTCTAGAGTAAGTGGTTTATGGATTGCAACCAAAGGGTGTAAGTGACATGACCAAGGTTGCACAAGGAATCCACTGCACAGTTGGAGTTGGAACCCAAGAATCCTGGCTCTCATGCTACCTATCAGAAATATTCCTTCCCTCTTACAAAGAGAATCTTAAGAATAAGCCCATGCGGAGTCTGCATTTCTAGAAGTAGCAGGCCTTCTGATGCCAAGATCGCTATCTTTTGCTTGACTGAACTGATAACCTGTCATTTGCAANGGGGGGGGGGGGGGGGGGGGGGGGGGGGAGGAAACAGGACAGGAGAAAACTGATATTTTCACCAAAATTTCCTGCTAAAATCATTCTCAATAAAAATGTTTGGTTTACAAAAACAAAACAAAACTGAAAACTTTAAATTTTCTTTTTGAAAACTTTTTTGAAACCAAAAATTGAAATTTCAGTTTACATCTTTTTGGTTTTGTTGATTTTTTTTTTGTTGGACATTTTTGATCAAGCTGCTTTTCCATCAACAAAATGGACTGTCACATGTTTATTCACACACAAAATGGCGATCATCTCCACTCCTGATTTTCTTGGCAATGATATGATAAAGAAAGTTGGTTGAGGGACTAGACGTTTGTGTTGTGTCCGAGTATAATGGGTGTTTTGGAAATAAGTGACAGAGTCTTCTTAGCTCAGAATACACAGACATCTTTATTCTTGCTGTTCCCAGCTCAAACACACAGCTTATCTAACTGCTGGCTGTCCCCAGACTGCTCCCTACCTATCAGCCCTGTGCAAAACCTGGGAAGGACTATTCTGGATTTGCCTCTAACAAAGGGTGCTCCCTCATACTGGATCATGCTCAAACAGTACACCTGGGTCTCGGGAGACCTGGGTTCAGTTCCAATCTCAGATGCAGGCTCTAAGTGTTCTTTGGGCTTAACAGGCAGGCATCACATTTTGGAGGACTGAGGGGGCTATGCATCTTTATGACAGTTACCATTGTAGACCACTGCAGAGCAGTAACAATGTCAAGCATGGGACTTGCTTCAGGAAGCTGTTGGATCACACCACTATTCCCTCTATGTTCCTTCCCTCACTTGCTACCTCTGAGGTGGGCCCTGTTCCAGGCTCTGTCAATTCCAATCCTCTATGGTACTTCCCTGGAGCTCATTGAAGCAGCAGCAACAGTGGCAGCATAGTCCCTGCCCTGAGACACAATGGGCCAAGAGACAGTTCCTTTCTGAAGCTCCCTACCCTCCTGTTGGGGAGGGGATCCATTGCTGCTAGGGTGGGCATACCTCCCCTTTAAAAGAGGACACATGAAAAATACATGTTGCAGGACTGCATTAGTTCCAGTGCAGCCCTGCAACATGCATTTTTCATAAGCATCCTCTTTTAAAGGGGAGATATGGCTGCCCTAAGTGCTGCTAGCTCCGTACACCTTGGTTGTCAGGGGCAGACGTCTGAGGGCAGGGTTTCCGTCTCCTCAGGAAGAAGTGTATGCACTGCTTCTGTCTCCCTGGGATTTCAGTTCTTGATCTGTAAAATGGGGATAGTCATCTTCCCTTTGCTTCTTCAGATACTGTGAGTGTCTTGGGACAAGGACCTTTGCTATGTATGTCTGCCCAGGAAAATACATCACCATTTGGGGCCTCAAGAGCAAATATTTGTTTTCCTTTCTTGCCATCCTGCCCCACTAGTATTAGCATTTGTCCTCCTCACTAGCCACACAGAAAACCTCGCCCTTTAGGTGACCTTGTGTGTGGAACTCCATTCCTAAACCAAGTGGTTACAGGCTTGAGCCCAGCTGAGGAATGCAAAGAGAAGAAAACATCTCCTGTCTCCTGGAACTACTTTGCCTAACAAGAAACCTCTTCCTTATGATTCCCCCAAAACCCTCCACTGCCCACATCCAGAAAACAGAGGATTTTCTGTTTATTTTCCATCTCACAGTTGTGCCCATGTTTGAGAGGCTGTTCTGAAGCCTAACAGGAAGGATCTGAGAGAACCAGTTCTCCTGAAATTACCAGGCCAGAGAGAGCTGGACAGTTTCTTCCCTGAATCTTTTGGGGCCTTATCCCACAGCGTGTTCCCATTCCCAGTGAGTGTTTGTTTGGTTTGCACTTGGTTTGACTGTCCGGCATGGTTTGTTCTTGTGTAGGAGCCTGATGAACAGTTTGTCAGTCATTGGATGTTTTTAAATGAGACGCAACTACACATGGCCACCCATCAACCACCCACCCAACTGCTTGTGTGAAGGCGGTGTGGGAGGATGTGCGCTTCTGTGACCCACGCAGCACCCACTCATGGCCACTCACAGGGCACCGGAGAAAAAGCCGGAGAGCCCTGTGCAGGGGAAGGCAAAACAGTGCGTGGGGACAGGTGCCTATACATCCCTGCCCCGTTTGAACTGGAGTGCCTGCCCACCCATGCCAGCAGAAGCCCCGTCGCCGCATGGCCCTCCCTGGTACGGGTAGCGGATCTCAGGGCGGCGGCTTTTGTCCCTCCCCCCCCCCCAATTCATGCTAGGAAGGCTAGGGGGCGTGGCGCACGGCAAAGCAAAGCGGCACAGCGAAGTCTCGTGAGAGGAGCGACTTTGTGGCCGCCATCTTGGACCCAGGTGTGGGACCCGCCATTCCGCACCTGGGCAGCATCGTGTGTGCAGCGTGGACGGCTCGCTGCACATGAAGAGCCCGAGAGTGTGGGGGAAGGGCACAGAGCGTTGGCGTTTGAAGCCACCGGAGCAGGGGAGAGCCTCAGCGGGGCCGATAAAGAGGCTCGAGGGAGCCAGAAAAAGAGCCGGCTGACTTCTGAGCACAGTTGCCTGCAGAGGCAGGCTAGGCGAGAGAGGACTCAGGTGAGAGCACTGCGATGGCTTAAGCGGGAAAGCCGCAAGGGACCAGCCAGTGAGGCACAGAAGCTGCCAGGTAGGCTGAGCGAGGGTGGGCTAGGAGAGAGCCTTACTGCTGGGGGCTAGGCTTGTGAAAGCCAGCAAGGGCTCCCTGCCGGCTTTAGGCCCAGCAGTGGCCAGGGGAGGCTGAGTAAGGAGGGCTCATGGGGAGAGCCTCTTCAGGGACGGTGGCTGGGCGCTAGGGTACACAAGGAGCCAGTTACCTTGGGGCACAGCACCCTCTGCAGGGCAGGCAGGATAAGGGAGGGCTCAGGAGAGCACACCAAGGCCCAGGGCAGGGCCTGAAGGACCCAGCAAGGGGGCCGGCTAGCTTGGGGGGCACAGCAACCTGCACGAGGCAGGCAGGGAAAATCGAGCCACAATTGGGTGGTAACAAAGTCCTGAACTAAGGATAATTAAAGCGAGAGGGCAAGGGACAGGCCATGGTCAAAGGAGGCGGGGGAAAGAAAGGCAAGGGCCCTGCCAAGAAGGCCTTGACAAAGAGGGTCGAGGAGGTCCTTGAGGCCCTCCAAGCCCGAATGAGGGGTTGTGAATCCACCTTGACTAGCATAGCAAACCAGGACCAGGCACCTGGCGAGAGGAAGAGTGACTGGGGGGTTTCGGAAATGGAAGGAGAGGTGGCCGAAATAAATCATGGCAGGGAGGCCCCGGGGTCCACGGGGGGACAGATAGAAGGGACGCTTGAGGGTGAGGAGGGTGGCACTGCGAACCCTGGGGCAACCAGCGCTGCCCAGAGAGAAGCACAGAGAAAGGGAACCAGGGCTAGCACAAGGACAGTGCAGCCCCCCGCATGTTTCAGGGAAGAACAGAACCTGGATTCTGCAGCACTGGGAGGTCAACCCCCCCACGAGTGCACAGTCCCGTGGGGCCCTGGAAGATCAGACCCCCTTAGGCCAAACCAGGCAGACCCCGGTAAGGCCTTCCCCCCCGCCCAGGCGAGGGGAAAGGTGCCATTTGTCTCCATCCAGGGATGAGGGAGAAGAACCACCCATCCAGCGTGCAAGAGGGGACCAGCTGGCAGCAGTCCTTGAGACCCTCAACACGTTCATGGGTCGCTTTGTGGAACTTGAGGAAAAAGTGGCGGAGTTATCCGAGGGGCGATAGCAAGCGGCGGGGCGCCACGCGTAGCAAGAGGGGAGGCCAGCGCATGCTCTGGCACCTCCTGAGGACAGGGCGGCGAGACAAAGGGACCAGCGACCCCGGCCTCACGATGACCCGATGGTGAATATGGGTGCAGGCCCCAGCCGCGAGATGCAAGGTAGGTGTGCGCAGTGCCACCAGTGCCAGTGCGGGAACAAACACAGCGTGGGGAACAGGGAACAACCCGCACAGGCAGAACCCCAAGCAGATGTGCGGCTGGGGTGGGTCGGGTCATGGGTGCCGTGGCCAGGCCAGGACACAGCGAAGGTGGCGGAGGCAAGTCAGAAGGCCCCAGGGGCTGAGGTGCAAGGGGAATAAAGCATAACAACGGGCACGCCGCAGGAAGGAACATGCAGCACGTGTAGAGGAAAGGCCGATCTGGCCACAGCAACGCCCGGGACCCGGGCACCTGGGTGGCTGTAGGGGCACCTGTTGGGGCCCAACATACCAGGGATAAAATCTGGAAAGGGGAATACGTGGATGTATTCTCACTTTTATACACGGAACCGGTACTGGATCTGAACTCCAAGGAGAAGGAAAAGGACAAGGAGAGGTTCAAACACCCGAAAGTTGAAAACAATTGGGCTAATTGGTCAGCCACCTTTTCAGTGCTGATAGGTGTGATGATTCAGGCTGCCCCTGAGCAGGCCACTGAATTGATCAAGTACCTCGACATCATGCGCAGAGCGTACGACTCCGGGAGCCCGGGGGCGTGGCTTTGCTACGATGAGGGCTTTAGAAAACGGGCAGCGATTACACCAGGGATCCGATGGGATGTGTACGCAACTGACTTATGGCTCGAGTGTATGTCTAATGCTGTGGGGACACATAGGACCGACAGCAGACACACTCTGGTCAGAGGGGGGGTGGCAACAATGAAAGACCCCTTTCGAGAAGGAGGGCGCTGCAATGGACAGAGGGAACGACCTGTTGGGACTTTAACGAGTTGGGGGGTTGCGCCAGCTCCGTGTGCCATTTTCGGCACGCTTGCTCCAACTGCAGAGGGGGACACCCAGAGGTGTGCTGTAATAGAGTGCGAGGCCCCTCCCGCGGAAAACAGCAGGGGAAGCAGGGGACAGGGGGCAACCAGACCCAAGGCAGAGGAAAGGACCCCAACACTGGTCAATCATAAGGCGCTCCAGAGAGTTCTCTGGGGCTACCCGATGATTGGTGAGGTGGATTATGTAGTGTCGGGCTTCAGGGATGGCTTTGTCATCCTGGCAAAATTTGAGGCAACTAGGTGTTGGGTAAGGAACTTGAAATCAGGAAGGAAGGAAGAACTTGGTGGCCGCCAAGCTTAGGAAGGAGTTTGGGGAGGGCCGTATTGNGGCTTCAGGGATGGCTTTGTCATCCTGGCAAAATTTGAGGCAACTAGGTGTTGGGTAAGGAACTTGAAATCAGGAAGGAAGGAAGAACTTGGTGGCTGCCAAGCTTAGGAAGGAGTTTGGGGAGGGCCGTATTGCGGGCCCTTTCGGGTCCTTACCCTTCCCTGATTTGCACGTGTCGCCACTGGGCATAGTGCCCAAGAAGCAGGAAGGAGAGTTCCGGCTTATACACCACCTCTCTCATCCCAGGGGAAGGTCAGTGAATGATGCCATCCCTCCCGAGCTGTGCTCGGTTCGTTATGCATCATTCAATGCGGCGATAGAGATGGCAAAGGAGTGCAGAAAAGGGGTGCTCCTGGCGAAGTGTGATATTAAATCTGCATTTTGCCTGCTTCCGGTCCACCCCGACAGCTTTAAGCTACTCGGGTTCCAGTTTGGAGGCCAGTATTTTTACGATAAGGCAATGCCCATGGGGTGTTCCATATCTTGCTCGGCCTTTGAGCATTTTAGCTCCCTGCTGGAATGGCTGGCTAGGAAAAGAACGAAATCTCAATATATATTGCATTATATTGATGATTTTTTGTTCCTGGGGGAAAAGGGGACAGCAGAGTGCAAGAAAGCCCTCGAGGATTTTCAGGTGATGATGGCAGGGGAGCTAGGGGTATCCCTGGCCCCGGAAAAAACGGTGGGACTGACAACAATGCTAACATTCTTAGGGGTCGAGTTAGATACCGAACAGCAAGTGTCTCGCTTGCCAGTCGAGAAACTAGTTGCTTTGGCTAGGGACATCAAGGCAATATTAGGGCGCTCAAAAGCAACAGTCAGGCAGCTTCAAGCCCTAACAGGGAGCCTCAATTTCACATGCCGGGTAGTAGCACCAGGGCGCACCTTTCTATCCAGGCTGTATGAGAAAGTGGGGTCTAATCTACCTGGGCACTGCCACATTAGGATCTCTGCCAACATGTGGGATGACCTAAGGACTTGGATCCATTTCCTCCAGAATTTTAACGGAGTTAGTATCTGGCGGAAGAGGTGGCTGGTGGAGGCCGAGCTCCAGGTACAATCCGATGCTGCCGGGTCCCTGGGGTTCGGAGTTTATTGGGCAGGGAGGTGGCGTTCAGCTTTGTGGCCAACACAGTGGGTACAGGAGGGTTGGATCCAAGATCTGACCTTTTTGGAACTATTCCCCATAGTGGTAGCAGTACACATATGGGAGAGGGAATTCGCGGACAAAACTATTTTGTTCTGGTGTGATAACCTCGCTGTGGTACAGGTGATAAACTCGTTATCATCCCACTCTAAGAGAGTAATGGGATTGGTGAGAGGGTTCGTGCGGCAATGCCTCGTGAACAACATATTGTTCATGGCTAAGCACGTGCTGGGTATTAACAACGCCATAGCCTACGCACTCTCTCGCCAACAGATGGAGTGATTCAGGCAATTTGCACTGGGAGCCAGGACCGAACCGGAGAAGCTGCCCGAGGGGATCTGCAACATTGGACTGTACCAATGTTCCAGGCAGTACAGGGTTCACTTGCTCCACGCACAAGAACAGCTTACCTCCAGGTTTTGGCAGATTTTCAGGAATTTAGGAACGAAAAAGGGTGGGGGACACAGTTCCCAATTGAGGAGGCTCAGACATTACAGTTTGCAATAAGCCTAAAAAATAAAGGGCTGGCACCAGGCACTATCGTTGGGAAACTGGCAGCCTTAACCTTTTATAATAAACTGGCCGGCTTCCAATCTCCTAACGGTGGGTTTTTCATGAGAAAAATGATAGAAGGGTGGGAACGGGAGTCACCAAGGAGCAGTGACAGCAGACAGCCCATTACACTGGCAATATTACGAGGCATGTGCCAGCAACTCCAAAGGGTGTGTTTTTCGGCGTTTGAAACCCAGTTATTTCAAACATTATTTAAATTGGCCTTTTTCGGGGCCTTCCGGGTGGGCGAATTAGCAATTGCATTGGCTCGCAATCTGGGGGGCCCCGTGTTGTGTGTAGAGGACGTCCAAGTGGGGACGGAGGGGATGACAGTAGTGGTGCAGGGATCTAAAACAGATCAGCGCAAAAGGGGACAGCTCATAAAGTTAGCTAGGATAGAAGATGAGGACCTTTGTCCGGTGAAGGAGGTGGTAGAACACATGGGTATACGCCCAAAAAGCGAGGGACAGCTGTTCATACACGAAAATGGTATGAAACTCACAAGATACCAATTTTCTGCAGTAATGAACAAAGCATTAAAAGGACTAGGCTTATCATCCCAGGACTTTGGTTCCCACTCCTTTCGGATTGGCGCAGCTAGTTGTGCAACGGCTGCGGGATTATCCGAGCAGCAAGTAAAGTCAATAGGCTGCTGGAAGTCTCGAGCTTACCGCTCTTATGTCAGAAAGGTTCAGTTATAAGGAAAGGGCCCCCTAGCTTAGGGATAAGGACAGTTAACCCAAAGGAAACGTTTTGGTTAACAATCATAGTGTTTTTCGTAGGGAGCAAGTTGCCTGGCCGGCAGCAGCGAGTCGTCATAGTTGGCCACAGTATTGTCTACTGGGCCGGCAGATGAGCAGGATGCTCCTATTGGGGGACCCAGCTGGGACTGGGCCATCTGGCGAAGGTTATTATTATTATTATTATTATTATTAACAAACATTTATATAGCGCCAGCAGTGTACCTGGCACTTTACAAAGTAATAAAATAGACACGGTCCCTGCCCCTAGGGCTTACAATCTGAGAGACAGGAGCTGGGGGAGAGACTTAGGAAGGGGAACAGAGGGAGAGACAAGGGGTCTAACATTCATGAAGATGCGAGGTCTCAAGTGCACGTACTTGGCTTGGTTACGATGAGAATGACAGCAGGCAGGTCCATGTTGCAAGGATAAGGGTAAACCGATCGTAGGTATAGGAATAGTGGCTCAGCAGGATAAAGAGTCAGACAGAGCAGAGCGAAAGAGGTGAGTTTTAAGGAGAGATTTGAAGGTATGAAGGGAGGGGGCAAGGCGGATGTGGACAGGGAGGGAGTTCCAGGCATGGGGGGCAGCAAGTGAGAAGGGACGAAGGCGCTTAGGGGAGCAGGGAAGGCGTGGAAGGGTGAGAGAAGGGACAGAGGAGGAGCGAAGTGCACGGGCTGGAGTATGGAGGGCGATAAGTGCAGAGAGGTAGGGGGGAGCAAGGTTGTGAAGAGCTTTATAGGTGAAGACTAGGAGCTTGTGCAGGATTCGTTCAGGAAGGGGAAGCCAGTGAAGCGAAGAGAGGAGGGGCTGCACATGGTCGAAGCGACTGGCGAGGTAGATGACCCTGGCAGCAGAGTTTTGGACAGAGATGAGGGGAGAAAGGTGAGACCGGGGAAGGCCAGTGAGAAGGAGGTTACAGTAATCGAGGCGAGAGATGACCAGAGCATGAACAAGAGTTTTGGCAGACGAGACAGAGAGAAAAGGGCGAATCTTAGCAATGTTATGGAGGGAGAAGCGACAGGATTTAGCAACAGAGTCAATGTAGGGTTTAAAAGAAAGGGGTGAGTCAAAGATGAAGCCTAGGCTACGGGCTTGGGGGACAGGCAGGATGGTGACTCCATCAATAGTTATTGACAGTGAGGAAGGAGAGGAAGGATGAGGGGGGAAGATAAGGAGTTCAGTTTTAGCCATGTTGAGTTTGAGTTGACGTTGAGACATCCAGGTAGAGATGTCAGAGAGACAGTTGATGAGACGAGCTTGAACAGAGGGAGAGAGAGAGGGAGTAGAGAGATAGAGTTGAGTGTCATCAGCATAGAGGTGGTATTGGAAGCCATGGGAGGCAATGAGTTTGCCTAAGGATGAGGTATAGATCGAGAAGAGGAGAGGGCCAAGAACAGAGCCTTGAGGAACACCAACTGAGAGGGGGAAGGAGGAGGAGGCGGAGTTGGAGAGAGACACATTAAAGGAGCGGTCAGAGAGGTAGGAGGAGAACCAGTTATGGACAGAGCCACAAAAGCCAAGGGAGTGAAGGGAATCCAGCAAGAGTGAGTGGTCAACAGTATCGAAGGCAGCAGAGAGATCAAGGAGGACAAGAATGGAATAGAGACGTTTAGATTTAGCCACCAGAAGATCGTTGGTGATCTTAGCGAGAGCAGTTTCAGTAGAATGAAGGGGGCGGAAGCCAGATTGGAGGGGGTCAAGGGAGGAGTTGGAGGATAGGAAGTCAAGGCAGCGGGAGTAGACAACACGTTCAAGCAGCTTGGAAGCAAAAGGAAGGAGTGAGACAGGACGATAGCTAGAAGGGTCAGAGGGGTCAAGAGTGGACTTTTTGAGAATAGGAGAGACTGTGGCATGTTTGAAGGCAGAAGGGAAAGAGCCAGTAGAGAGGGAGAGGTTGATGATGTGCAGGAAGGAAGGGGCGACAGTGGGAGTAATGGAGGTGAGGAGGCGGGAAGGAATGGGATCAAGGGGGCAAGTGGAAGGGTTGGAGGAGGAGAGCAGAGAGGAGATTTCCTTAAGGGAGGCAGGGGAGAAGGAGGACATGAGAGAAGGAGGGGGAGGAGGGAGAGGGGTGGGAGTGGGAAGAGAGGAGTGGGAAGCGATGTCGAGGCGGATCTTGTCTATCTTGGAGGTGAAGAAGGAGGCAAGATCCTGAGCAGAAAGGGAAGAAGGAGGGGGAGGACAGGGAGGCTTGAGGAGGGAGTCAAAGGTAGAGAACAGGCGGCGAGGGTCCCGAGAACAGGACTCAATGCGGGAGGCATAGTAGTGTTGTCTAGCAAGGGAGATAGCAGAAGTAAGGGTGGAGAGACAGAATTTGAAGTGAAGGAAGTCAGCGTGAGAATGGGATTTGCGCCAGAGTCGTTCAGCAGCACGAGTGCAAGAACGGAGGTGGCGGATACTAGGGGTGAGCCAAGGACGGGGGTTGTGGGAGAAGGCAGGGCGGGAAGAGAGAGGGGCATGGGAGTCAAGTGTGGAGGAGAGAGAGGCGTTGAGAGCAGAGACAGCGGAGTCAGGGGAGGAGGAAGAGAAGACTGTAGGAAGAAGGGGAGAGAGAGAGGAGGCAAAGTCCAGGGGATCAATAGCTTGAAGGTCACGGAAGGGGCGTAGAGAAGGGGAAGAGGAGGGGGGACAGTGGGAAATGTTGAAAGAGGCAAGGAAGTGGTCTGATATAGGATGAGGATCGAAGGAGAGATCAGCGACAGAGCAGTTTCTAGAGAGGACAAGATCAAGAGAATGGCCATTAGTATGGGTGGGGGAGTTGGTCCAAAGGTGGAGGTTGAAGGAGGAGGCTAGGGAGAGGAAGCGAGAGACTGAGGGCTGAGATGGGTCATCAACATGAATGTTGAAGTCACCAAGGATGAGAGTGGGGATATCAACAGAGAGGAAGAAAGTGAGCCAGGACTCAAAGTCAGAAAGAAAGGAAGAGAGAGGACCAGGGGGACGGTAGATGACAGCAACACGTAGATGGAGGGGGGAGTAGAGGCGCACGGAGTGAGCCTCAAAGGTATGGAAGGAGAGAGAGGGGGGAGGAGAAATTGGTTGGAACTGACAGGATTTAGCAAGAAGGAGGCCCACCCCACCACCCCGTCCTTCAGGGCGGGGTTGGTGAGAGAAGGAGAGACCCCCACAGGAGAGGGTAGCAGGCGTGACAGAGTCCGAGGGAGTGATCCAAGTTTCAGTAAGGGCAAGGAGCTGGAGGGAGCGAGAGAGGAAAAGATCATGGATATAGGGAGCTTTACTGATAGATGAGCGACAGTTCCAGAGGGAGCAGAAAAATGGTAGTTGATGAGGGGGGAGGCAAGGAATAGGGATAAGATTGGGAGAAGGGGAGCGTCGTGGTAGGCTAGAGACAGGAGGAATAGGGATAAGATTGGGAGAAGGGGAGCATCGAGGAAGGCTAGAGACAGGAGTGGAAGGGGAGCAATGAGAGAAGGTAGCCAAGGGAGAAAAGGATGTATGGGGGAGGTTAGAGAGTGGTGATCGGTTGGGGGGAGGAAGAAGCTGGGAGGAGAAAAGTAGAGGGAGAAAAAGATGGACAGGAAGAGGAGAAGGAGAGGAGGGAAAGAAAAGGTGAGAAAATAGGGCAGACATGTTAGTGAGTAAGATAGGAGTAAGATAGGAGGGGGAAATACAGTAGAAAAGAAATGGAGAAAAGTACCTGTAAGGCACGCGCCGTTAGGTGTCGTGGAGAGGCCGGAGCGGGATGAAGTGGGCCCAGTTCCTGCCTTTGATCCACTCCTTAGCAACGCAATCGCATCCAGACGTACTTGTAATCCACTTGGGAGAAAACAACCTGCCGGTTGACACAGGTCTCCACCTGGTCACCAGTATCAAGAGGGACTTGCAAGTAGCAAGAAGGATTCTCCCAGAAACCGTATTTGTATGGTCTGAGATGCTTGAACGAATAAATTGGAGAAATACCGTGCGCCCGAGTAAGGTTGACAGAGCTAGGAGGAAAGTCAACAAAGAGATTGGCAAATTGGTTGTGGAAATGGGTGGTCAAGTAATTAGACACCCTGAGATCAAATTCAATAGGCCGGAGCTGTATAGGGTGGACGGCGTGCACCTGTCTGATGAGGGACTCGAGATTTATCTCAAGGCTCTACAGGAACAGCTGAACCGGTTACTCAAGAAGTCGAGGAGGGGGCAAGGCTAGTCACGCAGAAGCTGGCAGTCTTTAGTGGCAGGGGTCCTGCGAGGTAGTTAGTTTAGAAATAGGGATAGTCTGCTGCCAAGTCATCTCCTTAAGAGGTGGGCTCTGAGTGAAGGCTAGAGCTTGTCTGGCCAGCATCACTTCAGAGCCAGGACGAGGGGGACAACCCCGGGCACCTTAGGACAGAGGTGGTCCAGGGCACCGGGGAGCATCCCCTCGCTTCCTTCTTAGGGTCACAGTAGGCAAGGGCCTCCTGATCCGGCTGGGGACGGCTGGACAGGTGTGACATTGCAGCAGCTATAGTTAGCATTGTTGCGGTACCGAGGAACCTCAGACCTCTTAAGATTATTATTAGTATTATTAACTGAGTTAATAGTTAAGGTTTTCAGGACTTGAAGGGGCATAGCCCCCTCCCTATCTGACTAAGTTTTAATAAAGTTTTGGTGCGGCCTAGTTTATCCCAACTAATGGTGTCAGTGTCTTCCTTTCGGGGTGTGGGACAAAGGTCTGTGGCCCCACTGCCTCCCCATCCCAATCCCAGCCCTACCGGGAGCTGTTAAAGGGGTAATGACTGCCCCTTTAAAGGGGAGTTGCTTCAGGGGCCGGTCTGTGGTGGTGCGAGTGTGTGGAGGCCGCCTACGTGGCCATGGTGGCCAGCCAGGAACTGCCTGTTAGAATCCCTCCCCACTCACTCCACATGTGTGGGTGCTCTGTGGCTGTACCTCTCAGCAGACATGGACCCCGCCTCCCACCTTGTTCATTTAAAAACATCCATCGGTGTAATTGTCACATGCAGAGAGGACATGGAAGACCTCATCCTCTTGGTTTACTGAGGGAGAAATCCCCCACCCCATAGCCATAACCCCCACCCAGATTTCCATCATTTCTAAAATGGGGGCTGCATCATCACGAAGGCTTGATGGCCCTAGCAATGGTGGCTACAAGGACTCCTGGGCTTGATGGCCAGCTCAGCAGAAGACCCAATGGAAGGAGAGGGACCATTGCTAACAGTAGGTGAGTAAGTGGGGATGTGGGGAGGCAGGTTGGGGCAAGAGGAACTTCCAAGGCTCAGCATCTCTCCACCTTGAGCTGAGGCTCTTGTTATTCCTCTGGTGCCACTCTGAGCCCTATTGTTCTCCCCTCCCAATCCTGACTAGGCTTTCACTGCCCCACAGGCCTGCTCAGAGGGATGGTTGAAAGGGGAGGGCTCTCCTGGAGGTGGATGATGCTTGGGGGAGCCCATTTCCCTTGGTTTCGTGGCATGTGGCCTACCATTCTCTGACCTCGGCTCTTCCGCTATTAGCTAAACATTAATAATAGCTCTAATTAGAACAGGACGTTCTGCAAGGGCTAATCTGTCTCTCTCCATTCTTGCACACCATGCCTCCCATCTCCCTGAGACACTGGCTTAATTACACCTCCAAGAAGGGGGAGGGTCATACGCTGGCCTTGTAAACTAATGTGTGATCAGAGAATAAAAGCAAGGTCATGGCGAACGGTAGGGTGACAAGTTCATCCACCAAACAGCATGGCAGCTCTTTCCTTGGTACTCCATTCCACCCCACCACCACTCTGCTCCTATTCCTCTTTCTCTATTCCTCCATCCCTGGGACCCCCTTTATATATATCTATGGAAAAATATTCAGATCAGAGAGGGTGCAAGTTAACATAGCATGAGACAGCAAACATTTGTACACAATCATTTTGCTAGGAAACTAATTATTCCCCAGGTTAGCTAAAAAAAAAAATCTGAAACCTTTAGCAGACCAGATCACTTTAATTTGCCAGCAGATTTTGTTTGACTACTGCTGCCTCATTCTTTAGCCCTTTCCTCAATGGATTCTTTTAGTCAGTGTCTTAAATAATGATTCCCTAGGACAGCAAATGTGAAATGGGTTGTCTGTCTTTGTGCTAGCAGCTTGCAAAGCAAAACCTTTCTTGTCCTTGCTCTGCACATGAGGAGAGAAGTGGAAGCTTTTAGGTGAAATTCAAGGTCGGGCTAAAAATAGACTAAAAACAACGGAAATCCTCTTTACTCTGAGCTGAGGAAAGAAGAGGGGAATAATCTGGAGGTCTTAGCTAAGGTGTTCCATCTCCCAAACTTAAAGGAGGGCAAGAAGCCTCACTCCCATTTTACAGATGGTGAAACTGAGGTGTGGAGAGAGGGAGGAGAGATTTGTCCAAGGTCATTCAGCAGGACAATAACACAGCCAAAAAAAGTTTTAAAAGATATCATTTGAACCAGTTTGTTTCCCTCTCTGACACTTGGGACCAACATGGCAACCCACACAATCTCTCTGGACAAAAATGCTGGAACACTGGAGACCCCACAACAGAGGTCATGGATTTAATGTTGTCTTCAGTCACAGATGAAGTGAGTTTGGGGGTCTCATGCTAGTGCTTAGTGGGACCTTGTCCATATCACCAAAACAGCATCGTTCTGGGTGACTAGCAGCCTTGGTTCTAGAGCGGGCCAGAGCTAAATGCTAAAATGTTCCATATCCTTCTCCATTCCTGCCCTCTTCCAGCTATGGTACAGCTGCCTTTGTGTTAGGCCCTTCACCTTCTAGAATTCTAAAGTATGCAATAGAGAAGGCCAGTGGCCCAGTAGATAGGCTGCTAGCATACAACTTCACAAAGCCTGGCTTCACTTTCCTGCTCTTCCACAGACTGGACAAGTCACTTAGACTGTCAGGCCTCCTTTCCCCATCTCTACAATGTGGGTAATAGCCCTGCCTGACAGGTTCCCTGTGTGCTGTGGGTCAGTATTCAGTGGCAGAGGCAGAGCTGTGTGGGGAGCTGGGACTGCTATAGCAAGAAGGCTGAACTGCAGGGCTGTGAGTGAAGGGACACCAACCAAACTCTTTGAAGGGATGCAGGACTAGAATCAGAGGAAATACCATGTGTCGGGCATGAGCGGGTTGGCAGAACTGAGCGTGTGGCTTATGCTAGATTTACAACATTCATCTCTGCTCTGGCCTTACCTCTAGCAGGGGGTCACTGAGGGTGGTAGAGGAGACAGATGGAATTGGATAATCACTGAAGCTTTGACTCCACCTGTTTTCTAGATCTAACCTCTGAGGTGTCTGACAGCAGGAGAGGGAGAAGAGAGCATCTACCCCCGTGGAGTCAGGAGCTCTCCATGGTGCTAGGGTGGCTGGTGCATTCGGGAAGCTGTGGGCCTGGCTATAACGTCAAATAGAGCAGGAAAGCTTCAAATCACTCTCTGTCTTTTTTGATTTCTCAGGGGTAAGGGAGAGTTGGAGAAGAGAAAGGTATAGAGGGAGTGTGGAGGACAAAGGAGACGGCAAGAAAGAGGGCTTGGACTGAGGGAAGATCCCGCTCGCTTGTGTGACAGGGAAGTGTAGGAAGTTTGGGGTCTGTCTCCCCCCAGGTGTGTTCTAGTCTGTCCCTCTTTCAGAATGCCAAAGGCATGTGGGGCCCAGAGGAAATTAGGAGAAATACACAGGTCGTCACTGGTAGTGGAGGGGAGAGAGACAGCATAGAAGAAGTCATGGCCTGCAGTGGAGGGGATGGAGGACACTGGAGGTTAGCAGGGGTGGTGGGTGCAAGAGGATACAGAGGGGCCACACAGACCTGGGACTTTAACTGTCTTGGCCAATAATAATGAAATTGCGGTGTTATCTCATTCAGCCTAAAATAACTAGCTGGTAAAATTCACTCATGGGGCCCTGTGCCAGGGTACTGTTGGTAAGGGATCTGGCCCATAGCTAGCCAGCACCCTGCCACTGGCCATCTGAGGTCCAGTTATGGGTAATGAGCCAAGGTGCAGGCAACTGAGGGCTTGGCGACCAGGACCTGGGTCTAAAAGAGCAGGAATTCCCAGCTAGGTAGGGAGAGACTGAGCACCAGGGGAAGGCAGAGCAGGCCTCACTGAGTTGAAGCTACCTCTGTGTTTCCCCAAGCTAAGTACTAAAGAGGAGGCTGAGAGCTTTCCTCTCTCCACAGGGACTTTGGATTATAAAGGTTTATCCTAGAGCTGGCCGGGCAATGGGGCCCACTCCAGAGGTCTTACGCAGAAGCTCAGCTCAGGGAAAGGGACTGAGCACTTGGGAGGGAGGCTGCTAGCCTAAGAAAGGGGCTTTGAAAGTGAACTTCTGGTAATGGTACATTATTTATCTGAGAACAAAAACACTGGGTGAACAGAACCTGTTGTATGATTGATGGTTTGTGAACCTGTTCCAATCCTGCAACAACTTAGTAACAGTGTGGGGGTGATTCTCATAGGTGATTCGCAGTGTGGAGTGATTCTTAACACCAGTGTGGGGTGATCCTCACCAGGCTTCCCATAAGTGATTCTGTTACAGGCTCCCTACCCGTCTCTACTTGTGCCTTCTCCCAGCTGTAGTGCAGCAGTCTTTGTGTTAGGTCCTGCTGGTGGCCCCCTGGCCCTCTTGGCCTCCTATGGCTTTAAAATACAAAACTGAGAGAGAACATGGCCCAGATGATAGGTGTCTAGAGTACAACTTCAAAAACCTGGCTTCACTCCCCTGCACTGCCACAGACTCCCCGGGCAATCTTGAACAATTTGTCTCTCTTGGCCTCAGTCCCTCATCTGTACAATGGGGATAATAGCATTGCCTCACAGAGGCCCTGTGAGGATAAATGAACTAATGATGGTGAAGTACACAAATACCTTGTTTAGGCTGGCTATCCTAGAAGTCCTTCAGTAAGGATGGTACGGGAGTCCTGGCTTCCCTGGGCCCCATGCTGCACTGAGACTCCCATGCTTTGGTTAACTTTCTCCCCAGTTGGCTTTTTAATGTTGCAACTGCCCTTGCTCTCTCTATTTACATCTGGGAGGGAGATCTGGAGATAGCTAAATGCCTAGAAAAAGAAAAGGTCTGTTCTGGGAACATTTTTTGGTGAATTGGCTGGAGTTGGGAAGCACCGGAAAGTTCAAGAGGAAAATTGATCTTGCAAGATTTAGTGCCTGACTGTCCAAGAGGCTTAGGAGTTTGGAGTATGAATTTGATTTGTATTCACTGGAGTGGGGAGGAAGCCTGGCCTTTTGGGTTAAGATACTGACCTGGGGCTCAAGAGATCTGAAGTCACCTCATCTTATTTTTCCACTTCTTTTTAAAGTTGAAATAGTGCTTCCTTTGTCTTGCCTATGAAAACTGTAATTTCGTGTGGGCATAGATTATATCTTGCTGTGTGTCCATTAGGGCTGTGACAAATCCATGAGCCAGCCCCAGGTGATCGGGATGCTAATAACTGGGGTAGTCACTTCAGTGGGATAGAACTCTGGAAACGGTTCTTCCCAGTGCTATAATTGTGACTAAGATCACCTTTCCTTTAACTGGGTCAGCTGACTAATTCAGGATATTTTTGTGTTTTGGGAGGTGTCCTGATAAAGATGCTTCTGCTATATTCAAAACAAAACAAAACAAAGCAAAACAAATCTTCAGTGCATTTTATGCATCCACACATGCAAGTTTGAACTCTGATAGCACATCACGATTGTGAATTTCACACCAAAAATCTCAAGTGGTCCTCAAACTGGTTTGGTGCACTTGTTAATTTGCAGTTTGCGAATATGACATCCAGGTACCTAACTTTTGATTGACTGCTTGTTGTCACTCTACCTGTCACAAGCAGCAATGGGGGAAACAAAATGACTGACTGACTTCATTTCATTTGCTTAGTTCATTTATTTAACACAGTCAGAATTAATTTGCTTACTTCGATTTGGCTTCGTTTGATGTTGATATTGACAGACAAGCAAATTAAGGCCCTGATCTTCAAATCACTTCATCCAATGGACTATGTACTCCAAATGTACTTTCCCTGGAGTAAGTGGTTTGAGGAGTGCAACCTAAATGAAGTTTAATTTTGTTCAAGCATTCATAGTGCTATGAATTTGAATTCTAGGATTCATGAAAGGAAAGGCATCTGCAAGTTTGGTTCGCAAATTTCTGAAGTCTCATCCATTCAGCTCTAGTGTCTGTGCAGCACTTAACAAAATGAGGTCCCAACCTTACTCCACGGATTGGGGACCACTGGTCTAGATCATTTGGGTTCAGACTTGACCCAATGACCTCAGATGGGGCCTGTTGTTGGTTTCCTGTGAATTCTAATATGCAGAGTTCTATAGTCTTGTGTTTCCAGGTTTTGGTGCACTGACAAGCCATTGTTTTGCTCAGGTCATTTTTCTCTGTAGATCTGTCTCTTTAATTTGACCTGCAACTGTCTGACAAAGCCTAGTGTGAGAGCTGGCTGAGGGTAGGGTTTGACTGTGATCTGCGATGCCAGATCTTGATGATTCGCTCTTAGCTGCGGCCTCTCTCTTGTATGTCTGAGGTGGGATAAAATTCCACCGACACAAATTCACAAGCAGCTTCCCCTCCAAGGTCATTTATGAACCTAGGTAATAGCTTAAGGAGAACTTGGGTCTTTTATCTTGCTTACAAATTGCTGCAAGAGAAATCCTGGGGAATAATGGATTTCTTTAATTCATGGCATCTCTTTTTCTCCCCCCACCCCCAGTGTTTCCAAAGGAGCGGAACAGAGCAATGTTAGATGTGTCACTAGTGGCATAGGCTGCACTATATAGAACAATAGGAACTACAGGAAAACCAGACTGGCAGAATGAAATGTGTAAGGAGAGGATGCATTGTATAGAACCTGGATGTATAGAGAGAAAGTAGGGTGGGTAGCATTCCTAGGTATTGTTTATAGAATAGTATGTAGCAGAACAATAGGATAAGGAAGGCATTGCAAGGGATGAACTTGCTCTGTCTCTCAGTGATGCTATACCCTAGGTTAGGAATGCACAGAATCCTATAGGAAAGTTGTATAGGGGGTAGAACAATGGGAGTTAAAGAAACAGTTCATTTGGGAATAAGAACATCTCTGTAAGATGCTGTAACCCTAGATATCAGTATAGGACAGGCTGGATTAGAACAATAGGCAGGTAGGTGCAAGAGAAGGATGTATAGGAAAAGGCTGTTCAGAAGGGTCTATACATCCCTGAGCTCAAGGAGGAACAGCAGGCACCAACACTCACAAAGAGACATGCACGGAGACAACTGTTTCTCTATGGATGCAAAGGCAATTGCTGGTAGGGCTGTGCATGCCGCTATAGGGGTGTCTATAGGTATGTGGCTGCCTGTGCCTGCATGCAGAGCTCCATACCCACAATGGGCAGAAATGCCGATTTGTCACTCCAAGTCGGCTGAGCCCCTCATGCCTCATGAAATCCCACTAGGTACCACATGCATCTCCTAATTCCCCAAATTTCCCATCTGTAGTAGAAACAAAAGGGCATTCATTGCAGGACAGTGTACAGCCATTCCCCCCTCGTTTCCCCCCAACGCACCCACTGCATCATAATTACCTTAATGTTTGAACTGCAGAACACTCCAAGCTGCTTCTTCCTGGTGGAGAGGGAGCACGAGAGAGAGAGACAGAGGGGGAGAGAGAGAGAGAGAGAGAGAGAGAGAAAGGGAGGGAGGAGGTGGCTGGCATGCAGACAAATAAAGCCCCGCGCGCGCGAGTGATCTTAGCAATGAGCTGATGGGTGACATACAGGGTGTCAGTGTCGCCTTTCCAACCACAATGAGGCCACCACGGTTGTTAGGTGTTTTTTTTTCTTTCCCCTTATGTGTGTGTCAGTTTAACCCATTTGTGACAAGACCCTGCCAGCATCCTCCTGATATTTCATGCCAACGAGAGCACAGGCTGCAGCAAGATACTCTCAGAAGGAAGATGGAAAGCAAGGATGCAGCTGAAATCCTGCTTAGCTCACAAGCAAGATGAGTCTGCTAGGCCTTTGCTTCTATGTCACAGGATGTTCTGTCCTTATGCAGAGAAGAGTGTGGGGTATATCTAGGATGAACAGAGAGGTTCAGTTTGCTCTGTCAGATGTGATGCTACTGATTATCTATCTATCTATCTATCTATCTATCTATCTATCTATCAGCTCTAGTCTAATTATAATCTAACTCTTGGTCTCCCCAATGTAGGTGATCTAAGGAAGTTGACTGCAAAATATGACATTGTGTGGGGGGCCTCCACAGCCTTTAGTCTGGCCCTGGAAAGCACCAGGGCCAGACTAAAGGATTATCATTGTGCTTTCCAGGGCCAGACTAAAGACTGTGGAGGCCCCAGACGATGCCATATTTTGCAGTCAACTTCTTTAGATTACCTACATCGGGGAGACCAAGAGTTAGATCATGATCTACTAGTAGAACACAAGCTAGTGTCCAGTAGATCATGGTGTGGAGAGGAGGACCAGCCCCTCAGAGTACATCTCTGGGTAGGAGAGTGGGACTGGTACCCCAGGAAGTGTCTCCGGGGAGGAGATGAGCTAGAAGAGCTCCTCTAGGGCAGCGGGAGAGGCACTCTCTGAAGGGGAGTGCTCCTCCCTCCTCCTGAGATCAGTTACTGAGGTGCCCTAGAGCCAGGAGCCAGCAGGAGGGGTCCTTGTAATTATCTGAGATTGAAGTCTGGATCAAGTGGATCGCATACACCATAAACTTGGCCACTCCTGCTCTCTAGAACTAGTGTTCTGCAAGAACCAAGGCATTCAAGCAATTAAGCGAGAACAATTAAATCTCATAATCTTTAATAAGATTTAGCCTACGCAGATGCACACACATGCCCACTGACCCCCAAATATGCTAACTCTCTAGTCTGAGGGCCCCTGCGCTGTAGTGTAGTAAGCACTACTAAGCAACTTACTAGAGCTGAAATGCTTATCCACATGGATGTCGTTAACTGTTGGATCTGCGGTAACCAAATCAAACTGGGGAAAAAACCAATCCGGTACTGAGCAGTAACTGTTTATTAATGGACAGTTTAACTGCATTACCACATTACTGCTTTGCGCTGTTTACTGCATCCATTTTACTGTTCATTCCAGTTACTGGTAGGAATGTCAACTGTGGGTACAGATTAATCTGCAACTGCCCGTAACAGGCTGTTACCAAGTAATCCATACCAGTCAGTAAACATTGGTCTGCAAATTATGGATCCGTTGTTATGGACCTGGGTTTCCCACCCCCCACCATCTAGGGCCCTGGTATGGTACTTACTGGCCTCGGGGGGCTTGACTGAAGGCAGGGACCCGAGTTCACTGCACCAAAAAATCTTAAATTCTGCAACCAGTGAAACCAAATGCTGCAAATTCACCGCAAGCATTAATATTTACATAATTAACTTGATTTGCATAACTATGCATGCTGGGAAGCAAATTTGCAACAGGTTTGACATAGAATCACAACTCAAATCCTCTGGAATTTCAGCACCCCAGAATTCCCACCTCATCTTAAAACCCCAGACCTCACTCACCCAAACATAGGGCCTTCAGATCCCACCCACCCACAATTCATCTTCCAGGGGCCTGTTTACTTTCGGGTCATGGTCACACCTCCCGGACAGACGGCAGCTGCAGCAGCAGTTTTAGTTTGGGGTCAGGCGACAAGTTTATGCCTGAGCCAGGATTTAAAGATCCCGCAGACAGTTCCCACTGCAGTGTCACTGCAATTTCAGCATGGCACTACGAGGATTGGCTGATTCTGCGAGGATTGGCTGATTCTGCAAAAATCACTGCAAATTGCAGCAATGCAGTCAACTCGGGTCCCTGGCTGAAGGTCCGGTGGGCTTGATTGAAAGTCAGCACCATTTTGGGAAAGGGCTGCGCATACACAAAATGGCCCCAACGGTTCTTTTGCACATGTGTGCTGTGGAGCAGGGACCTCCACAGCGCACAGCAGTGAGGGAGCCTGCCAGATGGCTCCTCCACAAAGGAGGAGCCCCCTGGATCTTCAATCAAGCCTGCTGAGGCTGTTAAGTACCATACTAGTGTCCTCGGGGATGGTGGTGGGTGGAAAGATGAGCCCTGGGGGTGGGACTAAAAATTAGTTTGTTTGGGATTTTTTAGAATGAATTATATGGGTCTGTACCCATAATTAAGTCCGGAGGGAAAAAAGTACTGTAACCAATCTGCAACTGAAAATCGGTGCAGGTTGACATCCGTAGTTACTGGCTAGTTCCATTTGCCCATAATTGTTTTGCTGTATACCCCCTGGACCAGGGTTGGCCAAGAGACAGAGCACAAGCTAGTTTCTGATAGTGCTCCTCTCCACTCCTGACACTAGTTGCTGCGGTAACCTACATCTGGGAGCTAGTAGGAGGGGTCTAGCCAGTAGCACCAGAGCCAGAGGGTGAGGTGTTGGTAGATTGCCTGGATCAAGTGGATCGCATACACCAAAATTCTACACACACACACACACACACACACACACACCCCAGACCCTGGTTTCAAATTTAACTCCATTTCCCATTGGAGATCTAGTTCAAATCTGCTGGATGCAGCTTTTGCTATTGGTCCAGAAATAAAATGGAAATGATAGAACGCAGAAAAACAGTAAATCAGTTACGTGGCAAATCGGTTGTGGGGTAACAGTAAAGCAGTATTAAATGGTATTTTGGTTAAGCAACATGCTATGCAATTACAAACTGGTTAACTGAGTAGATATCTGGAATTTTGATTATTAACCACAGCTATGAAATTAACTATCTATTTCACCTCTACAGTTTAGGAACCTACTAAGCAGCACTATTTGTTATGAAAACAAATGGAGCCCTATTTGTGTTCCTAACCAAGGCCCTTTTCTAATGGGCACAGGTGCGGTGGGGGATGGGTGGGCGGCACGGTGGGTGGGCGGTTCCGTGGGATGCATTCCCACGGGCGCACACCCACTTCCACCCATCACCATGCATGGAACATTGGGCATTGGCGCCCGTTGCTCCATGCGTGGGTGATGGGTGGAAGTGGGTGGAGCGTGCATGCACCCCCATCCACTGCCTGCGGCATTCCCATGGG
Organism: Sphenodon punctatus; assembly: GCA_003113815.1. Taxonomy (NCBI): domain Eukaryota; kingdom Metazoa; phylum Chordata; class Lepidosauria; order Sphenodontia; family Sphenodontidae; genus Sphenodon; species Sphenodon punctatus. The sequence goes on along the minus strand of QEPC01004821.1, from coordinate 61,599 downwards.
CACCACACACACCCCTGCACCCACTGCAGCGTTCGTACGGGTGCTTCTCCCACCCACACACGTGTGAGACGGGCCCTTGTGCTGGGGGAATTTAGACGTGCCTTCCTGCACTGGACGTTACTGGGCCACCATTAGAAACAGCAGCACTGGCTGGCTCACACATTCTTTCTAAAACTGGATCTTTCAAATCTCAATATCGAAGTTTGACAAATCCGTGTTCTAAAAACACGTTAAGGTTATGAAAATGGATGAATAAACAAACAATTGTCATTTGCTTTAATCCATTAAAATAAATAAATAATTAAAACAAAACAACACAAAACATTGCATGTGGAAAATGGCTTCCAGGGCTGTTCTACGCATGTGTGCCCTTTTCCAAAGTGGTGCCAGTGTTTCTGGCACCATTTTGGGAAAGGGTGTACATGTGCAGAATGGGCCAGTGGCCATTTTGTGCACGTGCAGTTATTTTAAAACGATTTTAACATTAGAAATAAAAAAAATTAAAAATCATTGCACATGCGCAGAACAGTCCAGTGGCCACTTTGTGCATGTGCAGTGATTTTTAATTTATTTTTTAATTTAATTTTTTTTAATGAAAGAAAAAAACAGGAAACAAATGTTTTGTTTACAACACCCCCCGCCCCCAAACCAAAGGTTTTTTTGTAAATGAAAACAAATAAGCAATTACTAATAGTTAATCAGGATCTGGCATTTACTGATCCATAGACACAGAGGCCATTTTTAAATAGGCACAGCTGGGGGGGCAGGTCTGCGTGCACTGTGGGGGATGGCCGCGGATCGCCCACGCACATTGGGTGGGGGATTCAAATGGGCCAGGAATGGGTGTGTGCCCCTACCCATGTACTTTTTCGCATGCCATTGCCCCCGCATGAAGCATCCCAGTTCCCCCCTCCCCCACAATCTTCTGTGAATAGGCATGAGTGAACAGTGTGTGGGTCACAGGAGCGCACCCACCTCCATGCCACCTTCAGACAAACATGTGGATGCATGTGGAATGGGTGGACCTGCGAGGGTTCATCTTACCTAAAAATGGCCAGTTTTGAGTCCCAAAAGCTTACAATCTATCAGGGGTAGGATTCTTCCACTCCATGGGCCAAATCTGGCCTGCAACTATTTTTATTTGGCCCCTCTCTGACCCCTGGGTCTGACCAATGGATTCATTCCCCACTCTCAAGCCCTGCAAGAGTAAGCTTAGGGGAAGGGAGCAGAGATGAGGTATGCACTCAAGGATGGGGGATGGATCCATGCCAGAGATCCATGATCTAGACCCTCCCTTTCCTTTCCCCCTCCTCAGCACATCCCTTACGCTCCCCCACTCCCAGCTCCTATCCTGCTCAAGGAGCTTGTACTAATTTTCAAAGTGGCCCGCAGAAGGGAAAAAATTTCCAGCCCTGGTCTAAATGGGCGGAGAAGAAACTGAAAGGTAGTTGTTGCTAGCCTGAAATCATACAAAATGTGTATGGCAGAGCAGGGATTAGAAGCTGGTTCAGTGTCCCAGCCACTGCTTCATAAATGGTAGTGAACCTTTCTCTGTCTCTCTATCAGTCCCATCGTTATGGGCCCCGTCTGTACTGCACCGTAGGGGACAATGCCACGCTGTCACAGAGATGGACCAGACTGGTGATCCCCAAGCAGCAGCAGCAGCAGTACCAGCAGCATTTTATTCTGTTTTGGTTTTTCACCTTGTAACAGAGAAACTGTTAAATATAAAAACAAAAAAACCCAAGTCAGGACTATGTACAAAATCAATAAAATCCAACAAATCAAAGGTAAAACACACTAAAACAAGACTATGTACAACAAAATAATAAAATCCAACGTATGTAAAATGTAGCAAGTATCTGATTATATCCCTACATCAGGTACTGCCAATTTTTTCCTAATACCCTGAGCTAGATGGCAAAAACTGCTACATATCTAATAACTGTGAGCACAGGAGATAAGATGGCTGGTTTATGGAATGCTGTTAGGTATTCTCTACCTCTTAGAATTGGAGAAATCCACTGGTCTCTTAACTGGCTGGTAAAATTGGCATTTCAGGAGATAATACAGGAGGTCTTCGATCTCTCCTGAGCCACAGGGCTGTAGCCTTAGACAAAAAGGAATTGTCATAGTGCCCCCTAAGGACATTCAACTATATAATTTGAAACCACAGTTGTACAAATGCCTTACGGAGAGATGAGTACACAAGCTCATCCAAATATGACTCCAAAACATGGGTGATTTTGACTCCGGAAAGCCAGGGGGGAAACCTGGACCAGTGGACCTCTGCCAAATCTTCTTGACATAAGAACATAGGTAGTGCCGTACTGGGTCAGACCAATGGTCCATCAAACCCAGCATCCTGTCTCTGACAGCGGCCATTCTCTGTCTCTGTTGGGAGAAGTACCCAACAGGACAATCCATTCCCTGTTGTTCCAGCCCCCAGCAATAAGAGGTTACATCCCCCAAACCTACTTGGCTAATAGTTATTAATGAACCTATCCTCCAAGAATGTATCCAATCCCTTCTTAAAAACTAGTTACATTACTGGCCTTGTTCACTTCCTCTGGCAGTAAATTCCACAAGTTAATTGTGCGCTGAGTGAAAACAAATACTTTATTTTATTTGTTTTAAATCTGCTGCCAGTTAATTTCATGGAGTGTCCCTTTGTTCTAGTACTGTTGGAGAGGGTAAATAACGGCTCTCTATTTACGTGTTTCACACCATTCATTTTATTCTATAATAAAAAAACCTTTGGTTTAAGAAAGGAGTTAAGGCCCTTGTAAATTCAACCCTGCTTCAAAAAGCATGGAAATTGCAAGTTAAGGCCACAGCCTTAACTTGCGCACCATGAAAGCAGCAAAGATGATGTACACTATTGCATATTGTTCTCCCTTACAACTTAGGCTCTATACAGCCACACTTAGCTTTGCTTTTTTAATCCCAATCCTTTTCCCTTTGCAGGCTGGCAGCAACACTGAAGCTGAAAAACAGGAGAGGGCCAAGGGGCAGTTTTTATATGGATTCAGGAGAACAGGACAGCTTTAACTTCTGTGCCATGTAAGCAGTGAAGATGTTGTACAGTCTCACACATTGTGCTTGCTTACAACTTAGGCTCCATGCACCCACACTTTGCCTTGGTCTTTCAGCCCAATCCTCCTCTTAAGCAGATTGGTGGCAACACTGAAGCTGGGGAAAGTGCTATATAGATGTTTAATAAGAAATTAAAGTTGGGTACATATTGAAATTAATAACATGGATTGCCCTTTGGAAGGAATGGAGGAAACAGCAATGACAATTTGGAAAAAAATTAATCCTATTGTAATTTGCAGATCCCAGTAAGTGGCAGTGAAAGCATACAATGGAACTGCATCTTTAGGAGTAGGTGGATAAGAGGGTGTGCAATAATGAGGAAGGTGCTAGAGAGAGTGGAATAGGTAGAATGACAGGGACGGACATGGATAGGGTGCACCATCAAGGAACTGGGTGCAATGACAGAAGGAATGCTATTAAAAACAGGTGGCATTACAAGAAACTGAGAGAAATAAGTGATTCAGATGAATGACAGGATACCCTGGGGGAGTGCACCTGTCATTCCACCTAGTTCCCATAGCTGGCTCCCTGTTGTCCCCGTTTTTGTTACCTCCCTCCCCCTTATTCTACCTCTTTTCCAGTTTATTTTTTGTCATCCCACACATACACACACCCTTACTATTGTTTCCTATCAGAGATTAGCGTTGCCACCTAAGTATATTTTTCCAGGCCACTTATGAAAAATACAAGTTGCGGGGCCTGCATTGGTGCCATGTATTTTTCATAAGTGGCCTGGGAAAATATACCTAGGTGGCAAGTGGCAACCCTATCAGAGATACAGCTCATTGTATTTCCCACAACTGTCTTGGAAAAAAGGGGGGTCTAATGTGTTGAGGGACCTCTGGGCTCTCTGTTACACAGTTGAGCGCTAGTGGATTAGTACCGGGGGGAGGCTAGGAGCCAGGACTCTTGGGTTCTCTGGCAGGGAGTCGGGGCTGGAAGCCATGATACATGGGTTCTCTGTGAGGTGAGTGGGGCTAGTAGGTTAGAAGGGGGGGGGGGCTGGGCTTTGCCCTGAATATACACCTCTGACAACACCTCTCTGCCCTTTCCTGATGCATCCATGTCCACTCTATCCTTGCCTGCTGCCCAGTCTCATCTATGCATACACATCACACATCACCCATTTCTCTGCATTGTCCACCATAAACACTCCCCAAACACCTGGCTTGCCCCAACCAATAGAAATACTTCTGCCATGCCCAACTGCCTCCACTCTTGTCTACCTTGTTTCCTCCATATACAAGCCTCACAGTTTTCAGTTGTCCCATTCTCCCTAACCCAAATGAAAGGATGTAGGGAAAAGAGGCAGCAAGCTGCTCCCTCACCTCCTTCTGTCCCAAGCTTCAGTGTTGCCCCCAACCTGCAAAGGAAGAGGGCTGGGGCTGAAAGACCAATACAAAGTGTGGGTACTTGGAGCCTGAGTTTTAAGCTAGCACAGTATGAGAGTCTGTACAACGTCTTTACTGCTTACATGGCATGGAAGTTAAGGCTGTCCTGTTGTGATAGTGTACATCATTTTTGATGCTTTCATGACGCACAAGTTAAGGCTGTGACCTTAATTTGCAATTTTCATGCTTTTTGGAGCAGGACTGAATTTGCAAGGACCATAACTCCTTTCATAAACTGAAGGTTTTTTGATTATAGAATTTCCTCCCTTTTTGAGAGGATTTGCAATACAGACATTTTTTGCAATACAGAAAATGCCTTCTGCTGGCGCATTACAACATTGAGCAGCGTAACACTAAAATTTCTGTTTTTCAAAGGCTCATTGTGTACTGAAATGTGCTACCCCTAGAGGGTGCACACATACACACCCATCCCCCATGTATCCCCACACCTGGAGAAACCTGCTTTGCTGCTGGTTGCTCCATGTGTGGAGGGTGGGTGGGGATGTGTGGGTTGCGGGAGCATGCACACATGCATTTAGATTATTTTTAGAGAGTGGCCTGTTAGACGATATCTGGTTCAGGAGATTGCTGGTATTGAGGCCCTCCATGTGGTGTTTGATTTGGCTGGGGGCAAGCTAGGGGTGCTGCTGGTATACCAGGCTCCTTCCTGTCTGGCAACATCCCTTACCACTCTAGCAGAGCTGGCCTCGGAGGTGGCATTGGGCTCTTCCAGGACTTTGGTCCTGGGGGACTTCAACATTCATGCTGATGCCGGCCTTGTAGGAGCAGAGCGTGAATTCATGGCTGCCATGGCAACCATGGATTTGTCCCAGGTGGTCATCTGCCTGACCCACATGGGGGGCATACCCTCGACCGGATCTTCGGCTCTGGCCTTGAGGCAGGGGGGTCCGGTAGTGGGGGAGGTTCGGGCTGTGCCCTTGTCATGGACGGACCATTATCTCCTTCAGGCCAGTCTTTCAGTGTGCCCCCTCCAGAAGGGGAATGGACCAGTTAGCATGGTCTGCCCTCGGAGGCTGATGGAACCTCAGCGGTTCCAAGAGGTCCTGAGGGAGTTAACCTTGGACCTGGATGGTCACTCTGTTAATGAGCTGGTCCAGCATTGGAACATCTGGCTGGGGGAGGTCATAGACAGGGTGGCTCTGAGATGCCCCCTGCCTCTGTTTTGTCACCGCAGGGCCCCTTGGTTTACTGAGGGGCTGTGGTGTATGAAGCAAGTAGGCAGGAGGTTGGAGCAATGCTGGTGTCGGACTCGATCTGACTCCAACTGTCTTCTCCATAGGGTCCATTTGCGGTCCTATGTTGGGGCTGTGAGGACAGCAAGGAAGGAGTTCCCTGCTGTTCTCATAGCGTCTGCGAAGTCACACCCGGCGAAGCTGTTTCAGTTGTTGCGGGGGCTGGTCAGTCCGGCCTCCCTCTGCCTGGATGGGGACTTGTCCCAGGCCCGCTGTGAGAAATTTGTCACCTACTTCTCAGACAAGATCACTCGGATTCAGAGCAACTTTGACGCTGGATTAGGGGCAGTAGGTGGAGAGCGCAAGGAGATGGAGGCCCCGTCTGGTCGAACTTTGTGGGGGGAGTTTCAGGAAGTGACACCAGCTGATGTGGTGGATGTCTTGGGGTCTGTGAGAGCCACCAGTTGTGAACTTGACCGTGCCCGTCCTGGCTGGTGAAAGCCTCCAGGGAGACATTGGGGACGGTGCTGGCGAGGGTGGTTAACACATCCCTGCAGCAGGGGAGGCTGTCGCCTAGCCTCAAGGAGGCTGTAGTGCATCCCCTGCTGAAGAAACCATCGCTGGACATGGATGCACTCGCCAGCTACCGACCTGTTTCTAACCTTCCCTTTTTAGGAAAGGTTATTGAGTGGATGGTGGCGATCCAGCTCCAGGCACATCTAGATAGCATTGGTTTCCTGGACCCTTTTCAATATGGATTCCACCCCGGCTATGGCACCGAGACAGCATTAGTGGCTTNTTGCTCCACCAGCTTCCTGTGGCCACACCAAGGCTTAAATACTTCCTGTGGCCAACCAGGAAGCTGGGAGGCAGGGCTAAGGCAACTGGCTACAGCTGGGAGGGGGCATGACACACAGGGAGCAAGCACACAAGGGAGACAGAAGGGGGAAAACCCAACACCCTCACACGCCCACCAGGTGGCGCAGGGCGCTGGAGAGCCTGCTCAGCACCCCAAGGGCCATGGGTTCAAGACCCAGCCCTGACACCCGGCTATGGCACCGAGACAGCATTAGTGGCTTTGGTTGATGATGTCTGCCGGGAAATGGATGCAGGATGTTCAACATTTCTCATCCTGCTAGATCTCTCAGCCGCTTTTGATACTGTGGACCATGGGCTGCTGTTGAGACAGCTGGGGGGTCTGGATGGAACTGTTCTTGAATGGTTCCGCTCATTCCTCTCGGGGAGAAGCTAGCAGGTAGTGTTGGGAGCTGAAACATCTTGCCCCCGCGCTTTATTCTGCGGCGTTCTGCAGGGTTCTATTCTGTCTCCATTGTTATTTAATGTGTATATGCAGCCCTTGGGGGAGGTCGTGAGAGGGTTCAGGGTGCGGTGTCACCAATATGCTGATGATAATCTGCTGTACCTCTCTTTTTCAGCTGACCCAGACCCTGCTGTCTCATTGATATCCCAGTGTCTGGAGGCCGTGGCGGAATGGATGTGGCAGAGAAGACTGAAGCTCAACCCCGATAAAACGGAGGTGATGTTGGTGGGGAGAGCGAGGGAGGTATTGGCCCCCCTTATTGGGGGGGTTCGCCCTCCTATAGCTCAGCAGGTTCGGAGTCTGGGGGTGATATTGGATGCAGATCTCCGCCTGGAGAAGCAGGTGGAGGTGGTGGTGCAGGCCACTTTCTGCCAGTTATATCTGGTGCGGAGGCTGCATCCGTATGTCTCCGGACCAGACCTGGCCTCCTTCATCCATGCCTTCATTACCTCAAGGCTGGACTACTGCAATGCGCTGTAAGTGGGGCTGCCCCTGTTCCTGGTTCGGAGGCTGCAGCTAGTGCAGAATGCGGTGGCCCAGCTCCTGTCAGGGACTAGTCCTCAGGATCACATAACACCTGTGCTCCGGACTCTGCACTGGTTGCCAATAGCGTGCTGAGCCAGGTTCACGGTATTGGTGTTAATCTATAAGGCCCTTCACGGTCTGGGCCCCTTGTACCTCAGGGACCGCCTCGCCCTCTGCATCCCAGAGCGGCTCCTTCAGTCTTATGGGGGTGCCTTCCTGGAGGTCCCCTATGTCAAGCGGGGGCCACAATGGAGAGGGCATTCTCGGTGGCCAGGCCGCACCTTTGGAATTCCCTCCTGGAGGAAGCTCGCCTGGCCCCAAGCCTTTTAACATTTAGGCGAATGTGCAAGACCTGGCTGTTTGCCCAGGCCTTTGAGGAGGGGGGGAGGAGTTATTGGGTTTTATCTCCCTCCACCCTTATTTATTGTATTATTTGTTTTACTGTTCCCTGGCCGTGTTTTAATTGTTCTGGTTTTATGAGTATTTTTCTATTTTTTTATTATTGTATTTTATATTTTGAGATTGTTAGCTGCCCCGAGCTGGTTTCAGGAGGGGTGGGATACAAATTGTTAAAATAAAATCAATCAATCAATCAATCAATTTACACGAGATGCTCACCCACATTGATGATAGGTGTCCATTCGTGGAAGTGTCTCATGTAAAAAACGCCATACAAAGCTGCTGTTTTAAAACAGAGTGAATTTATCTCAGTTTCTCTCTAAAACTCCCCAACCAAAAAGCTAGTTCCTAATCTGCCATAATCCTAGTGAGGGTCTCCCAAACACTTCCATCCCCACCACCCCCATAGATCCTGCCTTTTAGAAACTCCTCCAGTCCAGTTGGAAGCCATCTTCTGTCTTTCCTCTCTCAGTCTCTCTGCTGCCTGCACATGCAGCCCTCTGATGGTTCTCTACTGCACATGCCTCTGAATTTACCAGGTTTCCCATAGACTGCAAGAGCCAAACAGCTGTGGAGAACTCCCATCCCATCCCATCCAATCCCATCCACCCCCACCCCACCAGCTGTGTTCTAACGCCCCTCACACATTATTCCTCACTGCACATGACAGTACCCTATCCCTCACTGGGCATGTGCAATTTTATGCAGACTCCTATTGACTTCAATGATTTCCCTACAATTAAAACCACTGGATGGATTTTAAAAATTCAAAAACCAGAAACACCCCTTAATTATATAACATTTAATATTAATGCAATCTTTCAGCATTAAGTACTACTACTGATGCCCCCCGCCCTTGCCCCAAAGCATCTGAAACTGGAAGTAAAAGCATTTCTTTCTCCAAAATTTCAACTGCTATAACTTTAAAAAAAAATCCAATTTGCATGAAATTTGGACATGTTGTACCCCACACCCAATGACCCTGGGTAATTTCAGACGTAACGATACCACGGTCAACCACAGTGAATCCCCTGTGGTGGCCGTTTGTGCCGCTATGTCTGTTTGACTCCTGCCAGATGTTCACCCCAGTGAATCACTGGCGGGAATCAAAATTACCACGATTCTGGACCTCCAGCCGGCTGGAGGTCCAGAATCATGGTGGGATCGGACCCCAACCGTGGTCGCATTGGCCATGATCCGGGATGGGCCAAAGGTAACATCTGTTACCTTCAGCCCGGCCAGATTGTGGTCCCGACCACAGGACGGGATTGGGCGCAGCGGCTAGATTGGCTGCTGTGCCCACCTGTCTCCCAGAGGATGGGTGGCCAGGGGAGTGTGAGGGGGGTGGGACTGTGCGGCCGCAGGTTGCACTGTGTGGCTCCACCCCCTCCCCAATCCCCAGTGAGAATCAGGCTGGCACGTCTAAAGGACGGACGACCTGATTCCTGACTGGGATCCGAAACGGATCCCAGTGCATGGTTCAGTGTGGCAGGCCTTGTGGCCTGTTACGTCTGAAACTACCCTGTCTGCCAAATTTCAGACAAATAGGATAAATGGTGCCAATTTTTATAAGCAATAAAATGTTCATGCTTTATAATGGAGACTGTGTGCTGGCCTTAACTAAGGACCAGCTGTCTGATGCCACTCCTTAATAAACATCTATCATATCTCTTAGTCATCTCTTCTCCAAGATGAAGAGCCCCAACCTATCAAGCCTCTCTTTGTATAGGAGCCGTTCCATATCCTTTATCATCTTTGTTGCCCTTCTCTGTACCTTTTCTAGTTCTACTATGTCTTAATGAGCAATGTCTAGTAGTCTTTACTTTATTATACCATTACAGAGGTTGATGGGTTTAGTTAATAATTCAGGTGGGTGACAAACCAATGTGCAACAAAATGTTTTGAACAGTTAGAGCCCAACAGAATGTGAAACCAGCTAGGGAGTGTTTGAGTTAAAATAAACAAAGGTGAATAGAGGCCATTTCATTTAGTTTGGACCAACATTTGAGAAACTGTAAACAGCCCCCCCACTATTTATCTGTAAAAATGAACTGGGGTGCATCTGGGAAAAAATAATAAGGACCTTAAAATGGTTTTGGACACATTCAAGGCTATAAACATTACCGCTATACCAAATCTCTGAGCCATAGGCTAGTTGGGGTATAAATTCGGCATAAAGAAATCTGTCAGCTGGTCTGAGTTTGCTGCCTCCAAAAACACAGGTTAATTTAAGAACCTCTTGGGCAGGTTAAGTAGCAGTCAGTTTGTGGTCCTCCATGAAAGGGTACCATGAACCTGACTGATGGAACAATCCACATGTTTTTTGACCAACAGACAATGGTCCACCCTCAAATTGTCTTACTAAACCACCATTTAGGCTGGCTGGCTGTAGCTGCACACAGCAGCTGACTTTGATCCCCAGGAGCCAGCAGGTGACACTAATGCATGTGAGTGGAGAGACTGCAGCCAGCACGTGTGCATTACAGTCAACCCTCCCTCACAAAGGTGGCTACAGCACTTTCTCTAGTTTGGGCAGTAGAACACAGAAAAGCTGCCACCAGCTTTCCAGGCACAATTCAAGGTGCTGGTTTTGACTTTTAAACCCCTTAACGGCCTGGGCCCCATATATCTGTGGGAGGGGGACCCAACACCTCTCCCACTCTGCTTCAGTCAGATGGAAGCACTCTCTTGCAGGGACTGTCTGCAAGGCAGGTTCATACGGTGAGGGCGTGCAGAGAGGTGCTCTTGGTTGCTGCCCCAGTGCTGCGGAACTCCCTTCCCCTGGAGGTTCGTCTGAACCTGAGCGTTTTCCTGAGGCAATGTAAGACCTTTGTCTTTGGCCAAGTGTCTGGCAGGCAGGGATAGGGGTTGGGTAGGGAGTTTCTAGGAGGTTGGGGTGAGGTTTTTAGGGTATTTTAAATATATTTTAAGTGCTTGTCATATGGTTCTTATTTTGTAACCTGCCCTGAGTCTTAGGGGAAGGGTGGGGTATAGGTTTGAATAAATAAAAAAAATTGGTCTGCTTAAATTAGTTTCCACTGTTGTTTCCCCTTAATGTATGTTGTCCTCCCACTGTTTCCTTCCACTTTTTAAATTTTTTAATTGCTTTTATCTAGATTTAGATTTTAAATGGATTTTATATATTTGTAGCATGTAAAGCACTACAAGAGCCATCTGGTGGTGGGGCGCGCTAAAAATATATTTTAATTATTATTTATTGAAATAAAATAAATAAAAAGTAGTAATTTGTGGTGAGTTCCCCATGACACCCCAGTGCATTGTACATGTTGCTGTTTAATGTGTTTCTGTGGACCAGCTATAGATCACTGATCCCATCATTTGGGAACCACTGACTGAACCTACATCATTGGATAGGGCTGAAATGATTTTTTGTGTGTGTGAATAATACTGTATCTGACAGATTAGCCCAATCCGATCTGAGACTGATGAAATGGAGATCAACCATGATCTGGTTTGCGTTCAATCTGAGATTTGTTTCAGTTATTCCAGTTTGTTTACTTTGGTATTTTGATATTTCATTTGTAAATGACTGATCCAAAATTAGCAAAATAATAAAATAAACAGTTATTAAACCAGAGTGACTGAAATAACAAATACTGTATGCAGAGATCTGTCATAGAATTTCTGCATACATAGAAATGAAAATGTGGTGAATTTCTTCATACCTTTCTGAAAATTTGGATAGTTTTTGATATGAATAGGCCAATCTATTTCAGCCCTGACTTTGAAGACATGGCTAAACCCCCATAAAGTCACACCCAGGCTTTCCATTTGACTTCAATGGGCTTTGGATCATAGGGCTGTTTTCTCTAACCCTGTATTTAGTGGGGAAAATCCAGCCCTGAGCTCCGGTCAGCCAAATCTCACTGAGCTGAACGGGCTCTCCTGAGCTGTCAACGGTCAACCCCTAGGAGTCTGATACCTGTCTCCAGGATCCGATCACCACTGGCAACATGCCAATGGGCTGAGATTTTATTGGTTATTAACCAGAAATGGAAGTGCAGAATGTATGGCAGTGAGGGAGTTGGACTGGATGTGTATGGGAGGGGAGAAGGAGATTGGAGGCAGTATATCCTAATGGTTAGAGCACAGGACTGGTAATAGGATGCTTTGGTTCTATTTACAGCTTTGCTGCTGATTCCACAGAGGACTGTGGGCAAGTCCCTGTGTTTAAGTTCCTCTCCACAATGCAGGATGTTGCCTTGTGACCAATGGGGAGGGAGAAAGAAGGAATGGGGCCACAATGACATAGTGCTGCCTTCTGTTCCCATGCTGCTGCTGGGGGGTCAAGCCCAGGGTGTGTCCATGGTCAAAGAGGGAGCTGGGTCTCTGCCTCCTCTGTCCTCTGTTTGCATTGCTCATTATTAGACAAGTGTAACCTAGAAGGTCATTAGACATAACACTTGCCACTGGTTCAGCTAGCAAATGCAAAGTTATGACCTGCTATGTGTCTGCCACTGGCTTGCTCCTAGTGTACACTCACAGATGTTGTAGGTGTACACAAGGAGCAAGCAAAGTGCACATAGTAACTATTGTATCTGGTAATAGCTAGGACCGATTCCTCCCTCTGGAAAGACCCCCAGAGGGGGCTAGGTCATGTTAGAAGGGGGTGGGGCAAAGGGGTTGCCACATCCCCTTTCTAGTGCAACCCTACCCTTGCAGAGCGTTGTGATGTCACAGCGCTCCCTAGGGACAGGGCCACATTGGAAAGGAGGTTGGAAAGTACGTGGGGCCGACGTCTTTTCTGATGTGGCTGCCTCCTCCAGAAGCCCTGATTCTCCAGGTTCACCACAGGTGCCCCTGGCTGACCTGGAGAAATCAGGGCTTTCCCTGGAGCCCAGAGAGTCTTGGTGAAACATGGAGAGGTGGCAGCCCTAGTAACAGCTCCAGTTCTGGTGGGGGGAAGTTGAGTTTGATGGGGCTCTGCTCCTGCACATCTCTAAAGCCCTAAAGTTTCCTGCTTCATTGTGCTCTGCAAAGGACCTGCCAGATCCTGAACTGAGGCCTAGTGGGGCTCTCTTCATCCTGTCAGAGCCTGTGGTGTCAAGTGTGGTGAAATGTGGATCTTACAGGCTCTACTTGCCCCGCTTCATCCCACCAGATGTAACAGCTGCTACAGGCATGTGGCAGCTTTTAATAATAATAATAATAATTAATTAACAATAATTAATAATACATTTTGTTTTTATAGTGCCCTTCTCCCACCAAATGGCACTCAGTGCACTCCACAAGCATAAAATACAGTAAAATAACATTCAATCCAGGGGCATTGTTATAATAGGTGCAGCAGGTGCAGCTGCGGGTGCACTGGGGCCCACATGCATGGAGAGTGCATGCATTGAGCATGCACTGGAGTTGAATCCCACAGCAGGGGCCCATTTCAGTTTCTGCACCAAGTCCCATTCCCACCTAGCTACACCCCTGGTAAAAAATCCATTTGGGGGAAGGTAAAGGAAGATGACAGAATGCATTAACGGAAACCAGCAGTGACACCCCTGTCCTGTAGGAAAACAAAACTTCCCCATACACTTTAGAGAGGAAGGATTTTCCAGTGGCTAGGGTGGTAAGACATGGCTTCAGTTTCCTGCTCTACTACTACAGATGACCTTAGACAAGTCACAAATCACTTTGTGCCTGAGCTCCCCATCTTTAAAACAAAGCAAAGACAGCAGCTCCCAAAGTCTTCCATCCAGGCTGTGACCCCAAATCTTGTAAAATTGCATATCTAATTATGCAGTCTCATCATGACCCCAGTTTGCAAAGTGGTGACCACACCTGGGGCCCCTACCCACAGTGTGGAAATTTCTGGGCTAAGCGGTGTCTTTGTGAAGGATTATTATGGCGACGGGGTTCCTGTTGTGCACTCATTGCTGTGACATCTGAGGCTGTTTTTACATGGACGCCCGGCCCCTTTTACCCCGGTTGCCCGCGCCGGCAGGTGTGCATTGCGGGTGGGTGTGCGGTGGGGGGGGGGGGGTCCATGTAAACGCCACGGCGGTGGGGGGGATGGGTGTGTGTCTGTGCAAACAGCACCGGCAGTAGGGGTGTGTGTGTGTGCTCCCACACAAACACCCATCTCCACCCATCACCCACCCACGGAGCAATGGACTCCCATGCCTGATGCTCCATGAGCGGAGATGGGTGTGCGCCCGCAGGAATGGACGCACACCCACCTCCACCCACCGCAGCCACACACCCAACCCCCCACATACTGCAGTTCATTTTAAAAGGGCCTGAGTCTGGTTCCTTCGGCACCATTCTAAATGACCCATATCAGGCGCTGCTTCTCTCTAGAAGAGTAAAGTAAGTGACTCTAATGCTGAGGAAAAGATGCTGGGGACCTTGACAACAGATATCTTGAAGCTTCCCATCATGTCCAAGCTGCATGATTCAACTTCCTCATTTATATGGGTCTGGACTGGGGGGAAGGGCAGTTGCTGCTTTATCCAAAGAGGGAGATGAATCAAACACTCTGAACCAATGAGGTGGATGAAATCCAAGCCAGGACAGGATTCAAAGACAGTCTGGGGTCTGATCCCTTGCTAAAGAATGGATCAAGCCCTCATTTGGGGTAGGCCCTGTCAGGGTATCATATCAACTAGGTTCTGGTTTCATTAGATTTGTTCCATATATCCCCCTCCCTGCAACCCTGATGGGACTCCAAAGGAAGGGAATTGGGGGAAAGAAAAGACACTGGAAGAGAGGAAAGCAAATGAGTGAAAGGGCTTGGAAAGGAATCCCCGGAGCAAGGAGGCAGCTTGATCAAACCCCTAAATCAGTGGTGCTGCCCCCAGCCCCTGCGTCAAACGCCCCTTGGAGCCTAGCGCTTCCCGTTTGCTTATTGTCTATTACTTTCTGAGCATGTTGTTTGTGACCTAAATTGCTTGCACTGGGATTTTAATTCATTCTCAGCTGCAATAATCACTCGAATTTAAGATTCTTCTCCCTCCCCCCACAAATACGCACTTTTACCCTGCAATTTAATCCACAATGCAATTTCCCACTGATGGCTCCTTTAATGACACAGTCTCTCCCGTTACAAAGCACTCCCCTCCCTCCCCAGCTCCCAACCCCATGGAGCAGCCTTTATGCTTTTCATGTCATTTCAATATTATTGGACAATCTAATGAACTCCAAGCTGTCTGGCTTGGCTGTCATTGTGCACACTAGGAATGGGATTTCACTCCTTCAGCTCCACATTCTCTCTTTATTTTCTGATTTTCATTTTAAATGCTTTCCTCTATGGATTTATTTATTTGCCCCCTTTCCCCATTTCTTTCAGTGTTGTTTAGCTATAACTGGGGATAGGGGAGCGGGGGGGATGGGGGACAGGACAGGGCACTTAGTAAATGCACAGTTCTTGAGATCAGCCAGGTCCCCAATATTCCTGCTGCAAAGGGCTAGCTCCTGCTGCTGTGTAAATCTGAAGTAGCCACTCTAGATTTACACCAAGAACAGAATCTACTCCCTCCCCTCTGTCCGCCTTTTTGTGCAACCGCACATTTCCCGAACGTATGCATGAGGTAGGGACCAGATTATTCTTGTCTCCTGGGAGCCCATCCAGCTGCATCAGCTTCCACTGGGGGTACCATGTCGTGCAGCTTCTGTTTTGCACCGTGCACCATGAGGCCCAGCCATACCATGGGATGGAGCCCAGATGCTGGTATAAATAGCTGAAGCCTTCCTGCTGCTCCTCCTTCCTTCCCTCTCCCTCCCCCTGGGCATTGCAACCAAACCTTTCAGTCAACAAATGCATTTTTAATGCCCTCAGCCTTAGGAAAAGATGCTGCAGCTCTGCTAGAGTTGGGCTTGCTCACATCCAGGGCCTGATCCAAATTCTGTAAATGGAAAGACTCTTATTGATTGACTCATTCACTCCCAAATGTGAATTTAGACCATCATGAGTTTGAAGGTGTGTGTGTTTGTGTGTGCACTCATTGGTGTGGCTTTCATGTGTGTTTCTGACTCTGAGTGTGTTGTGTGTGTGTGCACGCACATGTGCACTCATTGGTGTGGCTTTGGGGAGTGGTTTTGACTGATGGTGTGTGTGTTCTCATCAATGTAACATTGTGGTGTGTTTCTGACTGTGTATGAAGATGTGTGTGTGTGTGAGCGCGGTCATCTGTGTTGTTTCAACTTCAAGAATGTTCTTCTGACCACGTGTGAGGCTATGCATCTGTGTAAGAAAGAAACAAAATTTTGTTGAAACAAAATTTTCCTGAAAATTTTAGTTAGACATACTGCATTTTTTCACAAAAAATTATGGATATTTCAATTTTTTAAAAACTTTCAGTGAAAACTTTGAATTGTCAAAATGTGGAATTTCATCACTGGAAGTGCTGAGCTGGAATGCCCAAATTAGGAATGTTTCAGTTTGAAATGTCCAAATTTTGTCCCATTTACTTTTGAAATTTCAAAATTGTTGTGGAAATGATATTCTTCAAAATAAAAAAATTGAAAATATTGCTTTATATTTTTAAATTATAAAAGCAACTTTGAATTTTTTCACTAAAAACTGACCGAGTTGTTTCCAACCATGTCCAGTGAGAAGGATGAGTGCTTCTATCTTTAGTCCAGAGGTGGGAAACCTTTTCCCTCTCAAAGGCTATTATGAAAATTAGCACAAACTCCACAGGCTGGATAACAGTTGCTTTGGGGTGGGGGTGCTTAAGGAGTTTGCTCAGGATGAGAGAAGATGCAGAGGGCCTAGATTATGGATCTATGCGATCCATTCCCTGTTCTTAAGCATATGCCCTCATCTCAATTTCCTTCCCCTGAGCTCACTCTTTCAGTGCTGAGGGTTGGGACTGGCTGGAGGAATAGTGGGCAACCTTCAGGGGCCCACAGGACTAGTTCTCAGAACTGCCGAATGGCTGCAAGGCCCCCCTTGCTGCGTGTAGCGAGCCAGGCCTAAGTAGGAGAATTTGGGCTCTTTTAAAACACCACCCAACCCAACCCGACTATATTCCTGCCCCCTGCAGAATGTCTATGATGTCACAGCACTCTGTGTATCAGGAAGGGCCGGGGAGAGGCAGCACCATATGTCATGATGTGTAAGGGTCTGGGGTGTGGGCAAAATCAGAATCAGGGTCAGGAGTGGTGTGACGATTGGAGCCATTGCTGAGAATAAGGGCAGGCATATGGGGTAGAGGTGGGACCCCGGGCCCATTACCGGCTACCGGATTTACCGGTTACCGGTTCTGCAAAAACCGGATTCCCGGATTAAATCCGGTATACTGGTACCGGATTTATTTAATTGAGTTCAATGGGGCGCTGTGTCCCCATTGAACTCAATGAAATAAATGAATTCCTTCCCCCTCCCAGGCTGCGCGGGTGGAAGGGGGGACACCCCCCACCCACCCTGCCCAGCCTGGATTTTTGTTTAAAAACAGACTGAGAGGCGAGCCC
>QEPC01004821.1:32895-43025 GCA_003113815.1 Sphenodon punctatus | reverse complement strand
TAAGGGAATGGCTCCTGGCCTGTTTGGACTAAACTGAACCTAAGGACTGAACCCCTTTGCTGCAAGGCAAAGGCGCACCTAAAGCTGTGAGTAATTGAATGTTACATCTGAGGGACCAGTTTAGGCTAGATGCTACAAAAAGGGCCCTCGAGCCTAACTGTGTTCTGATCAATTGCTTTTGCTCAAGGATTCAAAGTACCTCACATGGTTGTAGCCTGTGATGCTTGGTTTAAAATATCATTAAAGTAATATTCCTTTTTCTGATCTAAAAGATCTGTGTGTGTGTGTGTGTGTGTGTGTGTGTGTGTGTGTGTTAGTGAATACGCCTCTGTGTATGCTCCGGCGGCAGAAATTGGGAACTGGATTATTCTGGCTTGTGGGCCTGTCTGTTTAAAGAAGGTAGAATTCTCATTCTCCCCAGAGGGATGAGACTCGCGGCCTAAGTAAATTCTGGGTGGTGGCAGCGGAAAAGATACCAGATAATAGGTGAGTAACGGGGTGCCGGGAGGCTGGGGTGAACCCCAGTGGGCTCCATTACACCACAGTCCACTCACCCGTTTATTAGGTTTTCTCCCCCACCAACCATATAGCTACTAACCCCTGGACACACAGCCCCCACTCACAGTGGGGTTCTGGAGCATGCATACCCCGCTGAGTGGGCAAATTCAGGTTAATGTGTGCCCACATGTTTACATCCAGTCAATTTGGTTGCATGCATCCTCCACACTTAAGGTCCACCAGCACCATAGAGCTGTGGATGAAAAAGCCTAGAGCTTCACTAGGACCATATGGTATTCATCCCAGAGTTCTGAAGGAACTCAAATATGAGGTTGCAGACCCTACTATTGGTAATTTGTAAACTATCGCTAAAATCTGCCACTGTTCCAGAGGATTGGAGGGTAGTGTGGAGGAAATTTTATAAGGGACCCTATGGAATTAAATTACACATAGTCAAAGGAAGGTAAAACAAAATGGATGACACAGAAGCATTTTGGGTAAAACCTAATGCCTAATAGAAGCTAGGCCTCTGCCCTTTAGACAGAGTGTTATTTGCTCTCTGTATTCTGCTTTTAATAATAAGGCCTTGAAAAGTGCTCCACACAGGGCTTAGACCTAGACACAGACTCCTTTCGCCTGTGTTTTTCATAACAAATAGGCCAAGTAACCTTGCAAATGTAACACCAATATTTAAAAAGGACTCCAGAGGTGATCCTGGAAACTACAGATGGGTGAGCCTGATGTCAGCGCTGGGCAAACTGGTGGAAATGGTTGTTAAGAACATAATTACTGAGCATATTGATAGACATGGCTTAATGGGGAAGAATCAACATGGATTTAGCAAAGAGAAGCCGTGCCTCACTAATCTATTGGAATTCTTTAAAGATGTAAGTAAGCATGTGGATAAGGGTGATTTTCCAGTTGATATAGTATATCTGGACTTTCAGAAGGAATTTGATATGGTCCCTCATAAGAGACTCTTGAGGAAATTAAAGAGTCATGGGATAAAAGACAGTGTTCTATTGTGGATTGGCAACTGGTTAAAAGATAGGAAGCAAAGAGTAGGACTAAATGGTCAGTTTTCACAATGGAGAGAAGTAAATAATGGAATGTCCCAGTGATCTGTACTGGGACCGATGTTGTTTAATATATTCATTAATGATCTGGAGAAGGGAGTAAAGAGTGAGGTGATCAAATTTGCAGATAACACAAAGTTATTTAAGGTAGTTAAAACCCGAGCAGATTGTGAAGAATTGCAGGAGGATCTTGTGTGGGTGACTGGGCATCCAAATGGCAGATGAAATTTAATGTGGACAAGTGAAGTGATGCACATAGGGAAAAATAACCCAAACTATATGTATATACAATGCTATGTTCTAAATTAGGAGTTACCATTCAGGAAAAGGATCTTGGAGTCATTGGCTACAATCCCATAGTCTGCAGATCGCCGCACGCAAGTCGTGTGCTTGCGCATGCACACAGTTTGCGCACAGCACAATATATCATCAATGTGGATACCCGCAGGTTCCCCACAGCTGTGCACACACGTGGTTCCACACGAGATCCGCAGCGCAGACCATGGGATCAGGGCCAGTGTGGACAATACATTTAAATCCTCAGCTCAATGTGTGGGGCAGTCAAAAGACAAACCAAATGTTAGGAATCATTCAGAAAGGGATAGAGAGTAAAACTGAAAATATTGTAATGCATCTATATAGATCTATGGTATGACTGCACCTGGAGTATTGTGTGCAGTTCTGGTCGCCTCATCTCAAAAAAAGACATAGTAGAATTAGAAAAGGTACAGAGAAGGGCAACAAAAATGTTCAAGGGTATGGAATGGCACTTGTATGAAGAGAGGCTTGATAGGTTAAAGTTAGGGGTCTTCAGCTTGGAGAAGAGATGACTGAGAGGGGATATGATTGAAATTTATAAAATCATGAGTGGTGTGGAACACGTTAATAGGGAGCGGTTATTTACCCTGTCTAGCAGTACTAGAACAAGGGGACACTCCATGAAATTAAGTGGCAGCAGCAGCAGATTTAAAACAATAAGAGAAAGGATTTTTTCACTCAGTGCACAATTAACTTGTGGAGTTTACTGCCAGAGGAAGTGGTCAAGACTGGTAGTGTAGCTAGTTTTAAAAAGGGATTGGATAAGTTCTTGGATAACAGGTCCATTAATGACTATTAGCCAAGTAGGTTTTGGGGACATAACCTCTTACTGTTGGGGGCTGGAACAACAGGGAATGGATTGCCCCCTGTTGGGTACTTCTCCCAATGGAGACAGAGATTGGGCACTGTTGGAGACAGGATGCTGGGCTTGATGGACCATAGGTCTGACCCAGTACGGCACTTCTTATGTTCTTATGTTCTTTCAAAAGTGTGACTGCTTCCTGCCCCTCTCTCCAATCTCGCTCTCACTGGTGCATGCACGGCACATGCCCCTTAAAAGCCCAACATGATGTTTTCAAACATACATTTTCCCAACTCATCCTGGTTAGCAGTATGTGCCCAGAAATGCATGCTGTTTCCCAGCTGCTGCATTATCAGGAACAACTTGTGAAGAATTACCATTGCCATGGCCATAGCTCAAACCAACAGCCAGGCAACAATCCACACCACTACCACTACCACTACCACAATTGCACAATTTCAGTTGCCCTCTGCCTACCGATCCACCCACCAATGTTGTATTCCCTGGACTGAGGAAGAGACCAAGGTCTTCATCGCTCTTTGGGGGAGCAGAAGGTCCAATATGCCCTGGTGAAGTGGTACAGGAATGAGGTGGTGTTCCAAGAAATCTCAGTCCAAATGGCGCAACAAGACTACACCTGGAACATGAATCAGTGCTGGCAGCGGGCCAAGGACTTGAGGTATGGGTACAAGTAGATCTACTCTAGCTGTGGGAGGCANCCCGCTGAGTGGGCAAATTCAGGTTAATGTGTGCCCACATGTTTACATCCAGTCAATTTGGTTGCATGCATCCTCCACACTTAAGGTCCACCAGCACCATAGAGCTGTGGATGAAAAAGCCTAGAGCTTCACTAGGACCATATGGTATTCATCCCAGAGTTCTGAAGGAACTCAAATATGAGGTTGCAGACCCTACTATTGGTAATTTGTAAACTATCGCTAAAATCTGCCACTGTTCCAGAGGATTGGAGGGTAGTGTGGAGGAAATTTTATAAGGGACCCTATGGAATTAAATTACACATAGTCAAAGGAAGGTAAAACAAAATGGATGACACAGAAGCATTTTGGGTAAAACCTAATGCCTAATAGAAGCTAGGCCTCTGCCCTTTAGACAGAGTGTTATTTGCTCTCTGTATTCTGCTTTTAATAATAAGGCCTTGAAAAGTGCTCCACACAGGGCTTAGACCTAGACACAGACTCCTTTCGCCTGTGTTTTTCATAACAAATAGGCCAAGTAACCTTGCAAATGTAACACCAATATTTAAAAAGGACTCCAGAGGTGATCCTGGAAACTACAGATGGGTGAGCCTGATGTCAGCGCTGGGCAAACTGGTGGAAATGGTTGTTAAGAACATAATTACTGAGCATATTGATAGACATGGCTTAATGGGGAAGAATCAACATGGATTTAGCAAAGAGAAGCCGTGCCTCACTAATCTATTGGAATTCTTTAAAGATGTAAGTAAGCATGTGGATAAGGGTGATTTTCCAGTTGATATAGTATATCTGGACTTTCAGAAGGAATTTGATATGGTCCCTCATAAGAGACTCTTGAGGAAATTAAAGAGTCATGGGATAAAAGACAGTGTTCTATTGTGGATTGGCAACTGGTTAAAAGATAGGAAGCAAAGAGTAGGACTAAATGGTCAGTTTTCACAATGGAGAGAAGTAAATAATGGAATGTCCCAGTGATCTGTACTGGGACCGATGTTGTTTAATATATTCATTAATGATCTGGAGAAGGGAGTAAAGAGTGAGGTGATCAAATTTGCAGATAACACAAAGTTATTTAAGGTAGTTAAAACCCGAGCAGATTGTGAAGAATTGCAGGAGGATCTTGTGTGGGTGACTGGGCATCCAAATGGCAGATGAAATTTAATGTGGACAAGTGAAGTGATGCACATAGGGAAAAATAACCCAAACTATATGTATATACAATGCTATGTTCTAAATTAGGAGTTACCATTCAGGAAAAGGATCTTGGAGTCATTGGCTACAATCCCATAGTCTGCAGATCGCCGCACGCAAGTCGTGTGCTTGCGCATGCACACAGTTTGCGCACAGCACAATATATCATCAATGTGGATACCCGCAGGTTCCCCACAGCTGTGCACACACGTGGTTCCACACGAGATCCGCAGCGCAGACCATGGGATCAGGGCCAGTGTGGACAATACATTTAAATCCTCAGCTCAATGTGTGGGGCAGTCAAAAGACAAACCAAATGTTAGGAATCATTCAGAAAGGGATAGAGAGTAAAACTGAAAATATTGTAATGCATCTATATAGATCTATGGTATGACTGCACCTGGAGTATTGTGTGCAGTTCTGGTCGCCTCATCTCAAAAAAAGACATAGTAGAATTAGAAAAGGTACAGAGAAGGGCAACAAAAATGTTCAAGGGTATGGAATGGCACTTGTATGAAGAGAGGCTTGATAGGTTAAAGTTAGGGGTCTTCAGCTTGGAGAAGAGATGACTGAGAGGGGATATGATTGAAATTTATAAAATCATGAGTGGTGTGGAACACGTTAATAGGGAGCGGTTATTTACCCTGTCTAGCAGTACTAGAACAAGGGGACACTCCATGAAATTAAGTGGCAGCAGCAGCAGATTTAAAACAATAAGAGAAAGGATTTTTTCACTCAGTGCACAATTAACTTGTGGAGTTTACTGCCAGAGGAAGTGGTCAAGACTGGTAGTGTAGCTAGTTTTAAAAAGGGATTGGATAAGTTCTTGGAGAACAGGTCCATTAATGACTATTAGCCAAGTAGGTTTTGGGGACATAACCTCTTACTGTTGGGGGCTGGAACAACAGGGAATGGATTGCCCCCTGTTGGGTACTTCTCCCAATGGAGACAGAGATTGGGCACTGTTGGAGACAGGATGCTGGGCTTGATGGACCATAGGTCTGACCCAGTACGGCACTTCTTATGTTCTTATGTTCTTTCAAAAGTGTGACTGCTTCCTGCCCCTCTCTCCAATCTCGCTCTCACTGGTGCATGCACGGCACATGCCCCTTAAAAGCCCAACATGATGTTTTCAAACATACATTTTCCCAACTCATCCTGGTTAGCAGTATGTGCCCAGAAATGCATGCTGTTTCCCAGCTGCTGCATTATCAGGAACAACTTGTGAAGAATTACCATTGCCATGGCCATAGCTCAAACCAACAGCCAGGCAACAATCCACACCACTACCACTACCACTACCACAATTGCACAATTTCAGTTGCCCTCTGCCTACCGATCCACCCACCAATGTTGTATTCCCTGGACTGAGGAAGAGACCAAGGTCTTCATCGCTCTTTGGGGGAGCAGAAGGTCCAATATGCCCTGGTGAAGTGGTACAGGAATGAGGTGGTGTTCCAAGAAATCTCAGTCCAAATGGCGCAACAAGACTACACCTGGAACATGAATCAGTGCTGGCAGCGGGCCAAGGACTTGAGGTATGGGTACAAGTAGATCTACTCTAGCTGTGGGAGGCAAATGTCACTCTGTTATGAGCTCCTTGACCAAGTCCTCTGTGTCGATGGAGCCATTGTTGCATCCGACAACTGCACTTTACGAGGAGCCAGAAGCGGATGGATATGGCTCCCCCACTGACCATTCCTGCTTCAACCGCCCCAACTCCCCCCATGGAAGCCGCAACCGCCATCAAAGATCCCTCCATGCCTGTCCCTGTTCTGGAGCGAGCATGAATCATCCCGGACGTGGTGACTCTCCTGGCATATCTACTTGAGCTTGAGAGCCAGCCATTGTTTGAGGAGTCATCTGATATTCTGGTCAAGGGCACAGAGGAGACAGATGCCACCTTTTGTAGAGGAGGTGGTGGTGGTGGAGGAGGAGGAGAATGGTAAGTTAAAACACCTGGGGAGGGGGGTGTTTGCATTTACACAGCTGCATGATAAAGGCTTCCATTTATCATTCTCTAATTAAGTTTGTTATTGTTTACATTGTCAAGTGTCCAGGAGAAGGTGGAGGAGCAGCAGGAAAATTGCCGGGAAACAGCTCCACCAAATGGGAACAGTAGGTGTGGGAAGTGGGTGGGAAAGTATCATGGCAGGCTCTGGAGGAGGTTCTAGAGCAAATTGACAAACTAAATACTATCAAATCACCAGGACCAGATGGCATTCACTCCAGAGTTCTGAAGGAACGCAAATATGAAATTGCAGACCTACTGTTAGTAATTTGTAACCTATAGCTAAAATCTGCCACTGTACCGGAGGACTGGAGGGTGACAAATGTAACCCCGATATTTAAAAAAGGATCCAGAGATGATCCTGGAAACTACAGACCAGTAAACTTGACATCTGTGCTGGGCAAAATGGTGGAAACTATCATTAAGAACAGAATCGCTGGACATGCTGATAAACATGGCTTAATGGTGAAGAGTCAACATGGATTTAGCAAAGGTAAGTCATGCCTCACCAATTTGTTGGAATTCTTTGAGGGTGTAAATAAGCATGTGGACAAGGGAGACCAGGTAGATATACTGTACCTGGATTTCCAGAAAGCATTTGATAAAGTCCCACATAAAAGACTCTTGAGAAAATTAAAAAGTCATGGGATAGGAGGTAGTGTCTTACTATGGATCAGTAACTGGTTAAAGGATAGAAAGCAAAGAGTAGGACTGAATGGTCAGTTTTCACAATGGAGAGATGTAAAAAGTGGTGTGCCCCAGGGATCTGTATTGGGACCGGTGCTGTTTAATGTATTCATTAANGGTAGGGTGATCCCTGGGGTGGTGTGTGTGTTAAACCACCCCCCACCCCAGGGATCACCCTAGTACCTGCAGGTGCAGGCTCCAGGTTGCCGGTGGCATCCCGGAGCCCGCACTAGTAGGGACTTAGGGTAAAAAAAATAAATAAAAAAAAAAAATCCAGGCTGGGCAGGGTGGGTGGGGGGTGCCCCCCCTTCCACCCGCACAGCCTGGGAGGTGGAGGTGGGAGGTATTCCATTGATTTCAATGGGGACAGTTCCCCACTAAAATCAATGTAATAAATCCGGCACCAGTAATCTGGTTTTAATCCGGTTACCTGGTATTTTGCATACCGGTAACCGGTAAAACCGGTAGCCGGTATTTTGTCTGATGTCCCACCCCTACATGACCCAGGAACATAGGCAGCTGGTGCAGCAGAACGCCACAGAATGCAAGGCCTTTGCTGCCAAGACCTGCCTAGACTGCCGGTGGGAGGACAGGCACTAGACCCAGTGGCAGTAATTTAAGTGGTCAGACAGTGTCATTGAGAAGGTGAGCAAGGAGATGAGTGAGATGTGGGCACAGACACAAAGAAGCCTTTCCTAGTCCATCCAGCTCCAACGCTCCCTTCTTGAGCATGTTGCTGCCTTGACTGCAAGCATTATTGCTCAGGGGCAGGCACCATATCCTAACCCCCATCGGCAGTTCACACCTGTCTCTGTGGAACCTGACTGCATGCCCTGGTTCCCCCCACACTCCACCCCCCAGGGAAAGCACCTGAGCCCTCTCTGCACTGTGCTCATGCCACGGAACAGTTCCTGGGTCAGGCACACCTTCCCCACCCCTGCCAATCATTCACACCCTCTTCCACAGCCGGATTCATGGAAGGAGGATCAGGAAGATGTCCCCCACCACCACCACTCCTGTCACCCAAGTGAGTGCACAAAACTACCCACAAAGGAGCCGGCAGTTTGATATTTAAACAGTTTGATATTTAAAGTATTATATTTAAAGTTCTTTAATTTAATAAATTTCAATAAAATTTTATACAGTTTAATAAAGTTCTTTAATTTTTATAATCCATGCTTCTTCTGGGAAAGGAGGGAAGTTTGGCTGTATGGCATAGAGATAAACTGCTCTGGGAGTGGAAAGGGAACAGAGTGGTGCATTTTGTAGAATGGCAGTATGCCATAGTGGTAAGCTGTCAGGGCTTATTATTAATAAGCATTTATATAGTGCCAGCAACATACCTAGCACTTTACAATTGTTATTATTAGAGACAGGTCCCTGCCCAATGAGCCTAGAATCTAATATGGACAAGGGTGAGAGGAACATAGGGACTGACACACACACATACACAGTCTCATTTATTACAGATGGGAAACTGAGGCTGAGAAGATTGTGATTTGCCCAAGACCACACAGTGAGTTTATGGCTAGGGTGGGATTTGAACCTTGGCTTCCCAGACCCATGTACAGCACCTTATCCACTACACCACACTGAGGGTTGGAAGGGAAGTGGGCTGGCGTGACAGGTGCACTGAACACAGGGGTAGGGCATCTGATGGCCATGCACTTGCACTTGAGGGGCAGGGCATAGTAGTCGGCTGCATGCCTATGCCTCTGTGCTTCTTATTGGCATTCATAGCAGAGCCAGCAAGCCTGTGAATTCCAATAGGAAAAGCAGAGTTTCAGGCCTGCAGCTGGCTAATCTTTAAATGCCAATAGGGAAAGTCCACCTGGTGGGAAGTAACATGGGGCGCAGGCAAGGAGGGAAATATGTCATCCCAATGCTGGGGGAGGAGCCAGATGGGTTAGAGGAACAGTGACACACAGGAAATATTTTAAAAGTTTTTTTGATAACACAAAAAGATAATTTGAAACAGTTCACCGATGCTCATTAAACAGTCACTGATGGTGGGTGTTTTGGCTAGCATTGTGGTTGATATGCCAGCACAGGGTGTCCCAGATCTCTCCAGCTATGTGCTGTTCTGCTCAGTTCAGCTGGTCCCAGACCACGGGCACTGACTTGGTGGAGATAACTGCTGGTGGTTCTCAAATGTAGCCCTGCTTGTCTCGCAGATGTTGTGGAGAACATAGGTGATGGTAGTTAGGAGTGGAGTGCTCTGTAACTGGAAATCGATTATAGCAGCTATCGCCCTTCAGCGCTAATTTAATAGGCCAAAAGCTCTCTCCACAACAGAGCAGGTGGTGCTGAGCTGCTGGTTAAAGTACTACTGCTCTGGGGTGCAGGCAACACTGTATGCCTTCATGAGCTTAGGGAATAGGCAGGGTCAGGGGCGGATTGGCCATTGAACCCACTGGGAGGATTCCCGGTGGGCCGGGCTGGGCTGGAGGGCCGGTTCCGCTGCCTTTTTAAAAAAAAATTATTTATTTATTTTTTAAAAATTGTTGGTCCCGACCCCTGTCGGGCTGGGTGTGGGGAGGCCTCACCTGCCTGAGTGCCTCTCCCTCCTAGGAGCAAAGCAGCAGCTGCAGCAGCAGCGGGGATTCCATCGGGCTGGGAGATAAGGCTGTGTTTACAAACACAGCTCCTCCTCCCCACGTGCAGATCAGAAGGTTGCTACCTTGTAAAGAAGGTTCTTCGAGATGACTCCTGCGCTCTGCATGCACAGAGCACTTGTGGAGCAGGCGACTCAAGGCAGGGGAGGACGGAGCCTCAGCTGTGGAGCAGCAGGTAGGGCCTGCTTGGGGGGTCTTGGACCTGCTTGGGGGGGG
>QEPC01004821.1:2110-26926 GCA_003113815.1 Sphenodon punctatus | reverse complement strand
GATGTAGGCATTAGCTTAGTTATAGAGATAGATAGAGATAGTGTTAGTGTGTAGTAGTTATTCAGTTTTAATAGTTTAGAGTGTGTTTGTAGAACTAGGCCTTTATAGATATAATAGTTCATTCAGTTCCATAGATTTTAGAATAGTTAATAGTAGTTAGAGTTAGTGTGTGTGTGTGTGTGTGTGTGTATCACACACACTAACTCTAACTACTATTAACTATTCTAAAATCTATGGAACTGAATGAACTATTATATCTATAAAGGCCTAGTTCTACAAACACACTCTAAACTATTAAAACTGAATAACTACTACACACTAACACTATCTCTATCTATCTCTATAACTAAGCTAATGCCTACATCTATCTATCTATCTATCTATCTATCTATCTATCTATCCAATATTACACAGGGATGGGGGGGGGGAGACACACAGACAGTTCACAACAAACAACACAGGGAGGGGTACAAAACTGAAATGAAACCTATATATATATATAATATTAGATAAAAAATTTGAATAAATGCATTCCTTGGTTGGAAGACATAGAGAAGGGAAGCAGGAGAGGCCAGTCTTCTGCCTGTAAGGTGGGCAATGGGGCACATGGCAGAGGTGGTAGGGGCTGTGCCAGCAGAGTGGTAGCAGGCAGCAGCCAGAGCCCATCACCACGCCCCAAACTCCACAGGCCTGATTTTGGGTGACAGGCTTCCGAGGCTCCCAGCAGTGGCACTAGCCGGGGGGTGGTTCAGCGGCACCTCCTACCAGCATCCTCCACTGCCATGCAGGGCACTAGAAGGTCTGCAGTCCAGGAGGCTGCGGCTGCAGGAGTAGGTGCAGGTGTTTCAGGGGCAGGGTTCGAAGTTCGCCATGGGCCACCATCGTCCCCCATTGCTGAGGCAATCCCCAGCAGTCCAGGACTGGTGGATCCCACCCAGGCTGCTAGAGGCAGGGCCTGATTCCCGGGCAATGGCAGCAGGGAGAGGAGCAGCAGCAGCTATAGGGGGCACAGGGAGAGTGGCAGCAGCATGGTGGGCAGTCCAGCAGCCTCAGGGTCCCAGTACGTCCCTTCGCAGGACATCACTGTAATTGGGGTCAGCGAGGCAGACACTAAGGGAACCTTTGAACCCCCGAACACTTCGGCCGTGTTCAGGTGGGTTCGGGTGGGAAAAACGGGGTTAACAAGCCCAGGGAGGAGGGGGGGCACCTGAGGAGCAGATTTTCTGGTGCCAGGTGGAGAGGTTTGGAATAGCAGCCTGCCTGTCCAATTAAAATCCCTCTTTTCCTCAGACCACTGGCTTCGGAGTCTGAGATTGGCATGGGACTAGGTTGCACGGAGCCAATGGGACTTGGCTTGTGGAAAGGCGGGTGCAGCAAGTAACAAAAGTCATTGCCCTCCCCCCTTCCCAAGCCTTCTTATCTAGCCACTATTAGGGGCAGGGAACAGGGAATAAGCAAGGTTCACACGCACACTCCTCACTTGCAAGGGTACCTGAAGTTCTATAGAGTCCCTCAGGGTCTTATAGTGGCTCAGGGAACAGGCTGCTAGAGCAGGTCCCAGCCGAAGATCATCAAAGGGACTAGTGAACTGCACAGTGCCCACTCTATGTAATGCCCCCACACTCACAGGTTCCAGGGATGGGTGCAGTCAGTGGTGGTTCAGGGGCCGGGGCCTAGGACCCAAGGACACCAAAGGAGGGGGCTAGGGCACGCACTCAGGCACGGGGGAAAGACGGGAACCACGGGAAGGGAATACTCACTCTTGCACCAATCACTCATCCTATCACTCACCCAGTCACTCACTCTTCAGCCGCTCCAGTCACTCGCTCAGTCTCTCTCGCTCTCACTCTCTCTACTCCTCGCACTTAGCTTCAACCGCAACGCTCAAGGGGCCAGTCTCACAGAGCACGTCCAATCACCAGCACCCCCAAGCTCTACTGTGGGCCTTAAGAAGCCCCATCTCAGAGCCCCGCCCGGAGGCACATGGAGCGCCGCAACCCCACTTCTGGCTTCCTCCTGCGCATGTGCCGGGAGTCCTGGGTTGCCTGGCGACCCGGGGACGCCGTGCCGCCACGAGCGTCCACCGGGTCAGCTGATCCTGATGCTGCCAGTGGCGTGCTCGGGGGCGGAGCCAAGCAGTGGCACCGGGGGGGAGGCCCTGCCCGTGCCTTCGGCCCTGCGCCCCCCCTCGTCTCCAACCCCGACCCCTGACAGTACCCCCCCCTCCAGGGCAGGGGCCATGGGGATGTGAAGGTCCGGGCTTGGATGGGTGGCGGGCATGAAAGGCCCATACTAAGCATGGGGCGGACACAGCAGCAGCGGGCTCCCAAGAGCGCTCGGCCAGGCCAAACCCCTTCCAGTCAATTAAATAGAAAAGAGCGCCATGACGCCAACAAGAATCTAAGATGGCGGCCACTTCATACTCAGGTTCTGAGCCTAGGTCTGGTGTGTCCACGGGGTCTGGGGTAGACGAAGGGAACATGGGAGGAGCTGCCGCCTTCAGGAGGGAAACATGGAAAGAAGGGTGAATATGCAGCAAGGGCGGGAGCTGAACCTGAAAGGTGACTTCATTAATTTTCCGGAAAATAGGGAAGGGTCCAATAAAGCACACATCTAGCTTCGTCGAAGGTCGTCTGGAAGGATAATGGTGGCGGTCAATCCAGACCAAATCTCCGACCTTGAAGTTCGGGGCTGGGCTTCGGTGCTGATCTGCATATCGCTTGAACTGCTGGTGAGCGGCTGCCAAGGTGCATCGTGCTTGCTGATGGGCCTCTCAGATTTTCTGTGCTAAAGCCCCTGCTGCTGGAACTGACACATCAGGGAGTTCAGGAAAGCAGAGTCGTGGGTGGTACCCATAGGTAATGAAGAACGGGGAGTTGCCCAGGGACGCTTTGGGGGCGTTGTTATATGAGTATTCGGTGATAGGGAGATACTGGGCCCAATCATCCTGGAGGTAATCACAGTAGCATCGTAGGTACTGCTCGAGCGATTGGTTCACCCGCTCAACCTGACCATTGCCCTGCGGATGATATGCCGTAGTAGGCTTCAGGGCGACTTGCAAGATAGAGAATAGGGCCTTCCAGAACCGTGATACAAACTGCACCCCTCAGTCGGTTATTATTTCGGCAGGGAGTCCATGCAGTTTAACGATGTTTTGCAGAACGAGTTGGGCGGTCTGAACTGCCGTTGGGAGCCCTGTACAGGGAATAAAGTGCCCCATTTTACTAAAGTGGTCTACGACCACCAAAATAGTGGTAAAAGTTTTTGAAGTCGGGAGCTCTACGATAAAGTCCATCCCGATACGTTTCCAGGGCCCCTGGAGAAGTTCAGCAAGTTGCAGTAATCCTTGCGGTCGCCTTCGCGGAACTTTAGTACTGGCACAAATCGCACAGCCTTTTACGTACCGGTGGACGTCGGCACGCAAGGAAGGTCACCAGTAATGTCGCTGCAGTAAACGGAGGGTACCCTGCTGCCCTGGATGCCCTGCCAATGGTGCATCATGATGGGCCCAAAGGAGGCCTCGTCGTTCAGTGGCTGGGACTGCTACCCGTTCCTTTAGATAAAGTAGGTTGTGTTTACCTTGGAGGCGAGGATCTCTTTGCAGATCGATGTCCTCGCGAGAGCGGTTGCGAAGCTGGGGTAAGGATGGCTTCCAGGTCCTGGCAAAGACTTGTGGGGGCAAGAGTAGGAGCCCCCGATCCGCCGGTTGATCATCCGCCTCTTGACACTGGGAAAGGGCATCCGCCAACACGTTCTGATGCCCTGGGCGATACTGTATGGAGAAGTTAAAATGTACGAAGAACAACACCCATCGGGCGTGTCTGGCATTAGTAATTTGTGCAGTACAGAGGAACGTCAAGTTTTTATGGTCAGTAATTACACGTACTGGATATTGAGCCCCTTCTAGATGCTGGCGCCAGGTCTCGAAGGCTGCCTTTAAGGCCAATAATTCCCTATCGAGGATCGTGTAATTTTGCTCCGGACTAGTAAGCTGCCGGGAGTAGAAGGCACACGGGAGCAGTGTGTCGCCTTCCGGTCCGGGCTGCAGAATGACTGCACATAAGGCCGTACTAGAGGCATCGGTCTCTATGGTGTATGGCTTGGAAGGGTCAGGATGTTGCAACGGGGGGCCTACATGAAGGCATGTTTGAGGGTCGCAAAGGCCCTTTGTTGGTCAGGTCCCCAATCGTATGGGTTCCCCTTTTTTAACAGCCTAGTTAAGGGGGTCGTGAAGTACGCATAATCCGGAATATATTGGCGGTAGTAGTTTGCACTACCAAGAAACCGCTGAAGGGCCTTTACGTTCTTTGGTGCCATCCACTGCTCAATTGCTTGCACCTTTTGTTGCTGCATCTCGATTCCCTGGGGCGAGATCTCAAATCCCAGGAAGGCAACAGAGGTGGCGTGGAATATACATTTTTCTTACTTACAATACAATTGGTTTTGGTAGAGGCGTTGGAGCACCGTCCTTACATGTTGGATGTGCTCCGACTCGGTGGCTGAAAAAATTAGAATGTCATCCAAATAAATAATCACAAATATGTCCAGGATATCTCGGAACAGATCGTTCATCAGGTGTTGGAACGTGGCTGGAGAGTTGGCCAGGCCGAAGGGCATCACTCGATACTCAAAGTGTCTGTATCGCGTGCGGAAGGTTGTCTTCCATTCGTCTCCGGCCCGAATTCGCAACAGATTGTACGCCCCCCGTAGGTCTAGCTTGGTGTAAATCCGAGTCAGTAACCGAGTCAGTAACTCGGGTATCAGCAGCAGGGGGTATCGGTTCTTTACCATGATGTCGTTAAGGCCCCGATAGTCTACGCAGGGGCGAAGTCCTCCATCCTTTTTGGATACAAAAAAGATCGGAGCCCCTGCAGGAGAAACTGAGTGCTGGATGAACCCTCGTCATAGATGTTCATCGAGGTAAGCTTTTAAAGCCTTCAATTCAGGCTCGGCGAGCGCATAAATGTGTCCATAAGGGGGTTCAGTGCCCGGAAGCAATTCGATAAGGCAATCGTATGCCCGATGCAGCGGAAGGTTGACTGCTTCTTGTTCACAAAAGACCTTGTGTAGATCTCGATAGGCCGCAGGAAGATTGGACATGGGGGATGCTGTGGACAAGGCCAGCCCCTGCCCAGAGATCGGCCTCTGCCTATCGTCCTGAGGCGGAGGTGGCAGTAAACAAGCTCCTTGACAATATGACGATGGGAATTTCACCTCCCCCGTGCTCCAATCAATCTGGGGGTTGTGGCATCATAGCCAGGGTATTCCCAGCACGATGGGGAACATGGGAGTTTGCATAATATCGAACTGCAGACTCTCTTTATGACGTCCTATATATCCTTGCAGCCCTTGCGTGCAATACTTCACGGGTCCGGATGCAAGGGGTGACCCATCGATGGAATGTACCACCTCTGTGCGGGACCGGGGTTGCACGGGAAGGGTCCATCGTTGCACTACCCCCTGATCCATAAAGTTACTCGAAGCCCTGGAGTCTATGAGGGCCCGCTGGACTAAAGATTGATTTTTGCCCCAGGTGAGGGTCAATATGACCTGTATGTGCCCCGAGGGCATGGTTGGCCGTAGGTCCTTCAGGGGTGATGCAGCGTTTACCGAGGTACCCCCTGATCGTCTTGGCCTGGTGAGTTTCCTGCTTGTCGTCGGGCTGGGGCTAGTTGGGGGCAATTCTGGGCGAAATGGGAGCCCCCTCCACAATAGAAACATAGGCGACTCTGTCGGCATCGTTCTTTTTCTTCCAGGGAGAGGGGTCCCCGTGATGCCCCCAGCTGCATTGGTTCTTCCACATCCGTCTTCAAGGATTCTAGGCGTGTCGGTGGTAATGCGTAGCACCGGGGAAGCACCCCATGGCTCCCCTGGCGCTCTCGCCGTCTTTCTGCTATACGTTCATCAATTTGAATTGTTAAGGTCACTAATTCTGCCCATTTGTCAGGTAAAGGGGTGTGAGCTAACTGGTCCTTTATTTCCTTGCTTAAAACCTTCCTATTTAGAACCTTTAAGACCTTGTCCAGCCAGGCCAGCTCCACCGCCAATTGTTGGAAATGGGCCACGTATTCCAACAAGGACCCTCACCCTTGTCTCAGTTCTAAGATAGCGGTTTCAGCATCCCTGACCCAGTGGGGATAGTCAAAGAGAAGGGTAAATTCTCTCTTGAAGGCAGCAAAGTCCCTAATCAAGGGATCCTGACTTATAAGCAAGGGGGTGGCCCAGGACAGTGCCAACCCCTCCAAGTGCCCTATCACAAAGGCCACCTTAGCCTGATCTGATGCGTAGGTCCGGGGTTGTACGGAAAACACGAGCTCACAGAGAGTC
Source organism: Sphenodon punctatus (assembly GCA_003113815.1). Classification (NCBI taxonomy): domain Eukaryota; kingdom Metazoa; phylum Chordata; class Lepidosauria; order Sphenodontia; family Sphenodontidae; genus Sphenodon; species Sphenodon punctatus. The sequence goes on along the minus strand of QEPC01004821.1, from coordinate 20,599 downwards.
ATGAACCCCTGAAACATTTTCCGATCCCCATTGAACTTGGCTATCTTGGGGTCTTCAGGTTCGCAGGGATATAACCCCCGCGGGCGCCCTTGTAGGTCGCGCACATCCATAGCTAAGGATTGCAGTCCCCGAACCAGGTCTTCCAGTCCCATATCCATGGGGTTGGAAGTTAAGGGGAGGGGTCCCACCGTTGGCCCTCAGGCTCCTTCTTCCCTCAGGGACGGGTCTTGGGTCCCTGCTGGGGAGCACCGCTCTCTGCCCCAATGGACCCAGTTCCCCCTACCGCCCTGTACGCCATGTCCCGGGACTCATGAACACACACACAAAAAAGGAAAAGTGGAGCAAGTCCACTGAAATGCTGGTGATACTATTAGGGGCAGGGAACGGGGAATAAGCACGGCTCACACGCACACTCCCCACTTGCAAGGGTACCTGCAGTTCTATAGAGTCCCTCAGGGTCTTATAGTGGCTCAGGGAACAGGTTGCTAGAGCAGGTCCCAGCCGAAGATCATCAAAGGGACTAGTGAACTGCACAGTGTCCACTCTATGTAATGCCCCCACACTCACAGGTTCCAGGGATGGGTGCAGTCAGTGGTGGTTCAGGGGCCGGGGCCTAGGACCCAAGGACACCAAAGGAGGGGGCTAGGGCACGCACTCAGGCACGGGGGAAAGACGGGAACCACAGGAAGGGAATACTCACTCTTGCACCAATCACTCGTCCTATCACTCACCCAGTCACTCACTCTTCAGCTGCTCCAGTCACTCTCTCAGTCTCTCTCGCTCTCACTCTTGCTACTCCTCGCACTTAGCTTCAACCGCAATGCTCAAGGGGCCAGTCTCATGGAGCACGTCCGATTACCAGCACCCCCAAGCTCTACTGTGGGCCTTAAGAAGCCCCATCTCAGAGCCCCTCCCAGAGGCACATGGAGCGCTGCAAACCCACTTCTGGCTTCCTCCTGCGCTTGTGCCAGGAGTCCTGGGTTGCCTGGCGACCCAGGGACGCCGTGCCGCCACGAGTGTCCACCGGGTCAGCTGATCCTGACGCTGCCAGTGGCATGCTTGGGGGTGGAGCCAAGCGGCGCCACCGGGGGGGGAGGCCCTGCCCGCGCCTTCGGCCCCGCGCCCCCCCTCATCTCCAACCCCGACCCCTGACAGCCACTGATCCTTTCAGCAGTGTTTCCAGAAGTGTCCCTCTCCCAGCAGTTTGCTTTCCTAACAATCCATTCCCATCCTCTTCCTATTTCATCCATTCCCACACATTTACCTCCCTAACTTCATTTATTTACCTTAGATTAGAGAGATTTAGGAGTTATTTTTATTTTTTACCCCTCCCTGTGTTCTTCCTCCCTCCCCCCTCCATTGAATCCTTTCCCTCTCCCTCTATATATTCCATCCATGATTCGCTTCCCCTGTAGAGTAGGATTAGATTGATTTAGGTTTCATTTCAGTTTTGTACCCCTCTCTGTGTTCTTTGTGTTTCTCACCCCCATCCCATATAGATAGATAGATTAGATTAGATTAGATTAGATAGTAGTTAGTTGTAGGAGTTAGCTTAGTTATAGAGATAGAGATAGTGTTTAGTAGGGGTGGGACTACCGGATGATCCGGTATCTGATACTGCCGGTTTTTGGGTGTACCAGCAGTATCGGATTACCCCGGTAATCGGGGGAATTTACCGGATTCCCCCTGTGCCAGATTTTTTTACATTGCGGCCATTCAAATGAATGGCCGCAATTAAAAAAAACAAAACAGAAAAAAAGCAAACACTTTCCCTCCCCTGTCCAGACTGTGCAGGTTGAAGGGGGGACACCCCTCACCCACCCTGCCCAGCCTGGATTTTTAAATTTTTTCCCTAAGTCCCTGGGCTCCGGGCCGCCGCTGGCGACTCAGAGCCCGCACCAGCAGCAGGTAAGTGTACCGGTACTGTTGATCACTGGGGTGGGGGTGGTTTACCACCCCACCCCACCCCAAGGATCACCCTACCTCACCCACCCAGGGATCACCCTACCTTGCCTTCAGCTCTGGACGGCGGTGGTGGCGGTGGTGGTCCGGTGGCCAGCTTCAGCTCTGCTGTGGCTGCTGGCTTCAGCACGCTAGTGACACGTACTAGGCCTTCCGGGGAACGTCTGGGTTCCCCGGAAGGCCTAGAGTGTCACTAGCGTGCTGAAGCCAGCTGCCACAGCAGAGCTGAAGTCGGCCTCTGGACCGCCGCCGCTGCCGCCCGGAGCTGAAGGCAAGGTAGGGTGATCCCATGGTGGGCGAGGTAGGGTGATCCCTGGGGTGGGGTGTGTGTGTTAAACCACCCCCACCCCAGGAATCAACAGTACCGGTACACTTACCTGCTGCTGGTGCGGGCTCTGGGTCACCGGTGGCGGCCCCGGCCCGGAGCCCAGGGACCATGGGGAATTTAAAAAAAAAAAAATCCAGGCTGGGCAGAGTGGGTGGGTGGTGTCCCCCCTTCCACCCGCACAGTCTGGGAGGGGGAGGGGGAGGTTTGTTTGTTTTTCTCCATTGATTTCAATGGGGACAGTTCCCCATTGAAATCAATGGGAAAAAACCGGTACCAGCATGAGTTCTGTTGAGTATTAATCTGGTATGCCAGTATTTTGAAATCTGGGAACCAGTAAATCTGGTACCTGGTATTTGCCCGGATGTCCCACCCCTAGTGTTTAGTGATTTAGTTTTTAGTTTTAGCTGAACATCTGACCCCATTCTGCTCACACATCCCTAGCAGTGAAGGGAGTCTAGGGCACAACAGACACATAACTGATGATTCCGCTGCCCTGGGGCATGGTTGGTTGGTGCCCCTCATGTAAATGCACCCATGGTCACCGCCATGTTGGCCACAAGCTAGTTACAGTTCTGATATAAGTGCACTCCAACTCATCTAAAAATGCTGCAGATGTTAGCATCACAGAAGCATGGCCTTTTTAAATTGGGGGGCCCACTAAATGTTAAGAAATTACCAGGTGGACGGATTTGCAAAGCAGTGAAGGTCACTGTGCTTGGAATGTTTATGGGAGCAGAGATGCCCATTGGTTAAAAGCTACTCATATATTTTCTTATCTTTTGAAAGTAACAGTTTTTGCTTGCAAAAAGCATGAGGGATCATAAGTTTAGAAAACTATTGCTACAGGTTGTTTTCCTGGGAAAGTTAAATGGACTTTCCTTTTGTCTCTTGGTGCTGTGGCTGCCCAGGGTATGGGGCCCAGAGAATTTGCAGGGGGTGATGGATACCCTAGTCTTTGCTGACATATGGGTGATGCCTGCTCATAGGGTGGCACATGTCCACAATGGGGTTCTAATGTATGCATAACGGAGTGCAGTGCAGACACCGTGCAACCCTGCTGCAGTTCCAAGTTCAGCAGAATGGAAGAGGGAAGTCTTGGATGAGATGAGAGAGTGGGATGCAAATTTGCGACTTTTCTGAATGTTTGTGCACTACCAGAAGTAGGGCAGTCACTAGGGGTGGGAATTTCGGTTCCTCCGATATCTGAAACTGCCGGTATTTTGCTGTACCGGCAGTTTCTGATTAACCCGGTAATCTGGGGTACCGGTACCGGTTCCCTGTGCCGGATTTTTTTACATTGTGGCCATTGAAATGAATGGCCGCAATGTTAAAAAAAACCCAAACAAACCCACTCAATTTCCCTCCCCCATCCAGGCTGCGCGGGTGGAAGGGGGAACCCCCCCCCCCCCCCCTGCCCAGCCTGGATTAATTTTTTTTTTTTTTAACCCAAAATCTGGCGGTGACCCGGAGCTTGTACCAGCAGCAGCCAGGGTGATCCCTGGGGTGGGGGTGGGTGGTTTAACACCCCCCACCCCACCCCAGGGATTGCCCTACACCCCCCCAATTGCCTTACTTGTCCTCCAGGCTGAGGTGGTGACAGCAGCAGGGCGCGGGTCCGGGCAGCTTCAGCACTAGTGGCTGGCTTCCCTTCAGCCCTTCCCTAGGCCTTCCGAGGAACTTCCAGGTCTCCCCGGAAAGCCTAGTGATGTGCTGAAGGGAAGTCAGCCACTAGCACTGAAGCCGCCCAGACCCACGCCCTGCTGCTGCTGCCACCACTGCCACCACCGCCCAGAGGACAAGTAAGATGATCTGGGGGGGGTAGGGCAATCCCTGGGGTGGGGAGTTAAACCACCCCCCACCCCAGGGATCACCTACTACCTACTGGTACGGGCTCCGGGTTGCCGCCGCTATCATGGCAGCGGCCCGGAGCCCACACTAGCAGCCGGACTTTGGGATAATTTTTTTTAAAAAATCCAGACTGGGCAGGGTCCCCCCTTCCACCCGCGCAGCCTGGGAGGGGGAGGTGGGAGGTATGGGGTTTTTTTCATTAATTTCATTGGGGACAGTTCCCCATTGAAATCAATTTAAAAAACCTGGTACCCGTATACCGGTTTTAATCCTGTAAACCGGTTTTTGTAAACCGGTAACCGGTAAAACTGGTAACCAGTTTTTTGTCCCAAGTCCCACCCCTAGTCACTAATGGAGGCTGGACCTTCCTTGCCATTTTTTTTCTAATCACTGCCCCGATGACAGCAATAGGATACCCATGGGACCACCAGGAGTGCCTCAGTTGGATCGCAGAGATGAATTTCTTTGGGGAAACAAGTGACTTGGAGTACAGGGCATGTGAAATGACTAAAAGAGAGTTTGTTGCCCAACATGAAATTTGGACACTTGGAGAAGTTCAGAGTGCCCAGGTGAGCAGGGATGTTTTCTGCCCCCACTGTATGGTAATGTAGATGCTAAAGAGAGGGTACAAGAGGCGCATATTTGAATGGGGGTTTTATGTGAACTGAGAGAGATTTCTAATATGACTACAAGTGAGACCCCAATAGAACTATGTGCAGCTACCTGCCAGTACATCACTGTGAGTCATAGATGCAAGAAAATGGGTGACAACAACATGCAAAGACTGGGTATTTTCACTTTCAATTTTTACTTTCACTTTCAGTTTTCACTATAGGCGCTCAATAAAGTATGCAATTTACTCAATAAGCTCAACCCTCTGTGCATAGCAAAAGGTTAGTTCCAGATGCCAAGTGCTGGCAGGTATAAACGCAAGTATGAACCTCCATGGGTGGACGGGGATAGCAGGTGCTGGCCTGCCTCCTGGAGTTATAATAGCCTGGAAGAAAGAAACAGCTGATGCAGCTTCTTCCCAAGGTTCGCCATGGCTGTGAGTCATAAGAGGGGGCAGGATACCGAGAAGGGGGGTGGGTTTGATGGGCAAAGGCCCCCGAATCCACTTCATACATGAGAGCTAATATGGTGTAATAGATAAGGTATTGGACTTGGACCTGGAAAACCAGGGTTCAAATCCTGTCCTAGCCATGAACTCTCACAATCTCTCAGCCTCAGTTCCCCATCTGTAAAACTGGGTATATATATGTGTGTGCGTGTGCCTGTTTCCCCCTGTGTTCACTCACCCTCGTTAATCTTAGATTGTAAACCCACTGGGCAGGGACCTGTCTCCAAAAGTTTGTGTCTGTAAAAGTGCTGCGTACACCTGGTAGTTCTACAGAAATGATGAGTAGTAGCAGTACCTCCAACTACTCAAAAACTGAGCTCAGAATTAAGGAGCAAATATGAGGCATGCACACAAGCATAGGGGAGAAATCCATGGCCCAAATACATAATCTGGGCTCTCCTTTTCTTGAGTTCATCCCTTGAGTTCACCCAGTCTTAAGAAGGCTGTGGTGTGCCCCCTGCTGAAAAAACCAGCTTTAGATGTGGATGCCCTCGCCAGCTACCGACCTGTCTCTAACCTTCCCTTTTTAGGGAAGGTTATTGAACGGGCGGTGGCACTCCAGCTCCAGGCACATCTAGATAGCATCAGTTTCCTGGACCCATTTCAATCTTGGTTCCACCCCGGCTATGGCACCGAGACGGCGTTGGTGGTCTTGGTCGACGATCTCCGCCGGGAGATGGATGCAGGATGTTCAACATTTCACATCCTGCTAGATCTCTCGGCTGCTTTTGTTACCATGGACTATGGGCTGCTGTTGAGATGGCTGCGTGACCTGGGGCATCTGGATGGGACTGTTCTTGAATGATTCCGTTCATTCCTCTCAGGGAGAAGCCAGCGGGTGGTGCTGGGGAAGGAAACATCTTGCCCCCACGCCTTGTCCTGCGGCGTTCTGCAGGGTTCCATTCTGTCTCCATTATTATTTAATGTATATATGCAGCCCCTGGGGGAGGTCGTGAGAGGGTTTGGGGTGCGTTGTCACCAATATGCTGATGGTACTCAGCTGTACCTCTCTTTTTCAACAGACCCAGACCCTGCCGTCTCGGTGCCATCCCAGTGTTTGGAGGCCGTGGCAGAATGGATGTGGCAGAACAGACTGAAGCTCAACCCCAATAAGACGGAGGTGATGATGGTGGGGAGAGCAAGGGAGGTGTCACCCCCCCCTGATTGGGGGGGTTCGCCCTCCCGTAGCTCAACAGGTCTGGAGTCTGGGGGTGGTGCTGGACGCAGACCTCCGCCTGGAGCGGCAGGTGGAGGCAGTTGCAAAGGCTGCCTTTTGCCAGTTGCATCTGGTGTGGAGGCTGCGTCCATTCGTCTCCGGCCCGAACCTGGCCTCCCTCATCCATGTCTTCATCACCTCGAGGCTGGACTACTGCAACGCACTCTACATGGGGCTTCCCCTGTGCCTGGTTCGGAGGCTGCAGCTAGTGCAGAATGTGACGACCTGTCTCCTTTCGGGGACGGGTCGTTGGGATCACATAACACCTGTGCTCCGGGCTCTGCACTGGCTGCCGATAGCATGTCGAGCCAGGTTCAAGGTGTTGGTATTGATTTATAAAGTCCTTTGTGGTCTTGGCCCCTCATACCTCAGGGACCTCCTCGCCCTCCGCACCCCGGAGCGGACCCTTCGGTCTGCCAGGGGTGCCTTCTTGGAGGTCCCCCGTGTTAAGTGGGGGTCCACAATGGAGAGGGCATTCTCAGTGGCTGGGCCGCGTCTCTGGAACTCCCTACCGGAGGAAGCTTGCCTGGCCCCAAGTCTTTTGGTATTTCGACGACAGTGTAAAACCTGGCTGTTCGCCCAGGTCTTTGGGGAGGGGGGGAGGGTCTAGTGGATTTTTATCTCCCCTGCCCCATTGATTGATTTTGTATCCCAGGCCCTGTTCTTAATATGTTTAATATTTGAGATTGTATTTTTATATGTTTTAAATTGTTTTATATTGATTTTATTGTTGGAAGCCACACCGAGCTGTGTTCAGGAGGGGCGGGGTATAAATTAAATAAATAAATAAATAAATTAAGCACCCCTACTTTCAACTATTTATTTATTTATTAAATTTCTACCCTGCCCTTCCCCTAAGGCTGCAGCCCTCGAAGCCTGTACTAATTTTTAAAGTGGCCCCCCTGGACAGAAACGTTTCCCCACCTCTGTTCTATAATATGTACTGGGAATGTTGGGAGGGGTGTGTGAGAGAGTGTAAATGCATGAGAAGATGGAAATTATTCACTTTGGGGGTAGAGCTTGTCCCTCTTTGGCTTTTGGAAATCTTGAGAGTTATGCTGTGACATCATGCCACTTCTGGCTGGTCTGCAGCCAACTCATCCTGAGCCTAAATGAGTCAACTGGAAGATAGATCTGATCCAGCCCCAACAATTGCAGTCCACTGGGTTTGAATCACTGCAAGATTCTAGGAGAATGGAGGGGGCAGGTTCACCTCTCATTGCAACTGCAAGTGGGCTGTGGGCCATGGGTCATGCCTTGCTCACCACTGGGGCTAGTGAGTGGTGGCTGGAGCAGGCAGGCATGTGAATGGGCTAGCTGTGGTGCTCTTACTGGCTGAGGGAAAGGGAAGGGCAACAAAATCAAGATCAAATGCATGGAATGGTTTCCGTACAAGGAGAGGCTTGATAGGTTGGGGCTCTTCAGGTTGGAGAAGAAATGACTGAGAGGGGATATGATAGAAGCTTACAAAATTGTGAGTGGTGTGGAACAAGTAAATAGGGAGCTGTCATTCACCCTCTCTGACAGTACTAGAACTGGGGGATACTCTATGAAACTAGCTGGCACCAAATTTAAAACAAATAAAAGGAAGGACTTTTTCACTCAGCATACAATTAACATGTGGAACTTGCAGCCAAAGGACGTCATTAAGACCAATAGCGTAACTGGTTTTACAAAGGACTGGATACATTGAGGCTAGGTCCATAAATGGGCCTGGCTTTTAGTCAAGTTGGTTGAGGGGGGCGGTGGGGACATAAGCTCTGGCTGTTGGGAGCTGGGAATGGATTGCCTCACGATGACCTGCTGTGCACTTCTCTGAAGCTGCTGAAGGGGGCCACTGCAGGAGACAGGATGCTGGTCTAGATGGACCATTGGTCTCAGCCAGTCTGGCATTTCTTATGTTCTTATGAGCTGGAAGTAATGCTCCCCTCCCCTTGCAGAGCTCTGAGCATGGTAGAAGAGGAGCCCTGATGCCTAGTCCTTCTGTTCTGTACTTAGGACTTGTCTTTGAGCCTCTCATCTTGGACCATGCCACTGGAGCTCATCCCTGCAGGTCCAGCCTGTGGCTACCAAGTGGCAGCATAAGGAATTGCACCATTTCCCCCAGTGCTGTGTTTGGCCCAGTCTCCCCATTCAGCAGCTGTGGCTCGTGCCTTTTCAAAGCTCGGGCTTCTCCTCCTTGATTTCTTTTCTTTCTCCCTTTCTCTAGAAGAATTCAATAGAAACAAAGGAGTTCCACACACAATTAATGGAGCAAATGGAAGAGAAGGGGAAGGAAGAGAGGGGAGACACGAGAAGGGGGTCTCTCTCTCTCTCTCTGCTGGCAGAGTGTTATTAAGCACTCACAAAGAAATCCTTATTAAATGCCTTTCGACATCAAGTAGGAAATTATAGGACACGCTGATGCTCGCTCATTCATTCAGGTGACAATTGAGCCTGGGCTGCCAGGCTCAATCTTTGTGGGGAAATTCTAAAAAGAGGCAAGGGGTGGGGGGGTGGGGGAATGGATGGCAGGTTTACAATGCAGCACAGTTTCAAAGACTCTTGTCTGAGCAACAATACCCCCTAGAGCTGAAACAAGAGAGGGAAATGGGAGAGGTAGAGCCAGCATGAACATGGCATGGCACTGCAGGAAGGAAGCTCACTACATGGGCACTTTGCTCCTGGAAGGGAACCTAGCTTACCGGTGTCCTGACTGACATTTCTAGGCAGGGACAAGAGCAGGAAGACGTTTTAGGGAAGGGGCAGGCAGGAGTTGGGCAAGAAGCATAAATTGGAGGATTTAGTTTATTTACATAATTTATTCTACTCATGGAATTTGGATTTCCTGGTTGCAGAATTTGGATTTTTTCTCTGCATAATACACAGGCCCCTAATGATAATCAGGGGCCCATGCTCACTGCATTTTCCCCATGCTGCACTGCCAAAGGGGAAAACACAGTGAACATGGGCCTCTAGACTTTGAATAGTCCTGGAGCACTCAGATTATTCCTACTGTTGGTTGCCCATAGATCTAAAAGCATCTGAGACTCCCCTGTTTTAGGAAGTTAGATCAGAGGGGGGGTCGTCTGGGCATGCGCGGCTAGCAAGACGTGTGCGGCTGAGCTCCCTCCCGACCCAATGCGAAAATAAAGAAATAAAGAGCAAATGCCTAAAAAAAACCCAAAAAATCGCCACATCTGAGAAGAAGGGAAACGAGCCTGACCAAAAAAAGAGAAGCAGACTCCACATTAGAGAAAGCTGGGCTCCCGAGACGAAGTGCACGCAGGGGAGAGGCCGCGACTTGCAAGATGGCGGAGCCTGCGATAAAAGACAGTGCTGGGGACCCGGCTACATTACCACAAGTAATGGATTTATTTAGATTGATTAAGGAGGGTTTGGGGATCAACAAGGAGGGAATAGCTGCAATTAAAACTGGCTTGGGGGAGCTAAAATCCCAAATGGAGGGCATCGCCAAGAGAATAGAGGAGGTGGAGCACAGAGTCAGCGAGCAGGAGGACAGGGAAAATAATAATGATTTAAGATTCACACGCACAGAGGCTGCGTTAAAGATACTGCAGGAGAAGCTGGAAGACTTAGAGAACAGATCCCAAAAGAATAACTTAAGAATTATGGGGGTACCTGAAGGATCTGAAGCAGTGGAGTGGGAGACCTAGTGCAATGTGTCAGGAAAGAAATATTTCCTGAAAAACAGGATCTTCACCCGCTGGAGCTAGAACGAGCGCACAGGTCCCTTCACCCCAAACCGAGATAGCAAGAACCCCCCAGGGCGCTGATCATGAAATTCCTCCGGTTCCAGGCTAAAGAGGAAGTACTGAAAACTGCCAGGAACTCTAAAGAATTGAATTTCCAGGGCCATAAAATATCAATATTCCCAGATCTAGTCTTTGAGACTGTGCAGAAACGAAAAGCCTGGAGAAAATATTTAGAAATCTTTCAAAAAATGGGGATTAAGGCACAGGTCTTCTTCCCAGCAAGGTTCTCCTTCATATTCCAAGGCAGAAGAAGATACTTCACCCAGCAAGAAGATTTGCAAACATTTATGGAGAAAAACGTCAAGGAAAACAACTGAGTGGAGAACAAACAAGCTGCAGGATTTAGAACCTTGGTGGCTATATAAAGAAAGAAGAAAACTGTAATCTATGAGGACTGCAAGAACTATAGTAAGGGTCTGGAGGGAGTAGAGAGCCCACATCTCACGGTACTCCATTAAGGGGGCCCCCAGAGAAGGAGTGGTGCAAAGGGTGGGATTGTTCTTGTTTTTTTTTGTTTAGTTGTGTTAAGGTTAAAGGAGGGTTTGGATGAAAAGAAAGGGGAAGGGGATGGGGGGGTGGAAGGGGGAGTTTAAAAGGGAGGGGATTGCTTATAAGGGTAAGATCAAATTAGAGATAGTGAAAGGACAACAGAAAAAAAAATACAGAGGGAATGGATGGGTCAGCTGGAAAAAGGAGAAATCCATACTGGATGGATCAAAAGAAAGAAGGTAAGAAGATACAGAGAGGAATAAGTAACTGGAACCATGGCTATGGATAAACTGAAAGTAATTTCATTTAATGTATGTGGTCTAAACAATCCCATTAAGAGAAAAAGGGTATGGCAATTTATAAAAAAAGCTCAGCCACACATATTTACTCTACAAGAAAGGCATTTAATAGTTCAAGACAACTATAGATTTACAAATAAAGAATATAAGTTATATTTTGCAAATGGGGGGAGGGGAAGAGCTGGGGTTCTAGTGGGAATTTCCAAGTCTCTCAACATGCAAGTAAAGGAAGTTGATAGAGATAATCAAGGCAGGGTACTAATAATCAAAGGCCAGATACAACAGGAAAAGTACACAGTTGCCACGGTATATGCCCCTAATAACAATACTAGGGCCTTTCTATGTAAACTAATTCCAGAAATAACAGACATAACAGAAGGTAGGGCCATATTAAGTGGTGACTTTAATGCTCCATTATCTTCATTGGACTTATTTACTAAAGCACCCCTTAATAAACAACAAGAGAAAATTCAAAAAACAATTGCAGATCATCAATGGAGGGAAATTTGGTGGGCATTTCACCCACAGGAGCAAGGGTTCACCTTTTTTTCTAATCCCCATAAGGTGTCATCAAAGATAGACCATATTTTGATTAACAAAGCATTGATGCCCTTGTGTGACAGCATATATACAACTTATCCCTTTTTTGGACCCTAACGCAGTGGTAGTTGAGATAAACATAACAACGAGTAGAAAAGAGACTATACAGGTTTGGAAACTCAACAAATTTTATTTGAACAACAAATGGTTCCAACTAAAAATTAAAATGGGAATACAGGAATACATGCAGGACAATGATATGCCGGGTACATCCCCATTGGTGTTGTGGGATGCTGCTAAGGCAGTTCTCAGGGGACAATTTATATCTCTGGAGGCCCACCTGACAAAGGAAAAAGGGGCACAGATTAGTCAGCTGCATTTACAGATAAAACAATTGGAAAAACAACCAACAATAAATGCTGAAAAGATAGCTTTAATAAAAACACAAATAAATCTGTTGGAAACAGAATCCATTGTAAATAAGCTCAGGTACACAAAAACTTTTTACTATGAAAAGGCTAACAAAGCAGATAAGGTATTGGCGTGGATGATAAAGAAAAAGAGGCAAAAAACTGACATACCATTCGTGAGACAAAATCCTGAGTCAGAAATGCTCAAGGGCGCAGATAAAGATAACTGCTTCCTCCAGTTTTATAGTAATATATATGTCTGGAGAGCCCACCCATGAAAATATAAGCAGGTTTTTGGATAAGATTAAGATACTGCAAATTAACTTGGCCCAAAAAGAGTTTCTAAACAAGAACATAGAGGAAAAAGAAATAAAAGAGGCAATAAAAAAACTACCCCACAATAAAGCGGTGGGCCCTGACAGATACCTGGCAGAGTTTTATAAAACGTTCGCAATGAGTCTGTGTCCAATACTAAAAAGAGTATATGAGGAAATTATTAAACAACAGTCAATGCCAGACACGTTCTATGATGCCAACATCATGCTTTGCCCAAAGGTGGGAAAAAATAAAGAGCTGTGCAGTGGATATAGGCCAATTTCATTAGTTAACACTAATGGAAAAATAGTCACAAAAATTTTAGCAGACAGACTGAAGCTGATTATACCTGAAGTAATTGGTATGGATCAAACACCCAGGATTCATGCCTGGAAGGCTTGGTATAGATAACATAAGGAAAATCATAGATCTCATAGCTCATATCAAACAAACAAAAATCCCGGCGGCCATTTTATCCCTTGATGTGGAGAAGGCCTTTGATATGGTGGAACATAAATATCTAGTGGAAACCATGAAAAGAATGGGAATAGAAGGCCAGTTTCTCCAATGGATTCAAATAATATACAAAAACTCTAGGGCCAAAATTATAGTGGATGGAAAAACATTGAAGGCATTCAAATTGACTAGAGGTACCCGACAGGGATGCCCTTTATCCCCACTCATATTTAATATTGCCATTGAACCCTTGGCGATAGCAATAAGAGCACAGCAACAAATTAAAGGATTGCAGATACAACAAACTGAAGTTAAAGTGGCTATGTACACAGATGACATGATGCTAAGTCTATCTGACCTCCCTAATTCGGTTCCCAAATTAATAGAGACTATTACACAGTTTGGTGGGGTCTCTGGTTACAAGGTCAACATAGAAAAATCTCAAATGCTATTATTTAATGAAGAAAAGTTAAGTGACAAAGAAAGGCAAGCATCTACACCTTTTAAGGTCCAAGACAGTAATATAAAGTATTTAGGTGTTTACATACCAAAAAAATGGAAGGACCTGTATAAGCTAAATTTTGTTCCACTGTTGGAAGAGATAAAAAGGAAGGAGGAGGAGTGGAAAAACCCTCAAATTTCATGGATTGGTAGAACAAACTTAATAAAAATGGCGCGGTTACCAAAATTATTATATATGTCCTTTGCTCTGCCGATAAAGGTTCCCAAAGAATATTTTGATATAATAAACAAAACTATAGCAAGGATAATTTGGCAAAGGAAGAAGCCCCGGATTAGGAGATCCATCCTATATACTAGCAGGGAAAAAGGAGGACTAAGCATGCCTGACGTAAGAATGTATCATTGGGCTTCGGCCCTTCAGGGAATTAAGACCTGGTACCATAATAATAAGAATCCAGATTGGATTGAAATAGAAAAAAACCTGTATGGGGTTAATACATTTATTGATATTCTTATGGATGGCCAACAGGTGCAGACCCCAAGGGGAATGGACCACCCATTTACAGGGTATGCATTACAAATATGGGAAACATGTTTCAAAAAAGCAGAAATACTAACGGACAAATCACCTTTTACGCTCATTTTTGGAAAATGGATAAAATCAGTGGGGATCCCTATAGATACAAAGAAACAGTGGGGGGGGGGGAAAAGGACTCAAAACGGCCGCACATTTGTTTGCGGGGCAAGAGTTTTTGACGCAGGACACGCTAAAACAGAAAATTGGGAATACGATAGACTTCATGGTATATGCAAAAATTAGGAATAAATATACTTTAAGACAAAACAAATTGCATTATCTAAGACCTGTTCATGACTTAGAAAAAGTGCTATATGGTGACTCCTCGCAGCTGCATGTACTGTCCAGGATATACAAAGTTTTGTACAAGTTATATAATTTTCCTGATGCTGGATATGTGATGAGGTGGGATGAAGACTTACAGCAAAAAATAGAAAATAAAGAGTTAGAAATGGTATGGCAAACAATGCATAAGGCATCAAGATCGGTGTCAGTGATAGAACCCCAGATCAAAACAATATATCTAATGTATTATACACCACAAAGACTTTATAAAATGAATGAACAATATCCACAGTGGTGCTGGCAGGGATGTACAGAGGTTGGATCATGGATGCACTGTTGGTGGTCTTGTCCACATATAAGGAGTTTTTGGATGGAGATATGGACTCACCTGAATCAGACGGTGCAAGTAGAAATTCCATTTCTTCCCAAGTTCACACTGATGGGCATTCTCTTGGACCCACAGATAAGAAAAGAAAGGAAAATGGTATGCCAGCAACTCAGATTGGCTGTGATATATACCATTGTGTGTAACTGGAAGTCAGCGAGAAAACGATCAATAAAGAAATGGAAGGAAAGGCTATGGTGGACACTAACAATGGAATGGATACAGACTGAACTACATGCAGACCTAGAAGGCTTCTACACAGTGTGGAACTATATTTGGGAACTGATCCAACCTGAGATCAAGTCAGAGGAGAGACAGAGTTCACTATGTCTAACAAAAATATTAAAAAGTTATCGATAAACCGGTAGATACAGTAAGACCGAAGCTGTAACTCTAGGCCCCCTAGATTTTTCTATATGTTTTTTAATTTTGTTTTTGGTGTTGGTTATTTGATAACTTTGAAAAAACAATAAAGATAAAAAATTTTTTTTAAAAAAGGAAGTTAGATCAGAGGTTCCTAAATGGTGGGACTAGACCCCAAGTGGTTTGGGCCATCTGGAGATCAAGCCCAATCACAAGTCCAGTTAATATTATATTTGCTTTGCATATCCTTATTGCTGTCTGGGGTCCTGAGATTATATTTAAGTCTGAAAATGGGGTCATGCAGGCCAGAAATTTGGGAGCCATGGGGTTAGATGAAAGGACAGCAGGTATCTCCTCTTCCAGAACACTAATAAACCATTGATTATTTTGTCTTGATCTGGCCTGAGATGGGATACATGGGCCAGGAATATAGTCAAAGCAAAGTTTATTACAAGATGGCCAAATCTCATGATTTTAGCAATTGGCTCATGATTTTAGGGCTTCTTACTGCCCATAATTATAAGACTCAAAACATCATGAGCATTTTAACTTTATTTTTTTCATCTGAGTTTCCAAGGTTTGTGGCTGTAAAGAAAAGCTGGAAAACATATCAGCAAATTTGTGCCCTACAGGGTCCAAAACCAAAAGACAACTAAAATGAAAATAATTCTTTTACAAGAATGAATTTAATGAAACTGATGGTATCCCAGGAGGTAGAAATCTGATGTGTAGATCCTCAGTCATTAAAATCAATGGGTAAAAACAGATGTGTGGCTGGTGGGACCACTCCCCAGGCCACTCGGGGTGGAAAATCCTGGGCAACATGGCCCGGGTCAGGTCAGGGCATTGACCTGATGTGACCATGGCAGGGGAGCTGTCCCACCAGCTGCACAGCTGAGGTATGGCCGGGAAACACCTGTGCTGTTCTCCCAGTGCCTCACCCCCCATCATTGCAGGCAGCTATGACAGCCAATGCTGCACAACTATGGCTACTGGCCATGGTGGCCGCCAGTCCAGTCCAGGAAAGCCACGGCCACACAGACGTGCTCACCTGCTCTCGCCCACTCTGGCCATCCCAGGCTCTGACCTTGGAGGTTATCTGCAGGTTACAGCCCGAGCCAGCCCCAACACCATTTAGGGCAATCTCAGGCCAACATCTGGCAGTGCATGGTTACATGTGCCACCAGGTCCTGGACCAGAGAGGGCCAAAGCGGGCCCAAATCACATCACTTTTTACCCAATGACAACAGATGGTACCCTAAGTGTAATCAAGCCATAGAACTCTGGGTTCAGGTATGCTACTCCCATTTTATAGACAGGAAGAGTGAAGCCCACAAAGTACAAGTCTGTGGTGGCCAAAAAAACCCTTGGCCCCTGGCCACTAGTGCTAGTACGTCCTGGCTTCTGCACATGCGTCAGTGGTGCCATCCAACACACACACATATGCATCTTTACTAGAACTGTTGGAGAGCTGCCAAGTCTGGGCAGCCCCCTGCATGGCAGAGAGTCATCATGTCACTGAGGAAGGAGGAGTTAAGTTGCTGGTGGCCACACCCACCTGGCCTGTGCAGATGTGAGCATGACCCACCAGAGCATCACAGCCCAGGGCATGGCCACTGCAGAGGCAATGGGTTCCAATGGGAACCCATTGCCTGACCATTTGAATGGCCTGGGAGGATGCTTTGAAAAATGTCTCCAGGCACAGACTGCTGAGCTGTGCCCGCATGATTGACTCAGTGTCTAGAGCTGCTCTTGCTTCATGTGGCACATGCTGGCTCCTGCTCCTGCTGCTTCTGTAAATTTGAGGGCCCTTGGGGTCCTCTTAAATATTTCCTGCCTCCACCCCCTGGGCAGATTGGGGGCCTGGGGTGGGCAGATTCTTTTGCAGATGAAGGGTTTTGAGAGCTTTATGCCCCCTGCCCCCATGTGCAGACTGGACTAGTTGGTTCTGTTCTGCAGACTGCTTGTAATTTTTTTTTTATTTTTTTTAAAGAGTGGTTAGTTCCCTGTCTTTCTGGGAAGATTGGGGGCAGAGGAAGGGTTGTGAGCTTTGTGACCCTTGCTCCCATGTGTGCACTCAGACTGGACTTGGTTTGTTCTGCTTTGTGGCAAAACGCCAGTAGGGGGTGCTATACAGCTGAGACACCCACCTCACTGTGTTTCTCCTGATCTCTGATCAGGGGTTCCCACAGCTGGCAAACCCCCCAAAACCCTTTTGTTCCACTGCCACCACTTGAGAGTAATTCAGAGGGCATTCACACCCCTCAAGATGTGAACCCCAAAAGGCATAAGCCTCACAGCTTCCCAAAAGCACTCCCCTTTCCTGACACTCTGTTCCTGGGATTTCCTTCTCTGCATTGGAGGCAGATCCCCAGAGCTACCCACAGGAGGCTTCCCTTGGTTCCCAAAGTTGTTGGCCCCTAGCCAAATAGGTAGATTTTCCCCTTTTCAAGCCTTAGTAGTGAGGCTTGGCCATCTGGCCCAAAGGAGGCATTTATTGCACAGCCAATAACACACACACACACTCAGTAGGGTAAAAAGAAAACTTAGTCTTTAATGGTACATAAGACAAAAAGGAATAAAAGCATAGAAATTGGGGTGATAACCCTTTGAGCAATCAGAATCAGTATCTGTGGACATGGTAGCCCGTTTAGAAAGCGTCTTCCTATAAACCGTAGCTAGCAAGTACTCACTAGTTCTTATCAGTGCTCCATAGGTGATGGTTTTCCTATGGGGTCCAAGTTCTTCTTCTGGCAAGGCCAGAGTTACTGTTAAGCCATGTGCCTCAAGACAGGGAGGTCACCAGCCTAGCAGCAGTTCAGTGAGTCCAGAGAGAGAGAGAGCGCCAAAATGCCTGTGCTGGTGTCAGGCTCCAGGGGTGGAGTCAGGGAAAGGGGAGGAGAAAGGGGGCAGTTGGAAGTGGAATCAGATGACTCCAGGGGCAGAGTCAGGGAAAGGGAAGGAGCGGCAGGTAGAGCGGAAGGGGGATGGGGTGTAGGGAATCTGGGATGTCCCTTAGTACACACGGGGAAACCTCTCAGCCGGTCTCCAATACCAAGGAGATAGGGTGTTCAGCATGGATCCCAGCACTGCTGGTCTAAGAACGCCTACGGCTCATCATTGAGGTCAAGGGACAGGGAATCCAGAAGTGAGGTATTAAGGAACTAGAGGCAGGACTCAAGGAACTAGAGGCAGGGGAGCAAGGGGTCAGGGGTAAGGAACAAGGAACCAGGGGAAAGGGAGCAAGAAACCAAGACTAGGGAGCGAGGGGGCAAGGGCCCAAGACTAGGAAGCGAGAAACCAAGATTAGGGAGCAAGGGGGGCAAGGGGCCAAAACTAGGGAGCGAGAAACTGAGACTAGGGGACAAGGGGCCAAGACTAGGAAGCGAGAAACCGAGACTAGGGGCCAAGGGGCCAAGACTAGGAAGCGAGAAACCGAGATTATGGAGCAAGGGGGGCAAGGGGCCAAAACTAGGGAGCGAGAAACCAAGACTAGGGGACAAGGGGACAAGACTAGGGATTGAGAAATCAAAACTAGGGAGCGAGGGAAACCTGAAGTAAGGGGAGGAGCGAGGCAAACCTGAAGCAAGGGAGTACACTGGAAGCACAGGGGACCCTGGGAGCAAGGAGGGGGGCCAAGGCGAGGGAGCCCTGGGAGCAAGGAGGGGGGCCAAGGCGA
>QEPC01004817.1:5555826-5571473 GCA_003113815.1 Sphenodon punctatus | reverse complement strand
ATGTTAACCCTGGGAACTCCTTGCTACTGGGTTTTGCCAGTGTTTTGGGTGTTTCCCTGTGTTTTGGGTTTATAAATTATTTATTTTAAGCTTGATGTGCATGCAGATTGTGTTTTCTTCCATCGGATGTTAACCCTGGGAACTCCTTGCTGCTGGGTTATGCCATGCCACTGGCCTACCGTCCCCCTGGCTCTGCCTGCCGTCCCCCTGGCTCCGCCCCTAGGCCCGCCGGTCCAGCCTTACTGCCCCTCCAAAATCAAAACCCACCAGCCGGCCCTGTGCAGAAGTCCCTACTAGAGTTCTGGACCTGGGATCAACTATGCCCTCTTGCTCCATGGTAGCTACGCGGCTGCTTACCATGAAAAAACTTCATTTTGACACAGGAGAGTTGCTGCTATGAAAATGAAAAGTTTAGCCACCTAATCTCTGCATACCATTGAATTTTTGCTTGTGGAAATTGTAGACCTATCCGCTCTGTCAGCCCAATGGTCTGCCTGTTTTCAGACTCCTAAATAAAACATTGAGAAATTAACTGTATCCTTCAAGTGTTAGTGTCAGCAATTTTAACAAAATTGTAATATTTTGTAGAAGTTCTAAATAAATTGAGATGGAACACCACTCATACTGAATGGAGTCAGGAGCACTGCAATGACCCTTGCCTCCATTGTTACAATAAATAAGCACAGTTTCACAAATCAAGTAGCAGACAATCACATACAGGTTCCAATTCTCTCAAATCAACAAAGACAGAAGCCATTTATTTGAGAGCAGTTCCACTGATTGAATGGAACTTCTCTAGAACAAATGGTTTCAGGATTGTGCCTAAAATGCAGATATCAGTACAATAGCCCTTGCTAAGGACAGTTTAGTGGTTTAAGCTTTAAGAGAGTGGATTCTTCCATAGTAAATACTTGGTAACGTAAAATAGGAGACAAGACTACAACTTCAGATATTTTCCGAACACTGAATAACTCATTCTCAAAACTATATGCATTACATTACCCATTTTTAGAGCTGAAATGAGTACCTGTAAAAACAGGTATAATCAATGAATTTCCGGTACCCAAATCAAACTTGACAACAATGGATACCAGAAATTCATCGTGTATACCCGTTTATGTTCCAGAAAGTAGACTATACAGATACTTTTTCCAGGGATTTTTAATTCTCTCTTTGCTATACTTTTAAGTTTATAAGAAGCCTGTCTTATGTGAAACAGAACTAGCGAAGTGTATTAAACAGCAGGCACTCGCTGTGCTCTCTCTGAAGGACTTTGGCTCTCTCTTGTGTTGTTTTATTCCTAGTTTGAAGATGGTTGCTTTCAGTGTGTAAAAAACACTGCATTTGCAATGCAGATGTAATCAACTACAAGTTAAGGGCTTAAACTATTAGAGAAAATAGTTTTCATGTTCAGAAAGCTTCTGTTATCTATAGCAGGCCTGTGGAAACCTCAGGCACAGGGACCAAATGCAGCACGCAGCCAGTTTTTATTTGGCCCTTCAAGTTCCTAGATCTGATTTTTGTATCCAATTCCTACCCTCATGTACTGAAAGACTGAGCTCAAGGTAAGGGAGCAGAGAGGAAGGCATACACACAAGGGCAAGGAACAGATCCATAGCACAAATCCACAATCTAGACCTGCCTCTTTCTGAGCACACCCTTTAACACCCCCTACCCTAAACACCTATGTGCCCCTCAGTGTTTGTACTACTTTTTGAAGCAGCCCCTAGGAGCAAAAAGGTTTCCACTCCTGATCTATAGCATGGCAAGGTTCTTAAAGCAGCATGATGCGGAATGATTTAGACTTGAATTTCATCATTCATCATTCTCTTTGCTGCAAACTCTATGCTGGAATCTGGTGATGCTGAGCCCATCATGCAGTTTGCAGCGAGAAAAACATAATGACTAGGCTTTCACCTAACTTGACCACCTACCAATTAGAGTTTCATTTCAAACTCTAGAGAGAATAGTGCCTTTATAAAGCACCTATTAATTAGCACAGCTGTCATTTCAAGAATTCAGATAATTATTAGATGTGTCACCAGTGAAAAGCTCTTTGCCCACCTTTTCTGCTTCTGAATTTATTGCATCAAACACAATTTAATTTATTTATTCAAATTTATACGCTGCCCTTCCCACAGAGGCTCAGGGCGTCTTACAATCCATAAAACAACAAAATCCATACAATAAAAACTTCCACCCTCACCTCAAAACACATTCCCCTCCCCCACAACCCTACCCAAAACCCCAACCAACCCCTAATCCCCACACATCAAATGCTCTTCCAAATAAAAATGTTTTACATCAGCTCTGGAAGATGCTCAAGCTCGGAGTTAAGCAAACCTCCTGGGGAAGGGAGCTCCACAAAACCAGAGCGGCAACCAAGAACATCCTGCTGTGCACCTTCATCCCATGAACAAGGGTAACAGAAGGAACCTGCAAGAGGGCGCTCCTGGCCAACCATAGGGGCCGCAATGGGACATGGTAGGGCAGCTGGTCTTTCAGATATATGGGATCCAGACCATTTAAGGCTTTAAAAGGTCAAAAGCAGCACCTTGAATCATGCCTGAAAAGCTATAGGGAGCAAGTGCAGACTCTGGAGCACCGGTGCAACGTACTCCCCGTGACTCATTGCCAAAAGGAGCCAAGCCACGATACTCAGCACCAACTGCAGCTTCTGAACAGTTATCAAGGGAAGCCCCCACATAGAGCGCACTGCAGTAATCTAGCCTCAAGGTGATGAAAGCATGGATTCATTGCTATAAATGTTTTTGACCAATCCATAGTAGCTAAAGTACCAACAACAGGCAAGTACCAATCTGTCACTGGGAGGGGGGCTAGGAACTTGAGGGGGATACTCAGACAGGTCATCCCAAGCAGGAAAGGGAGCAGCCATTGACAGGGAGTGGAGAGAACTCCTCCGGTACACTACACACACTGATTGAGGAAAAGTGCCCATCAGGATAGAAGAGTGGCCCAATACTCGCTCAGAGTAGCGGCCTCTATCATCATAGGGTGCCGAGTCACGTGTACCGGAGGGACCCCCCACTCCTGTCCCACAATCTCGCACACGAGTATAACCGGGAGGGTGTAAGGAAAGGAAGTGAGGGCTGTGGCAGTGGGGGGAATCCCAATCCTAGGTTCAGTGTATGGAGGGAAATCTGTNCAGTTTCACAAATCAAGTAGCAGACAATCACATACAGGTTCCAATTCTCTCAAATCAACAAAGACAGAAGCCATTTATTTGAGAGCAGTTCCACTGATTGAATGGAACTTCTCTAGAACAAATGGTTTCAGGATTGTGCCTAAAATGCAGATGTCAGTACAATAGCCCTTGCTAAGGACAGTTTAGTGGTTTAAGCTTTAAGAGAGTGGATTCTTCCATAGTAAATACTTGGTAACGTAAAATAGGAGACAAGACTACAACTTC
Source organism: Sphenodon punctatus (assembly GCA_003113815.1). Taxonomy (NCBI): domain Eukaryota; kingdom Metazoa; phylum Chordata; class Lepidosauria; order Sphenodontia; family Sphenodontidae; genus Sphenodon; species Sphenodon punctatus. The sequence goes on along the minus strand of QEPC01004817.1, from coordinate 5,568,043 downwards.
AGATATTTTCCGAACACTGAATAACTCATTCTCAAAACTATATGCATTACATCACCCATTTTTAGAGCTGAAATGAGTACCTGCAAAAACAGGTATAATCAATGAATTTCCGGTACCCAAATCAAACTTGACAACAATGGATACCAGAAATTCATCGTGTATACCCGTTTATGTTCCAGAAAGTAGACTATACAGATACTTTTTCCAGGGATTTTTAATTCTCTCTTTGCTATACTTTTAAGTTTATAAGAAGCCTGTCTTATGTGAAACAGAACTAGCGAAGTGTATTAAACAGCAGGCACTCGCTGTGCTCTCTCTGAAGGACTTTGGCTCTCTCTTGTGTTGTTTTATTCCTAGTTTGAAGATGGTTGCTTTCAGTGTGTAAAAAACACTGCATTTGCAATGCAGATGTAATCAACTACAAGTTAAGGGCTTAAACTATTAGAGAAAATAGTTTTCATGTTCAGAAAGCTTCTGTTATCTATAGCAGGCCTGTGGAAACCTCAGGCACAGGGACCAAATGCAGCACACAGCCAGTTTTTATTTGGCCCTTCAAGTTCCTAGATCTGATTTTTGTATCCAATTCCTACCCTCATGTACTGAAAGACTGAGCTCAAGGTAAGGGAGCAGAGAGGAAGGCATACACACAAGGGCAAGGAACAGATCCATAGCACAAATCCACAATCTAGACCTGCCTCTTTCTGAGCACACCCTTTAACACCCCCTACCCTAAACACCTATGTGCCCCTCAGTGTTTGTACTACTTTTTGAAGCAGCCCCTAGGAGCAAAAAGGTTTCCACTCCTGATCTATAGCATGGCAAGGTTCTTAAAGCAGCTTGATGCGGAATGATTTAGACTTGAATTTCATCATTCATCATTCTCTTTGCTGCAAACTCTATGCTGGAATCTGGTGATGCTGAGCCCATCATGCAGTTTGCAGCGAGAAAAACATAATGACTAGGCTTTCACCTAACTTGACCACCTACCAATTAGAGTTTCATTTCAAACTCTAGAGAGAATAGTGCCTTTATAAAGCACCTATTAATTAGCACAGCTGTCATTTCAAGAATTCAGATAATTATTAGATGTGTCACCAGTGAAAAGCTCTTTGCCCACCTTTTCTGCTTCTGAATTTATTGCATCAAACACAATTTAATTTATTTATTCAAATTTATACGCTGCCCTTCCCACAGAGGCTCAGGGTGTCTTACAATCCATAAAACAACAAAATCCATACAATAAAAACTTCCACCCTCACCTCAAAACACATTCCCCTCCCCCACAACCCTACCCAAAACCCCAACCAACCCCTAATCCCCACACATCAAATGCTCTTCCAAATAAAAATGTTTTACATCAGCTCTGGAAGATGCTCAAGCTCGGAGTTAAGCAAACCTCCTGGGGAAGGGAGCTCCACAAAACCAGAGCGGCAACCAAGAACATCCTGCTGTGCACCTTCATCCCATGAACAAGGGTAACAGAAGGAACCTGCAAGAGGGCGCTCCTGGCCAACCATAGGGGCCGCAATGGGACATGGTAGGGCAGCTGGTCTTTCAGATATATGGGATCCAGACCATTTAAGGCTTTAAAAGGTCAAAAGCAGCACCTTGAATCATGCCTGAAAAGCTATAGGGAGCAAGTGCAGACTCTGGAGCACCGGTGCAACGTACTCCCCGTGACTCATTGCCAAAAGGAGCCAAGCCACGATACTCAGCACCAACTGCAGCTTCTGAACAGTTATCAAGGGAAGCCCCCACATAGAGCGCACTGCAGTAATCTAGCCTCAAGGTGATGAAAGCATGGATTCATTGCTATAAATGTTTTTGACCAATCCATAGTAGCTAAAGTACCAACAACAGGCAAGTACCAATCTGTCACTGGGAGGGGGGCTAGGAACTTGAGGGGGATACTCAGACAGGTCATCCCAAGCAGGAAAGGGAGCAGCCATTGACAGGGAGTGGAGAGAACTCCTCCGGTACACTACACACACTGATTGAGGAAAAGTGCCCATCAGGATAGAAGAGTGGCCCAATACTCGCTCAGAGTAGCGGCCTCTATCATCATAGGGTGCCGAGTCACGTGTACCGGAGGGACCCCCCACTCCTGTCCCACAATCTCGCACACGAGTATAACCGGGAGGGTGTAAGGAAAGGAAGTGAGGGCTGTGGCAGTGGGGGGAATCCCAATCCTAGGTTCAGTGTATGGAGGGAAATCTGTCAACAATGCACAGTGGGGGTGGGGGGAGACCCCGGGGAGGGGGAAAACACCACCCACTCACCCAGCCTCTCTCTCACTCACTCACCCAGGGAAACAACAAAAGGTCAACACTCACCACAAGCACACCTCCCACGCACTTCAGCAAATTCTGTCCACGCACAGCAAGGGAAGGAGGGGGGAAACAAGCAAAGAGCACGAGTCCAGAACACAGTCTCTCAGGGGGGGCCAGTCTTAGCACAGATCACCGGCGCTGTGTGTTGCACAGCGCCGGCTTTTATGTGTCTGCCCCACCCTGCTGATGCGCCTGCAGCCGCAGGGATCGCCGCAGCATTGTTGGCCCCACCCCCACGTTGTGTGACGCAGCTGGGGGAGTTGCTGCTACGTCCGGTGCCTGGTGGGTTGCCGTAGTGACTCGAGGCTGCCGCGCTGTGTCGGGCGGTGGAGAAGCGTGTGCTGCGGGGGGCGTAGCCAGGGAGTTGGTTGCAGCGGGTCCCTGATGTGACCACCACTGGAGGTACAAACGATTGGACCGGGGGGTGCCCCTTATACAATCAGAAGCATGTAGCCACTACAAGCTCATTAAACTACCAGAAGGGAAGTCTAAAGAGAACCTAATGCTCTTCTTCCCAGAGCCAGATTAACGCATAAGCAAACTAGGCATGTGTGACCTAGGACCCAATGTCATTGGGAGGCAGGCCCAAAATAGTGTTCAACTAAAGTTCCCAATAGCACCCTAAAGCACTGCAGGTCTCAGCAACACCTCACTAAGCAGCCTGCCTGGGGTTATCCTTTGATTGGCTGTTTGTGTAAATGAGGAACTGGCAGGGTACCAGACTGGTACTAGGGATGGGCGAATGTGGTTCAGAAGTTCGAACCAAACTCGATCAGTTCAGTCGACCGAACCAAACTTCCGAACCAAACTCGATTTTGGAACCGAACCAGATTTCTGAACTCGGCTCTGTTCACCCATCCCTAAAAGATAATATTCCATTTAGTTCAATGGGGTTTGAATTTACGAACTCTGTTTGGAAGTTCGGACCGAACTCGAATAGTTTGGTCGACTGAACCAAACTTTCGAACCGAACTTCCGAACTCGGCTTTGTTCTCCCATCCCTAACTGGTACCTTTTGCTTTATAACCCAACTTGCCTGATGAAGGACCCTGTGAAAGTTTGCATACCTCCACCAACAGTAGTTGGTCCAATAAAAGGTATCACTGTACTACTTTGTCTCTATTGCTTATATTTGGGACCAACTGAGAAACCCTACTTTCTCTACAACTCTGCCTCTGACTCACTGTGGACACCTATGCTAGGAAATACAGATAGCTTTCAGACGAGTCTAGGAGTTGGGTTCAGTTGTGAGCATCTCAGACTGTCTTTCCATTTGGTGGGAATCCACCATCCTTCTCAGATCATCACTTCTAGGATTTCCTGTCCAATTCATTTCCCACCCCACCCGCAGTGATTTACTAACCCCTTTATCTTTCCTAGAATCTTCCCACCATGCTTCACCCTCCTCAGAGAAACCACTGGTCCCCCAGGATTTCTCTCAGTCTCATCTCCACCTGCTCCCTCCTCTGACTCTTACTACCCACAGAAATGGATGGCTGATAGTAATCCAGCCCTATTTCTTACACATGCTGGTTGGATATCAGTATAACTCCAACTCTGTTGCAGTGAGTAAGATGCAGAGTCAAATTTTATTTATTTACTTTCATTATTTATACCCAGTCTCTCCTGCCTGCCTAGGCAACTCGAGGCAGCTTACAAAAATGAAAATATAAAAAAATATACATAAGATACATAACACATAAAAAGGAAGCATTAAAAAAAACCAAAACATTTTAAACCCATCCTCCCCACCCTTCACCCGCCTCCCTCACCAAAGACCTTGCAGAACAGCCAGGTCTTGCACTGTTGCCAAAATGAGGCAAGGTCCGGGGCCACCTGGGCCTCCACCGGAAGGGAGTTCCACAGCCTGGGTGCCACCACCAATGACGCCCTCTCCATTGTATCCCTCCACACCACCTGGGGGACATCAAGAAGGGCGCTCCTGGCAAACCTCAGGGGTCGATCCAGGGCACAGAGAGTGAGGCAGATAGGAGGGGCCCACACCATATAGGGCTTTACAGGCAAGCACCAACACTTTGAATCGGGCCTGGAAGACTATCGGCAGCTAGTGCAGAGCTCAGAGCACTGGTGTAATGTGCTCACGGTGACCCGTTCCCGTAAGACGACAGGCAGCCACATTCTGCACCAGCTGCAGTCTCCGGACCATCACCAAAGGTAGCCCCATGTACAGCGTGTTACAATAGTCTAATCTTCAGGTGATGAAGGCATAGATGACAGTGGCCAGGTTGGAGTCAGAGACATACGGCCAAAGCCGTCACACCAGATGTAATTTGCGGAAAGCACTCCTCACCACAGCCTCAACCTGGAGATCCAGGCGAAGTTGTGGATCGAGGAGTACCCCCAGACTCCAGACCTGAGAGAACAGTGGTGAACAAACCCCATCAATGATGTGGAACATCACATCCACCACCTTCCTCACTATCACCACCTCCATCTTGTCAGGATTCAGGCCACTTTCAGACACACTCACCCCACCCCACCCCACCCCCCCAAACACATATTTCGGCTGCAGGAGGGAATGCGCAAGCCAGGATATGCCAGGTTTGGCCGGCGCAAACACGCAGAGATACAGAGCAAGAAATCCTGTACTGATGACATTGCACCCCATACCGTCTCACAAACTCACTGAGCAGCTGCATGTACACATTGAACAAGAGAGGGGACAGAATAGAACCTTGCGGAACTCCACACGTGAGTGGAGTTCCCTTCCGGAGGGAAGATGAACAATCCCTGATCACCACCCTCTGAGTTCTCCCAGCCACGAAGGAGCAGAACCGTTCTGCCCACCCCAGCATAGTGGTGCAGGTGAGTCACCAGCATCTCATGATCAACGGTATCAAACGCAGAAGACAAATCTAACAAGATTAGCAGGCTTGAATGACCCTGGTCCAGTTACTGGTGAAGGTCATCAACCAAAGCCACTAATGCCGTCTCAGTGCCATAACCCAAAGTTTAAATGTGTGCAGGGGAGTTAACCCATTTCTGGTGTAATGTCCCTCATGGATGACAGGGCTGGATTTTAAAGCATCATCCGTGAGGGACATTGTGCCAGAAATAGGCAACCCCTCCACCCTACCTCCCACATGAGCGGAGCTTCCCACAATGCCCCCTGCCATGATCTAAGCTCCCAGAAGTCCCTTCTGACTGCATGCAAGCGGCTAGAGACTGGGTCAAGGCTGGATTACAGGCAGGGCAGAAGGATGTTCTGGAGGCTAAATTTAAGCTTCTAGGTAGGAGACTGAAGTCCAGAACTTCCAGGTACCATTCTCAGAAATACTCCTGGCTCTACATGCAGGACCCCAGAGGCAGGCTGAGCTCCAGATTCTCAATGTGTGGATGAGGCAATGGTGCAGGGAGGAGAGCCTGAGTTTCATTAGGAACTGGGGAACCTTTGGGGGAAGGAGGAGCTTATACCGACAGGATGGGCTCCACCTTAACCAGAATGGAACCCAGCTGCTTATGCTAAAAATTAAAAAGGCATTAGAGCAGCTTTTAAACTGGAACCTGGGGGAAAGCAGACAGGTGCTGAGGAGCGCGTGGTTCATACTGAAGCAACCACATCTGGAGGAGACACAGCTGGATCTCAGTGCAGAACAGACAAATGTAATGATTCTAAAATACCTTAAACTGTTACTAATAATGAGCAGACTAAGAAGAAGAATTTTAAAAATACATTTAAGTGTGCATATGCAAATTCTAGAAGTCGAATAAGGTTTGAGAATGAGGCCCTTTTTGCATGGACACCCAACCACCCCCAACTATGTGTGCGCGGGGGGGGCGGTAGGGGGGTGTACGTGCTATCACTATGGTGGGTGGGTTGCATGCGTGCTCCTGCGCTCCACCCACCACCCACACATGGAGCAACCAGCATCAACGGCGGATGCTCCGTGCATGGAGACGGATGGGTGGGTGTCCATGTGATGGGCCACCCACACACCACCCACTGGCCGCAGCCTCCACCCATCCTCCCCACACCACCGGCCCATTTGAAAATGGTCTTAGAGTGTATGACACTAAATGAAGATCCTAGACATAATAGGCATCTCAGAGACCTGGTGGAATGAGGATAACCAATGGGACATTAATACTGGGATACAAAATATATCAAAATGACAGAGTAGTTTGAGCTGGTGGTGAGTTGGCTCTATATGTTAAGATGACATTGAGTCAAGTAGAATTACAATTTTACAGGAAGGGAACTGTACTCTAAAATCTCTCTGGATAGAAACGCTGACATGTACAGCAGTGGGTCTATACTATCGCTCCCCCCTGACCAGGCTGGCAAGACTGATTATGAAATGCTAGTAGATATTAGGCTCGCTACTAAAGTCAGTAACATAATAAATAAATAATAATAATGGACAATTTCAAATATCCTTATATTAACTGGGTAAATGTCTCCTCTGGGTGTGATATGGAGGAAAAGTTTCTAGATGCCATAAATGACTGCATCTTGGAGCAGCTGGTCCTGGAACCAATGAGAGTAGGAGCTACTTTGGATCTGGTCCTAAGTGGAGTGCAGGAATTGGTGAAAGGGGTAACAGTGGTGGAGTCACTTGGCAATAGTGATCATAATATAATCAAATTTGACATAATTACTGGAGAAAGAATGGTAAATAAAACTACCACAGTAACATTTAACTTTTAAAAGGGATACTATGCTAAAATGAAGAAACTAGTTAGAAGGAAACTAAAAGGAGACGTGGCGAGGATGAATGTCTGGAAGAGGCATGGAGACTACTTAAAAACACCATCTTGGAAGCCCAAATTAAATGTATTCCACAGGTTTAAAAAGGTAGCAAGGGGATCAAATGCCTGCCAGCATGGCTAAATGGTGAGGTGAAGGAGGCTATTAGAGTCAAAAGGGCATCGTTTAAAAATGGAAAGCTACTATGAGAAAAATAGGAAAGAGAAAAGCACTGGCAAATTAGATGTAAAATGTTAATAAGGCGGGCCAAGAGAGAATTTGAAGAGAGAGTTTCTAAAGAGGCAAACGCTAATAATAAAAACTTTTTTAAAGTACATCAGAAGCAAGAGGCCTGCTAGAGAGTCATTTGGGCCATTAGATGATCAGGGACACTCGAGGAGGATAAGGCCATTGCAGGGAAGCTGAATGAATTTTTTGCTTTGGTCTTCTTTGGAGAGGATGTTGGAGAGATACTAATGCTAGGACTGTTCTTTGTAGGTGATGAATCGGAAGAGCTGTCTCAGATCAATGCGACTCTGGAAGACGTTCTAGAGAAAATTGACAAACTAAATAGTAAGAAATCACTGAGACCAGATGGTATACACCCCAGAATTCTGAAAGAACTCAAATATGAAATTGCAGGCCAACTATTGGTAATTTGTAACCTATTGCTAAAATCTGCCACCGTACCTGAGAACTGGAGGGTAGCGAATGTAACGCTGATATTTTAAAAGGGCTCCAAAGGCGAGCCTGAAAACTACAGACCGGTGAGCCTGACATCCATGCTGGGCAAAATGGTGGAAACTATTATTAAAAACGGCGGCGAGGAGCACGGCTATCCCCAGAGACCAGGAGTGTTCCAGCTGACTGGCACAGTTTGAGTGGGAGCGGAGTCAACTTCCCCGCTGCCTGATTTAAAACCCCACCAGCAGCCTCCGCTGGCGGCGAGGAGCACGGCTATCCCCAGAGACCGGGAGTGTTCCAGCTGACCAGCACAGTTTGAGTGGGGGCGGCGTCAGCTTCCCCGCTGCCTGATTTAAAACCCCACCAGCAACCTCCGGCGGCGCCGGTGGCGCGCGCCAAAGGGTGCGCGCCCTTTTGCTCGCCCTTCGGCGAGTCCGGGTGTAGGGTGTGCTCCCTATTCGTTTTTCTTGCCCTGTCTTTTGCTTTTGTTACTCTTGTGGCTGGTTTTAGTGGAGTTAAGTAGTGGGTCTGGGAGCAGTTTATATGCCAGGTACAAAGAGGCTTCGGGGGGCTACGGGTGGAAGTCCCCCCCTCAATTCCAAAACTATGAAGCAGAGAAAGCTCGACCCCTTTTTTGTTAAAAATAGTGTGGTGGTTCCTGAGATGGGGGCGGCTGCTGCCTTGAATACTGGGCCTGTAGGGAGGAGTAAGATACCTCCAAATCCTTTACCCCTCTCTTTGGAGAGAGCTGGCCACAGGTAGTCTCCATCTTCGTGGCATTCAACCCCTATAAACTTGGGGGGGAAAGGGCCCTTTGTTGTTATCAAACTGTAATTCTTTTGCAGCACAGCTAATGCCAGGGTGTTTGACTGACTTTCTAACAAACCATGTGGCAGTTACAGCAGAGACAATCCGGTTTATGTGCACACAGGTGAACCAGATTCATGGAAAATTGTACCAGATGCTTTTGACAGGAAGTGGAGACAAGACGATACAGTCCCGTCCCCAGCGGATGCAGCATGTCTCTTCTCTTAGTAACCCTCCTTGCGTTAAGCATGGACTGAATAAGCAATGTGATTTGGGGTTGGGAAATCTTGTGAACCCTTTATCTAAGGGTAATATGGAAAAGTTTTACCCCCTCCCACTTAACTTGATTTTTGTAATCCTCCCCTTATGAGGTAAATGGTCTCCTCCTTGGAATGTTCCTCTTGAAGTGGCGGAACATCTTAGAATGTTATTCCATGATCCCAAAAAGAGGCATGACATCGCGTCAGTTGACCAACTGTTAGTTTCAAGGGCTCAGCAAATGGTAACTGTGCAATTTAACTCATTAGAGATGGTTGGGTTTGTATGGGGTGAAAAAGGCTATCTGGAGGAGCAAGCAGTGTTTCTCTCCAGGGCTTTTGGGTCTAAGTCAGGTCAAATAAGAATAGTAGTGGAAACTGGGGCTGAGGGTTTGTCAGCTCCTGGGCCCTTAAGTGAACAACCAATTTCCCCACAGATACCGTCCGCCCACTTGGAGACACGGGGCCCCCAGGTGAATCCTCAGCAAAAAGGGGTCCAGTCCCAGCAAATGGAGGCAGCAGTAGTATCGGCCTTTCCTATGGAGATGGAGATACAACAATCATGGGTCCCCAGGGTGCAATCTAACATGCCGAAGCTGAGGGGGGGTGCAGGTGGGCTCCCGCCCCCTCCTCAGCTCCAGTTGGTCACTAGGCTGGATGCCTTGTGTATACAACTAAACCAGCTAAGGGCCCCAGTCTTCTCAATGAAATCTCTTCAGCGGAAGCCCCAACCCAGGAAACTATTTGGTCATAGGGAGCCCCCCCAGTCTAATAGCCCTACTTCTGGTGGAGGCTTATTGTCTCCTCCACCGATAGAGGTAAATAATTTATCTATCATAGCCAGCGATATTGAGCAGGGGGGGTTGGTAGGAGTCTCCTTGGTGACTAGTATTGATGACTCTAATCAGGTGCTAGCGAGGACTTTAAATAGTGGCGTGGGGAAGTTGCAATGGAGGAGCAATGGGCTGCTAGGGTCCTCAAATGACATCAAAGGAGGGGCCCCTCTCCCTCTTCCCCCCCCCCCCAGTAGAGAAGTTTAATCCCGCTCAGCAACCAGGGCGGGAGAAGGTGGTAAATGGGAATTCCCTACGGATGGAGGAGTCATTAAAGGTTACTCTAAGGAACCAGAGCTTATGACTAGTGGATGATTACCCGGTCAAGATTGCCTCCTGGAACTTCTCCGGATGGACATCTCATCTTGAGGACATGGATTTTGTCCCTTTCCTCCAGGACTTGGATATCTGCCTATTGCAGGAGACCTGGTCCAGGGAAGCACTGGAAATGGAGGGCTTCATGATCCATTCATTGAGGGCGTCCCCTTCTTTACATCAGGGGAGACCGAGTGGAGGATTGGCCCTTGTGCTCCGGTGACCGGAAGTGCCGAGGGCATTTAAAAAGACCTGCCAGAGGCTGCCGGCAGCTGCGTTGAGTACAGCGTAGTATTACTCACCATCTGCTGGGCATCCCTGAGGCTTCTCCTGCTGCTGCTGTCGTCCCGCTGTCCAGGGCACCTGTGGAGAGAAAGGGCTGTGAGGGGGGGGTTGGACATTTTCTTCCCTCCCCCCCTCGCATTGCTCCGGTGACCGGAAGTGCCGAGGGAATTTAAAAAGACCTGCCGGCGTCTGTGCCAGCATGCTCAGCCGGCGACCTCGAGCCGAAGGGCCGCGGCCAAAGGGCATGGCCCTTTGGGGCATGGAGAGGGAGGAGGGGGGGAAGCGTAGCTGATGGGGGGTGGAGAGAAGGAGATGGATGTGGAGGTGGGGGAGCGGAGGGAGGTGAGATCCCAGGTAGATTCCGATACCCTCTCCAGAAAGGGGAACAGGGGAGATATGGGAAGCGGACTGTTGACATGTATGGAGGAGGGTAGAGGGGGATTGCGCCCTGACGGTGTATCATGGGTGGGTCTGGGGGAAAAAAAAAAGGAGAGTGGGAGGAATATGATGAATATGTTATGCTCACTGATGTAGGGTTGGTGGGGCCACCTCCTCCCGGTGAGAGAGGGATGGAGGTGGTCAGGTTTTCCCTGGTGGCAGCAGGGGATGATTGGTTGGAATATGGGACCTACCTCATGTTGGTGGGGGAGGTCATAGAGTGGGATATTTGAGAGTCATAAAGGGGATTGTTTTTGATGGTTATTGATAATATTGTATTTAAAATGTCATTAAATTGTATATCATGTTAGTATATTATGTTAAAATGTGATTGATGACTTGGGTCCCGCTGTGTGGAACAAAGACCCAGAATGTATTTTGTATTTTGTGTTGTAAGCCGCCTCGAGTCCTTCGGGAGAGAGGCGGGATATAAATTAAATTGGAATTGGAATTGTGTCCCCTGTGAGCAGAAATTTTAAAATTGAATTAATACATTCATTTAAATCTTATTTTGGGTTCTATTCTTGTACCTCTCCTCTGGGTGTGGAATTAGTTATAGGGAACATCTATATCCCTCCAACTTCTTCTGACTATTATTGCTCAGAAATCTGGAGGGAACTTACCCAGGGGGTTCAGAATGTACAGAAGCTATTCCCCCAGGTCCCTTTGGTGTGGGAGGTGACTTTAATACCAGAGTGGGAGACCAGGGGAGGGTTTTACCCTCCCAAAATCGGTGTGGTATTCCTCCTAGAATTTCCCAGGACAAAATCCTCAGTAGGAATGCAGCTACCATGATTCAGATGTGTGAAAGCTTGAATCTAGTGATCTTGAATGGGAGGGTTGATGGTGATTGAGAGGGACTTTTCACATATCATGCTCAACAGGGATTCAGTCTGATAGACTTCTTTTTGGTCCCTCTGTACTTTTTTCCTAAGGTAACATCTTTGAGGGTTATTAGTGCCTCCTCATTTTCCCGTCCTTTTGTCTTGCCAGGTCCCAGGGGAAAGGGTGAGGAAGGATGCTTCTGAAGGCCTCCCCCCCAAAAAAGTGGTTTCTTACTATCTGAGACCAAGATGGTCGGTAGAGATGGCTTTGACCCTGCTGGATCTTCAATTAAAACCTGTGGTCCATTCTCTTTCCCAGGTAGTGAGAAGAGGTGGTTTTGATGCTCTCAGTAGTTTCAATGAGTTGCTGTTCATTTTCACAGTGAGGATTAGAATGGACCATCGAGGGGTCCGGAGGGGCAAGGGTCTCGGCTATTATTCCTATTGATGCAGCTCCACCAGGGGAACACTCTGCAGGTCCGGTGTATGCGTGAGGGAGTTCTCTCAGTGGGGGTGGAGGTAGGCCGGGGAGTGAGACAGGGGTGCCTTTCGGCACCAGTCTTACTCAATATTTTCATTAATGACCTGCCTGCCTATCTACTAACAGTCAAATCTCATCCGCTGCAATTGGGGGACAAGAAGATCTCGTCCCTCTTGTATGCGGATGATGCGGTCCTTGTCTCGCAGTTGCTGATCGGCCTACGAAGGACCATGCAGAGTATGGGTAGTTATGCTC
>QEPC01004817.1:5524134-5547852 GCA_003113815.1 Sphenodon punctatus | reverse complement strand
CTCCCAGCAGCACTGGCAGCAGCAGTGCATCACCCAGTGCAGGCCAGAAGGCAGGAGGGGGCAAAAAATCATCTATCTGGGCACAAGGCAGTTAATCTCTTATTCTGAAAATCCACAAGAACAGTAATACCATCCCAGACCCTCATATAAAACTTTAAAAATATTAGTAATATCGCTCCTCTGACTGGATCTACCGATCAGGGCAATAAATCCTACCTAAAAGAAATAGACTAAAAACAACATAATAAAAGAATAAAAGAAATAACAAATGTTCAAAGAGGAATGGGTAGTCAAGAAAACAAAGCGAAGACTGGGGAGGCGAACTAAATTTGAACTAGCCCCAATTAGTAAACCACATACCAACATGAAAAGCATTATAAGCTAAACAAGGTACACGGATCCAAGGTACTGCGCACATAAGGGTGTGCCCTTGCACACACAGCCCTTAAGCGCAACGCCCTTTGGCGTGTGCCAACAGCACGGCCTTAGGCACTGAAGTGAACTAGTAGCCCAGGGAGCAGAAGTGATCAGGTGCGAGTCCCGGCAGGGCTATCCTCACAGCTGCAACTGCTCCGGTCAAACCTGACACCGAGGACAGGCACGCAGTCCCTGGGTAATCAGTCGCAGTGCAAGGTCCCCAGGTTCTCAAAGGCTCCACTAGCCAGCGGGTGCAAGCAACGGGATTCCCAGCATCCCTGCCACTCGGTGCCACTCTTCCTCTCCCCTTTGAGTCAGCAGTGTCCCATTGATACCCCTTGGCAAGAGTCTGACTGGCGCTGGCAAATGCCCTTCTCTGCCTCTCCTCCACTCCCTTCTTCTACTTCACTTTCCCCGGAGCCTTCCCCAACAGCTTCTCGGAGCCGAGCAGCCCCCTGAAGTTGAGGAGGGGTCGTTGTTCCAGCTCCGAGGCACCCTGGTTCTTCCCCATGCACTGGATTCTTGAGGCACAGCTTGCCTCAGCTCTGCCTGGCCTCTAGAGCATCATCTGGAGCCCAGAGCGTTAGCCTGACCCCCTGCGCTGCAGTAGGGAGAGAGCGGGGCATCTAGGAACAATTCAACACCTATTGTAGTATGGGCAGCCGCTTGTCCCATCCATACTGAAGGCATTCCTGACTGCAGTTCAGCTTTTAGCCCACTGAAAGGCAGTATGGCAGAGCCCTTATGGGGGCAGAAAAAACAGCTGTTTTAAAGGATGCCTGGGTGGCTGAACTAGATGCCCCAAGGTCGGCAGGACAGCACCGCTGCAGTTGAGCAAGTGTAGAGTGCACCTATTCTTGCGGAACTTCATGGGGAGCCGTGGAGATGGTGGTGTGGTGCCATGGAATGCAAATTAGCTTGTCTCAAGTGAACTTGGAGGAGGAGGTAGAGCTAGGCAGGCTGAGCATTGCTTGAAAAACTCATTACTGCTCTCCTAGGGAACAGTAACAAACAGAAACTGATAGTTCAGAGCTATGTTGGTACAAGTGGAATGCGTGGAGAGCATGGCGGAGTCCAGAAGAAGATGAAGGGTGTATACGTGAATGCACACTTTGTTCACTGTTTTGGCCATCAGTTCAACCTTATTATGCAGCAAACTGTTTCTCAAATAAAGCAATAAAGATATTTTTCCAAGATCTGTCTGGCATTCCAGCTTTCTTCACTTCATCTCCAAAAAGGACTGACGTTCTGGATATGATGGGGAAGAGAAGGCTTCCCAAAGCACCTGGAACATACTGGAACTTCAGTGTACAGTCAATGTCATCTCTGAGCACAAAGAGGATCTCATTTGAGTGCTTTCACCACATTCAAGTAGAGAGTCATGATTCCAAGACTGGTATTGAGGCCAGGTCATTCATGAACATGCTGGAATCAGACAGTCCGTTCCTCTACTTCTTGTCCTTGGTTCCATAGAATAATGCACCATGTTGATGTGCTTAAGGAGCTCCAAAAAAAGCAGCATCAACTCCATAGGGCTTCAAAAGATATACTAACAGGCTTCATGAGAAGCATCAGTAAAGTGAGGGACTCCATTAGAACCCTCTGCTCAGAGTTGCTGGAACATACTCGGATGGGCAGAAGTGCACCTATTATAGACACTCTAGACCAGATAGCTGTGAAAGTGTGTGATAATTTCACATGCACATGAAATATTTCAATTCATAAAACATCTAGAGTGCGCACCTTTGGTGTAGGGGACTTTGTTTGAGACACACAGTGAACACTTCCCATGCAAACATTTCTTGTGGCAAAGGAAGCATACCCAATGATAAAGACTGAGTGAGCATGGAACCTTTTATGACAGATCAGAATTCCATTCTGTCAAAGATACCTCTGGACTACTTGGTGTGTTGACAGAGGACAACTTGGACAAATCTTTTTCAGAGGTTGTTAGACTTCTGAAGATTACGACAACACCTCTCACAACTGTATAATCAGAGAGAAGTTTCTCAACTCTGAAAAGAACTAAAACCTTTCAGAGAAGTAACATGACTGAGGACTGTGTGAATGTCCTAGCAATGCTGCCTATTCATTTTATTTATTTTAAAAAATCATATCCCGCCCCTCTTACCACAGGCAACCCGGGGTGGCTAACAACATAAAAGATTAACACAATAAAATATCATAAAGCATATCAAGAAAAAAGAAAAACCAAATCCCTCCCTCACCAAACCCCCACCCACCCCTCTCCCTCGCCAAATGCCTGACGGAACAGCCAGATCTTACACCTCCTTCAAAAAGCTGGAGGTTCAGGGCCAGACGGGCCCCCAGAGAGTTCCAAAGGTGTGACGTGGCCACAAAGAACGCCGTATTCTGCGTGGCCCCCCAGAAAACCCAGGGGACCTCCAATGAGGTGCCCCCGGATGACCGCAGGGGCTGGTCTAGGACCCAGGAGTGAGGCGATCTCACAAGTAGACAGGGTCCAGACCGTGTAAGGCTTTATAGGTCAAAACCAACACTCTGAATTGAGCCCGGAAGACTATTGGCAACCAGTGCAGAGACCAGAGCACTGGTGTAATGTGCTCCCGGTGGCCCAGTCCCACTCAGAGGCGGGCCGCCGCATTCTGCACCAGCTGCAGCTTCCAAGCCGTCACCATAGGTAGCCCCACGTAGAGCGCGTTACAGTAGTCTAGTCGAGAGGTAATAAAGGCATGGATGATAGTGGCCAGGTCAGGAACCGAAACTGACGGCCGAAGCCTCCACACCAGATGTAACTGGTGGAAGGCACTCCTCGCCACAGCCTCCACCTGGAGATCCAAGTGGAGCTGCGCATCGAGAAGCACCGCCAGGTTCCATACCTGGGAACTCAGCGGAGGACAAATCCCATCAACCATGGAAGATGTCAGTTCCACCGACTTATCCATCCACTACCATCACCTCTGTCTTGTCAGGATTTAAGTCGCAGTCAGTCAGCCCTCATCCAATCCCCCACAGCTGCCAAACACCAGGTAAGCACTGAGACAGCCGGGCCTGGGTCTGTTGAAAATGTGAGATACAGTTGGGTGTTATCCGCATACTGATGACACCTCACCCCGAACCCTCTAATCACCTTGCCGAGCGGCTGCATATACACGATGAACAGGAGAGGGGATAAAACAGAACCCTGCGGAACCCCACACGAGAAGTCTCGGTAAGATGAAAAACAATCACCAAGCACCACCCACTTAGTTCTTCTGGTCAGGAATGAGCAGAACCATTCAAGAACAGTCCCGCCCACGCTCGCACTGTCCTGCAGGCGCGTCACCAACATCTCATGGTCAACGGTATACAATGCTGCCAAAAGATCTAACAGGATCAATAGGGTCGATCGACCCCGATCCTTCTCACAGCGGAGATCATCTACCAAAGCCACAAGTGCGGTCTCAGTGCCATAACCCAGACTGAAGCCAGACTGAAAGGGATCAAGATAACTGATGTGGTCAAAATGCTCCTGGAGCTGTCGGGCCACTACCCGTTCAATAACCTTCCCTAAAAAGAGAAGGTTAGAAACAGGCCAATATCTGGCAGGGGAGTCAATGTCAAGCGATGGTTTCTTGAGCAGAGGCCGCACCACCGCCTCCTTGAGGCAGCTCGGCACTCTGCCCTCCTGAAGGGAGGCGTTGACCACCCTGGCCAGCAACGGCCCCATTGTCTCCCAGCAGCTCTTAACTAGCCAGGACAGGCACAGATCTAATTCACAAGAGGTGGCCCGAACCGCCCCCAGAACCTCCACCACGTCAGCGGGTGTCACCAACTGAAATTGATCCCACAAAATTGGACATGACAGGGCTTCTACAACCTCTACCCCCTCTACTGTATCAAGTGCAGCATTGAAGTCATGGTGAATATGAGTGATTTTATCCACAAAATAATGCGCAAACATGTCACAGTGGGCAGAAGACGACTCAACTCCAGGGTCGAGGGAGGCCGGACTGATCAGCCCCTGCACAACCCAGAACAGCTCCACCGGACGGGATTTTGAGGACACTATGAGGGTAGCCAAGAACTCCCTCTTTGCTACTCACATAGCCATGGCATAGGCTCGTAAACTAGCTCTATGTCACAATCGGTTGACTTCAGCACAAGAACGATGCCATCATCACTCAACTGTCACCCAGCTTGCCTCAGCCTCCACAGCTCCTCAGAAAATCATGGAGGTCTGTGGAGCCTCCACCTAGGTAACGGATGCCTGGGAGCTGTCTGATTGATAGCCTCCATCAGCAAGTTGTTCCACAGCTTAACAAGGTCATCGATAAGATGGACGTCAAGGTCAGAGGGTAGCTCCCCCAGAGCACCTAGAAACTGCAATGGGTCCAACAGCCTCTGGGGTGGACCATCCAAATAGGTTCCACACCCTTCTGGGGGCAGACGTGTGCTAGAAGGGAGGTCTGCAGGAGGTAATGATCTGTCCATGGCATGGGCACAGCTGATATCTCCCCCCATTAATGGAGCACCCGCCTCAAGGCCAGTGCAAAACATAAGGTCCAAGGTATGTCCTCCAAGAGGCCATTGACCTCTGGGACAGGCCCATGGTTGCTATGGCGGCTATGAACTCATGCTTGGCTCCCCCGAGAACCGCATCAGCATGAATGTTGTTCCGCAACACCACCTCTGACACAGCCTCCACCAGAGCGTGCAGGGAGGCCGCCGTACTGGTAGGTGCACGGTAGACCAGCTGCAATCCCAAACTGTCCCCCACTAAATTGAACACAAGATGGAGACCTTCAGTGCCCACTGTGTATCACACTGGATACATCCTCACAGACCAACCCTCTTTAAGAAGCATAACTACACCGCCCCCGCCCCCCCAAAACCACATGGCTGGTGCTGCACAGAATACCCAGCCAGAACAATATCAGCCAAAACAGGCCCCGATTCATTGTCCAGCCAGGTTTCTGTGATACACGTAAGATCGGCAGCACAGTCCAGGATTACCTCCTGGACCGTCGTTGCTTTCTTCGCCACCAACCTCGCATTTAACAGCACCACCACCGGGTTGGGGACCCCCTGACCAAGGCCTACCTGCTCTGCTGCTAGGAGAGAGGTGAGTGGGGCATGCAGTAGGCATCTATCCCACCTCACCGATCTTATTTCCCTCCCCCTGAGACCATATCTCCCCTGACCTGTCACGACCCCAATAGCCCGCCCACCCCCACCCCAGCTGACTCCCCCGGCCCCTCCTCCCCGGTTGTTCCATCCAGGTGGCGAGGGAGATCCCCCTCCCCCTCATTCCCCTCTCCCAGAGTATCTCTCCCCACTCCCCAGGTCTCCCTCTCTCACAGGGAGTCCCCCACCCCGTTATTTGGGATGAACCCCCCCATCTCACCAGGAGGCCAAACCCTGCTCCTCCCAACCCCCCCACCTCCCATACCCCCTACCCTCCTCTACTACCAGACAGTAGTCAACCTCCCCCCATGGACTTCCACCACCGAGGGGGTAGCCCCCTCCTTAACCCAGTCCTTTCACACACACCCTTCCTCATGGAGGAAACACCTCATCCCCCAATCCCCTTAAATCAAAACAAAGATAAAAGCCTCCCCCCCCCCGGCCCCCTCGGTCCCGCTAAGGGCCACTTTGGTGCTGCCCTTGGATGCGCAGCCTGCTGCATGTGCCTGCGGCACCCGCTGGACAAAAGGCTACTTTGGTCGGGGCCGGACCTGGAAGTCCTAGCCGAGCGCCCTGGCCCCACCTCCCTCCTCCAAACTGGGGAGGGAGAAGATAGTGCCTGGAAATTGGGGGGCTGGGCAGCACGGCAAGGTTATTGAGCAAGGCATGATCAAAAAAATTCCAGACTTCAACAAGACGACAATCAATTTGTCTGAACAGCGCAAGGAACACAGAGCAAATTTCCCGTACTGACGATATTAAAAAGGTTGTTTTTTCACCATTTCATCATGTCTACACAGCACCAATTTATAAACTTGGTTTGGCTTAGTACACTTCCAATAGTGTTGCAAAACTTTTGTACTTATTTTACTTATTTACTGTTTAAATAAAGTTTTGTGTTTACTGATTTATTTACTGGTTAAAGGTTTTGTTTTTATCTGTTCAAATTTTTTTCCTTGATCAAAAGTTTTATTTATAAGTTTTCTAGTTATTTAAGTTTTGTATTTATTGATTCAAAACTATTTTTATTTACAGTTTTTAAAAGTTCTATTTTTCTTTAATGATTTTTTAATACTGTTTTTGTACTGATTACAACTTTTGTATTTAAACTTAGTACTTTTTAATAAAGTTGCAGTATCTATATCACATCGGATTAGCTTCCTTACTTAGTTGTGTAGCTCTTTGTTGTGGTCCTTCTTGCACCAATGTGTGGATTCTCTGATGTGCGAGTAGAATCCCAGAGTTGAGGGCCCCTGGTCCCACCTCACCAACCGCCACTGAAGGAATCAAATTTTCAACAACTGACAAAAAAAATAAAACAAGCTGAATATATCTTTGGCCTTGTGAAGATCTTAACGTTCTGTGCTTATTCTTTCTTGGTTCTTACCTTGATGTCACTGGGGGAACAGGATTTAGCTTGGAAGAGACTTCAAAAGCAAACGGTTCAATGGAAAGCCTTAAAAAGTGAATAACTGTTTGAGTAACCAGCCTTTGTACCTTGGAGTACAAAGAGGGGAAGGAGTTGGGTGGGGAGGGTTTGGGGGGGAAGGGAGTGTTTTGTTTTCTTTCTCTGCATAATATGGAATTGTTTTAAATGTTGTTTTATTGTTTTTATAGTTGTTGTTCACCGCCCCAGGCTGCCCTGTGGGCAGGAGGGGCGGGATACAAATTTTAAACAAATAAATAAATAAATAAAGTTTGAAAAGAAGATTTGAGCTTCTTTGCCTGTGACAAGCCAAAATGAAATCCCACTGCTTGTCTTAGAATGTAAGTTAAAATTGGCTAGGTAAACAGTCATTTTATTGCATTGTTTCCTGGGATCCAAATCCTGTCTTTAGTGAGAGAGCCTCAAAAGACATTCACAGGAGAGAAAGAGAAACCACTGCTTTCAGGTGCTGTTTTGTTTTTTGCTAGTGTTTGACACATTTGAAGAGCAGCAGGTGAATTTATTTAATTAATTTGTTTATTTAAATTTATACCCTGCCCTTCCCCAGAGGCTCAGAATGGTTAACAAAAAAAAAAACAACGAAGTTCTTGTGCTCAGGGTCTTTTCCATTAAAATATATTTTTGAAATATACCCTTTGTAGTAATTCTAAGGCAAAAATGAACCTCCCCTCTTAAGATACCTTACTAACCAGGAGACGAAAGTCATCAGGACAAGGTGAGAAACAGCAGAGAAAACCTTCATGCTGTAACCTTTTTTAAATTCAAACATGGCGTTGCAATGGAATAAGGACCTTTTTATTAAATGTGACAGATAATGTAAAACCTGCGCTCCATGCTATGAGCCATATTTGAGAAGGCAAAGAGCCCTCAGCAGGAGTTAATAGCTACTGAAACTACTGCTAGCTCAGTAACAGAATCAGGATTAATAGTCCTTAAGTGAGAATGCCGATACCTTCTAGCTGCTTGCATTTAGGAAGCTGAAACTAGGATATACTTTTTTTTGTGGGATCCCTTCATGCTGAAGGATGGTGGGATATGGAGGAGCTTGTCAAACAAATCTGCAAGGACAAAGCAGGTTTGTAATTAAGGAGTTACAGGCCTAGGTGAAGGTCTTTTTCACACAATACACAATTAACCTTTGGGGTGGGGTTGGGAAAGCAGTGCCTTTTGTATTAGTGGAGAATGGACTGCACCATGTAGGATGCCTTACATCACAAATGAGACACAGCACATTTGCAAGTAGCCTGATAAGAGGAATTCAGCCAGAGAGAGACTCCAGAATAGACATGCAAGGAAAACAGGCTCTGATCCTCAGAGTCCTATTCACTAGAGTGAGGCTTGTGCTAGTACAGTGCTTAGATGATGAGAGCCTAAACAGCCTTTGAAGTGTAGAGAAAGTAAGGTTGCTGTGTTGATCCCAAATACATGCAATAGAGACAAAGTAGTAAAGCGATATCTTTTATTGGACCAACTTCAGTTGGTAGAGGCATGCAAACTCTCAGACCTCACGCAGCCCTTTGTCAGGCCAGTCTGACAAAGGACCCTGTGAGGTCTAAAAGCTTGCATGCCTCTACCAACTGGAGTTGGTCCAATAAGAGATCCCATTTGTGTCTATTGCCAAAACAGCCTTGGGCAGTGGTGACATGAAAGGTTCACTGCAAAAGCTGAGCAGTATGTAAATAGGCTAAATAATTAAGCATTACTGTTCTTGTTGGATTGTTTTCCCATAACCTCTGGAAACATATCCCTTTGTCAGTCATTTTAATGAGCTTCATCATGAATGTCGAATAATCTGAGCTAGTAGTAGTTGTTACAGCAAAGCTTTTAAACAGATACTTATTGCTGGATTGTTAACCCCAGACTCTCAGCTCTTTGGCCAAAATTTAGCCTTGGACACAGTGCCTGGACTGGTTGGCCTTTGGGTACTCTTAGAAAAGAGATAGAATGGAAAATAGCACTACATCAATTTAGGATGCACCTGCACCTTGAATTCTGCCTACAGTTCTAGGCATTCCATTTCAAAAAGGACATATAGAAGAACTGTAAAAAAGGTGAAGTTGAACTTTGCAACACGTAAAGCAAACCTCAGCCCAGAGCAAAAGTAAAATCGGGGGTCCATGTGGTGGAATGGGGAAAAGGCAATGAACACAGGACCCTGGGTAAAATGCAGGGCCTGGCTCTGCTCCTGGTCTTGGCCCCTGCCATTCCAGTCACTACTGGGGCTGCCCCTGCTGTCAGCTCGTTGGTCCTGGCAGCGGCAGCAGAAGTAGCGAGGGCCTTGGAAGCAGCAGCACAAGGCAGTTAGCATATGCTACAATTGTCACCTCTTGCATTTACCAACCATTGGCCAAAATTGGACAGTGAGGATCAAACCACGAGAAATGGCAACCCTAGGAAGCGTGAAGCCCAGGACAACCTCCCCATCTGTCCCACCCTAAGACCAGGCTTGACCACCCCTTCATTAGGAATTTTCAGGCAATCGAGGCTTGAAGGGGGTATTTTGCCCTATTACTATGAACTCTCAGCCACAACGGACCCTAATATTACAATCTGTGTCAATCTCCACTATCCAGGGAGCCAGGCTTGCAGTGCAGGCAGAGGGAGTGCTTCCCTTTTCCATCCATCAGCTGATTGGCAGGGAAAGGGAATGCTCCCCAGCCTGCTCACATTGCAAGCCAAGGAGCTGAAAGAGGGTTTGGCAATCTGGAGCAAGCACACCAAACCCGGTTATAGTGAACACTAATATAACAAACCACAACCCTAGTGCCAAGGAGACTTGCTCTACAGCAGAGGTAGGAAATCTTTTCCCTGCCAGGGGCCACTTTAAAAGTTTGCACAAGCTCCGAGGGCCACACAGAAGTTAGGGCGGGGGAGCTTAAGGGTTGCATTCAAGGAAAGGAAGGACCAGAACATGAATCTGTGCCATGGAACTGTCCCCTATCCTTGTTTGCATGCCCTCAGCTCTGCTCCCTTCCCTTGAGCTCAGTTTTTCAGTGACTGGAGGAAGGAACTAGATCCAAGGGCCAGATCCAGGAAGTGGAAAGGGGCCACATAAAAACTTGCCCGGGGCTGCATTTAGCCTCCAAGTCAGAGGTTCCCCACCCCTGGTCTACAGAGGTTGTACTGTGTAAAGATGATCACGGGTATCAAACAGCTTCCACTGAGGAAAGGCAAAGAGCACTAGCTTCAAGGCCTCTTAGCACCAGCATGAGTCCATTCGCTTAAATGGAGCTCACGTGGTGCTCGATCAGTGCTAGAGACCCTGAGGATTTTGATGTAAAAGGAGGCAAGCTCTTCAGCATGGAAGAGACTCAACTGAGGGAGGGCTCATGAGTGGTGGGGACAAAGTGAATCGGAAGCGGTTTTTCATAACGCTAGGAGAAAGCGGATTATCGGAAACACTTTTTCACACAATACACAATTAACCTGTGGAACTCATTTCAGGAGAATTGTCATTGCCATGACAAGGAAGCAGAAATAGTGTTTAAAAAGTGAAAGGTTGCATACTTTCACACTCAAGTAGGTTGCTTTTGCATCTTATAAATCAGAGTCTAAGCCAGATAAAATAATTTGATTCCCTGAGAAAACTTACATATTGTCTAGGTCCAGCTTATCCACTCTCATATGCTGCACGTCCCAGAACCTCAACCCAGTTTCCCCTCCACCAGATCTGTTGAAGTACCCACTCCACTGCTAGACCCTGTCAGCTGCTACAGAAACTACTGGCTCCATCCTATCCTCCCTCTACTAAGGGAAACCATTCCGACATCAGAAGTAGAGCTGACAGAGAACTGCGCATGTGCAAATAAGAGCAGATGCGCTTCCCGATGCTCCTCTACCCGTGTCGAAGAAACCCCTTGAAAAACAATAAAAACACAAAAATCAGAACCTCAAAGAAAGTAAAGGAGGATGGGGAAGTCAAAAGGATCCCAGGAAAGTAAAACTGGGGTTCTAACAGTGGAGAAAATGTTCCAACCAAAAACGGCAGCCCCCCTCCCCCAACAGGCAGAAAGCGGAGCCAAAATGGCACCCGCGGCAAGCACCAGCGAGGAGGAGCCCAGAATAGAAAATGAAGGCACAGAGAAGGATAAAGACAGAATATTTGCAATATTAAATGAAATAAAAGCTGGAATGGCTGCTGCAGAAGTAGCAAGGGAAAGCCAGATGGCTGAAATCATCAAGTTACAGCAAGCAGACCAACAAAATAAAAAGAAAGCAGAGGCCTTAACAAAAAAAATAAATATTGCTGAAAATAGAATATCAGCTCTGGAGGATAGCACCCTGAATGGCCAAGACCAGTAAACTACAATGATGAACTTGATAAAAATGCTGGAAGCCAGGTGTGAAGACCAGGAAAACAGGGCCAGAAGATCTAATCTGAGGTTAGTGGGCATCCCTGAAAATGGGGAGGGGAGAGACACTACACAATACATTTGGAAAATGCTGGAAACTATATTCCCAGGGGAGCCCAGTATAGACAAACCAAAAATTGAACGGGCACACAGAGCCAGTAGACCTAAGCCCAAAGAGAATGAACCCCCCAGAGCCATAATCATAAATTTTTTGGAATTCCAGCAAAAAGAAAAAATCCTGAAACTGGCCAGGGGTAATAAATCTTTGGAGTATAAAGGACACAAAATTAAACTTTTCACAGATTATGCAGGAGAGACAATGAATAAATGTAGAAAATGGGCAAAGTATTTTATGGAATTAAATCAAAAGGAGTTGAAACCCCAGCTGTGGTTCCTGGCGAGGATGACTATTCTTTGGAAGGGCAAGAGAAAGATATTTATGGAACCAAGCGACTTAGAGGGGTTCCTATACAAGCAAGGACGTGAACAGGAAACAGTTACTTGAAAGACAAATTTAACACATCAGAGTAAAAGATAAAAGGTGAAAAAGACT
Source organism: Sphenodon punctatus (assembly GCA_003113815.1). Lineage (NCBI taxonomy): Eukaryota > Metazoa > Chordata > Lepidosauria > Sphenodontia > Sphenodontidae > Sphenodon > Sphenodon punctatus. The sequence continues at coordinate 5,535,938 of QEPC01004817.1, read as the reverse complement.
TTCAAAACATGTTTAAATTATGAACATGAAACAAGGTGGATATATAGATATAAGTAATAGGTTAAATGATAAGAAGTTGAATAATGTGTAAATGTTTTCAGCAATATTTAAATAGTAATATGAAACGGGTTTGCATGAAATTTTGGAAGGGGCTAAAGCCCTTAAAAAAATTAAAAAGGGCGGTGGGGGAGGAGTCGAGAGGGTGACACAAGGTAAAAAGCCTTAAAGTAAAATACAAAGGAGACTCAGTTCCCCCAATGGAGAGAATTACTCTCACTGCAGTTATGAATGTTTATAGTTTGTTAGTAGGTAGAATGGGTCAGGCATTTAAGAAGGGTAAGCACTAGCAGGAAAGAGTAAGGAGATGCTTGAAAGAAAACAGCAAAACGATATGGCAGAAGTGCTCAGGGTGATGTCCCTTAATGTAAAGGGACTAAACAAACCTATAAAACGCAAAAGAACTATATTTATTTATTTATTTATTTAATAAATTTATACCCCGCCCCTCCTGCCATGCAGCTCGGGGCGGCTTCCAACAATTTAAAAATGCAATAAAAACCATTTAAAACACTCATAATAATAATACTATTAAAATATTAAGATAGGGCTAAAGTCATACATATAATAAACAGTATAAAGTAAACAAAATAGGTGGGGGAGCTAGACGCCTCACCCTACCCTCCCTCCCTCCCAAAGGCCTGGGCGAACAGCCAGGTTTTGCAACTTCGCCGGAATGTCAACAGGCTTGGGGCCAGGCGGGCTTCCTCCGGAAGGGAGTTCCAAAGGCGTGGCCCAGCCACCGAGAATGCCCTCTCCATTGTGGCCCCCCGCTTAACACGGGGAACCTCCAAGAAGGCACCCCCGGCAGACCGCAGGAGCCGCTCTGGGGCGCGGAGGGCAAGGCGGTCCCTGAGGTATGAGGGGCCCAGACCATGTAGGGCTTTATAGATCATCACCAAAACCTTGAACCTGGCTCGGTACACTATCAGCAACCAGTGCAGAGCTTGGAGCACAGGTGTAATATGCTCCCGACGGCCTGTCCCCGTAAGGAGACGAGCCGCCGCATTCTGCACTAGATGCAGCCTCCGGGCCAGGAACAAGGGAACTATAAAGCTGATCAGAGAAGAAGGAGCAGACATATGTTTCTTACAAGAAACTCACTTTAGGGAAAAAGACAGCCTAAGATTTAAAGACAAATACTTCAGTAAAACATACACCGCATGTGATCAACAGGCAAAAAAAAGCAGGGGTTTTAATTGGAATAAAAGCAAACAAAGCATTCACGCTGGAGAAAATCTATAAGGATGACAAGGGGAGATGGCTTATCATAGTGGGGGAACTAGAAGGTAAAACTACCACGCTGGTTAACATATAGGCCCCTAATGAAGGCACGTATGAATTTGTCAGGAGCGTACTACCCCTAATTGAAAAATATAGGAAGGGGATACTAATCATACAGGGAGACTTTAACGCTAGCTGGGCAGAAAGAGACCACTCTAAAAATAAACCCCCCAGGAAATGGCAACTAAACCTAGAGAGCTTGCTAAAAGCTTATGACCTAGTAGATATGTGGATATACACACATCAGTTAGAGAGAGATTACACATTTTATTCCCCACTTAAAGGAATAGTCTATTCTAGTGTATGTGCACATCTGAGTGACAGAAATGCAGAACGTGCAACATCAAGGCCAATGTAGTATCAGATCATGACTCAGTCATCACAGAAATACAATGGGTAGATGGGCCTAAAGAGAAACGGAACAGCAACTGGCAACTGTCCAGGGGCTGGCTAAAGAACCAGATTTTTTTAGAACAAACCCAGGAAGATCTTAAGGAATACTTTGAGCTTAATGTCGGCAGTGTTGACTCAATGGCCATGGTATGGAAGGCAGCAAAAGTAGTGATGTGAGGGAAAATGATAGCATTAAAAGCCAAACTATGCAAGCAGAATAGGGACTACCTAAAGGAGTTATACAGGGAATTAAAGGCAGTAGAAGCAATGAATAAAACTAATCCGTCAAAACAAAGAGCAAGGAAAATTACAGAAATTAAAGAACAAATCAATCAGAAAGAAATAGAAAAAAACACAGCACAGCTCAAACGCATTAAAGGATTTTATTTCACATATAGCAATAAAACAGGAAGAACATTAGCACGGTTAGTTAAAAAGCAAAATAAAAAGTCGCGTATAATCTCCCTTCAGCTGGCAGATGGGACCAGAATAGTAAAGGATGAGGAAATCCAGCAGGAGTTCTTCAAGTACTATCAGTCCTTATATTCATCCTCCAATCCAGATCCTTAAAAGATAACAGAATTTTTGAATAGAAATAAGCTGCCCACACTAAACACAGATCAAATTCAGTTCCTTAACAATCCACTACAAAATAAGGAAATAGAAGGAATAATTAAAAACCTAGCGAACAACAAGGCAGTGGGTCCCGATGGTCTGCCAGCAGAATTTTATTTAAAAAACAGCAAAAATAGCGAGCCCACATTTAACAAACACATATAATGAAATTCTAAAGACAGGAAGGCTCCCTAGTTCATTCTACAAGGCAAACACTACCTTAATCCCAAAACCAGATAGACCAAGGGATAAATGTGAAAATTACAGACCGCTCCTGAACGTAGACTTCAAAATATTCTCTAAAGCACTGGCAAACAGATTAGCAGCGATTATAAGAGAATTGATCCATCCAGACCAGGTAGGCTTTATTCCCACAAGACAGGGACCTGACAATATCCATAGAGTAATCAATATAATGTATCGCTTTCGCAAAACACAAGAACAAGCAGCGGTCATTAGGTTAGATGCGGAGAAGGTCTTTGACAGGACAGAGATTAGATGTTTAGAACAAATAATGAATGGAATGGGGTTTAGGGGGGCCTTCACTAACTGTGTTAAGGCAATCTATAAAGAACCAAAATCAAAACTAATAATAAATAATGGACTCTCAGAGCCATTTAATCTGGTTAGAGGAACAAGACAGGGATGCCCCCTCTCACCTCTTTTATTTGACTTAACTCTCCAAGTCCTAGCAATAGCAATAAGGCAAGAGGCCGAAATTAAGGGGATACAAGTCAATACTAGGGAACATAAAATAGCAATGTTCGCAGATGATACAGTGTTATTTATAGGGGACCCAATAACTTCCACTCCACCTTTATTGAAACTAATAAAAGAATTTGGGGCCATCTCGGGCTATAAAATAAATGAATCAAAATCCTATGCATTAATATATGGGCAAAATGAACAACAAAGACAAGACATAAAAGCAGTAATCCAATATCAAGAGGAAGAAAAGGTAGTAAAATATCTTGGGGTAAAGATACCCAAACAAATAAACCATATATATAAGGAAAATTTCCTAACCCTCCCACAACAACTAAGTAGAGAAGCAACAGAGTGGAAAGATCTACCCTGCTCATGGCTGGGAAGGGTGAACTTGTTTAAAATGATATTATTGCCAAAGATTATTTACAAAATGCTAGTGCTACCTATCCAGCTTCCAGAAAATTTCTTCAAAGAATGTGATAGGCTAATGAGAGAAATAATATGGAAGGGGAATAAGCTGAGAGTCAACAAACAAACATTAATGAGGACAAAGGAAAAGGGGGGCATAAACCTCCCTGACATGCACCTGTATCATAAGGCAGTAACACTGGGAGCTTTAAATAGCTGGTATTACCAACCAGAAGAAGCAGCATGGGTGGCAATAGAACAACAGGCCCTGACCCCGCATAATTTAAAGAATATAATAACAGACGAAGGCACTCCCAATAAAAGGGTATGGCAGGAGCACCCATTTGCATGGGCTACATGGGCAGCCTGGCAGAACATAATTAGAAAGATTAAAGTTAGCCCAAATCAATTCCCATACTCACCTATTGATCTCCTAAGCCTCCAAATGCAACAACAGGCTCAAAACCTAAGGAAAAAATTGAAAGAGAAAGGATTAGTGAAAATCAGCCACATAACAAAGGACAAGGGAATATATAGTAGAGAAGAGTTAGAGAAGAAAATTCAAGTGAGAATAAACCCATACGAGTATATACAACTCAAACATGCACTAGGTCAACATAAAAAAATAAAAATTTAAAAAAACTACATAAGAGACTCCACCACAATAGAGAAAGTACTATTTGAACACACAAACATAAAAGGTAGATTAGCACGAATATATAGGACATTAAAAGACATATGGTACCCCAAATATCCCACATACATCCAAAAATGGAAGGACTAATTAAATATTGAAATAACGGAAAGGGAAGAAGCGGAGATTATTGACTATATGCATAATAGCTCATCCTCATTAGAAATCAAAGAATGCCAAATTAAGTTAATAACTAGATTTTATTTGACACCAATGCAATTTAGACATGCAGAGGGAGGCGGGGAGAGGATTATGTTGGAGAGGCTGCGGGGAACAGGGAACACAGAGACATTGATGGTGGGACTGTGATCGTGTACAACCCCTATGGAGAGGGGTATGGAAAAAAATGGAGGACATGACAAAACTCACCATGCCATACAGACATGTATGGCATGGGCTCTGCTGGGCCTTTTTCCGGCGGTGGGGGCCCTGCAGAAACACCGAGACTCATGCTCAGTCTTCATTCAGGCTGTGAAGAAAGTAATTGCGCTACATTGGAAAGATCCCTCAGAACTGTCAGAAGGAGAGTGGATGAATAGACTATGGTACCATCTTACAATGGAAAAGATATCGGCGTATCTATTGGACAAAAAAGAGGCATATGCAGCAAAATGGTTCCCATGTGTATGTGTCATGACAAAAGAGGACCTACCAGAGGACCAACGAGCATGCCTATTTGATTATTACATATGAGAAATAACAAGAAATATAGCATAAGATTACTTACCTGAACCCAATAGTTAAAACAGTTAAAGTTTACAGTTATGAGTTCATATTTGTATGATTACACTAACGTGTACTAATGTATGTAAAGTTATTTAAATAAAAGAAAATTGTTAAATTAAAAAAAAAAAAAAAATGTAGAGCTGAAATGAGTAGCCCCAAAAACAAGTACACCCATCGAAACAGCAGTCCCCAACCTGACCAGTCACAGCGGGTACTAATCAGTACTTGACTAGTGCCCGATTTGGGGAGAGGGAAAGGGCTACCCAACGTACTGACTGAAGTTTGTCCAGATTTTCCAACTTCTGGTACCGATTCACTGTTTTAGCAATCGGTAGTAATCAGTAAAACGGTAACTGGGTAATGTTGTAACGCTTGGTATTGGGGGGTGGGGGATCGAGTGCCTGATCGGTACTTGAGTACCCAACATGCTACTCGAAGTTATGGGTATTTATCGTAGACAACAAATGAGCTACCCGTTTCATCTCTAATTCACTGCCTTTCCCCCTACTCTGCGACAATTTTATTGGTTGTAACATGAGAGGCAGTTGGACAGGTACATGAAGAATTCTGATTGGCAAAGCCAAATTTGGATTTTCTTTCAGTGGAATCAATTGCTTCTGCATTCTGATGCTTAAATCTGATATTGTTGAATTGATTGGGTATTATTTTCAGAAGTTATCACTTAACAGACAGAAGTGTTATGCTGCCATCCTCGGAGCCTTCTTCTGTTTGGGCAATTATCTCTTTAGAAAAGGGGGAAAAAGGGTACGGCCCCTGCCTTGTTTCTTTTGCAAATCACCTTAGTTACTGTGAAGGTCATTGCAATGCCTAGCAGAAATGGTACATTTGAAGAAAATGAGCAGTGGAACAGAGGATTTTAAGAAAAGCCTGTCAGCTATTTTTTTTATTTTATTTTTAAAGTCAGTCTAAAATATAAACTAAGCATATCGTTTCAAAATAATTATCTGGGATGGCAATGAAATTCTCACAATTTTTCATTCATCATGTTGCTTAGCAATAGCCCATGCTCTTGTAGGCCAAAGCAGCTCCCACCAAGTCATTTTTGTCACTCAGAGAACATGACATTTTCCATACTCGTGTTCAATTTATGGGCCTACGGCTGAAAGTCCTAATTTTCTCCCACTTCTCTTCATCAATTCAGGCTGCTACTCTGAAAATAAATATAAGATGTCAAAAGGCAAGATCTGGAGTGAAAGCAAAGCCTAGCATGCCTCATTAGAATAACACAACTGTTATAATGTATTATGTATAGACAGAAATAAATCTTCGTGGAAGATTAAATTGTTGGATGTGGCACTGTCAGCTAAAATGTTTAATGACACTTTCCTTTGATATCTGTGACACAGCCTTTTAGAGCTTAGTTTATACACAAGCTTATCTTCTCATTATTGTTAATTTGAAATAGATGAGGGATTGGGAAAAGCTAGATGAGCAGAGTAGATGAGGGAGTGGGGGGAAAACGAGTAGATGAGCAGAATATCAAACCAAACAGCTCCATGCTCTACTTTTCTTTGTTAGCTCAGAATTCTGTCCAGTTATTAAAAATATTTTTTTAAAAAAATCTATGTACTGGAAGTGCCAGACGGGTCATCCAATTGCCGCTGCCTGTTGACAGAGAAGCAGGTGAATAAAAATGGTTTCTTTTTTTAAATTAAAAACTACAAGCAGTGGTCAAGGGAGGTTGAGAAGTTAAATCACAGACGCTTCCCACTGATTTCAGCAGGGATACCTGACAGCATAGGACTTATGTCCTTGACTACACAGTACACAATTGAAAACCTACAGCAGCCAGTGAATCTGTTCAGCTTGCTCTACATCCACAAAGCCAGAGAGGCTGTGTGTGTGTGTGTGTGTGTGCGTGTGCGCGCGCGTGCGTGTGAGAGAGAGAGAGAGAGAGAGAGAGAGAGAGATATCAATCAGACTATTTCATTCTTTCCACATGCTAAAATGTTGTGATATGCTGTATGTATGAAGCAGCAGGAAGTAAAGACAAAGGGAACACACCCTGCAGTTCTTCCGACAGTTAACACACATCAAGTAAGAAATGGCAGAAACCCTATCAGCTTAATAAACCAGAGCAATTTTATGCATCTCATCTTTACACTGACTTCCTGAATCCCTTATCACATCACAATCATTTGACAGTCAATTCTCAACACCCTTGTTCATCTTTTCCCTCAGGAGCTGGTTCTTTCCACATAAGGCCATAGGAGCTTGCTCTCACACAAGTGATTGAAAGAAATGTAGTAACCTTTGAACGCCTGAAGATAACTTCTTATACTAAAATATATTGCATGGAACAAAGTTAGTTTGAATCAAGCTTTTGCAAAAGCTCACCAGAGTACATAGCTATGCAGGAAGCTTACTGGAGTGTGTAGCTATGGCAGGGAGAGAAAGGGACAACGGCGTACATATGCACTGAAATTAGAGTACAAGTGCTTGGCATTTTAGGTGCAAAGTTCCCAAGGGAGGCATGAACAGGTATATACTTGTACCCAGTACACAAAAGGCACAAACTGCTTCCAATAGGGGCAAACAGGCAGTATTTTCAAAGTTTGCCACCTATGTGGGTAACCAAGGAGTCCAATACACGTTGTATGGTTATCAAATTCCCCTATCCCAGCAGTAGGCAGCTCTCAAGGAGGGTGGGGAGCATGATGCTGCTAAATACCAGACACTAATCTGAAGTGAATGGGGAGAGAAAGGATGAAGCTGGGGAGAGTAGCCAGAGACCCACAGAAAGGGGTAGACAATAACTAGGGCCAGAGGGAATTGAGGAGAAGGACTTAGTGAGCAGGGTCCGACTCCAGAGGAATTGGTGTCAGGTGGGAGACAAAAGAGGAACCCAGAGTGGAGGGGAAGGAAGGAAGTGGGGGGGGGGAGAGGAGGGAAGGGGGAGAGAGAGTGTGTACACACACACACACACACACACACACACACACAAAAGCACTGAACTTATCTTGGTGATAAACGTGATTTAAATTTGGACATGTAAGGAATCTAGAATAATAGAACAGTAGGGTCATTTAATCCATCCCCCTTCTCCAAGGCAGGCTATCCTCTGCTTACCGCATGGCAGACAGATGCTCATCCAGACAGGTATCGAAAACATTCTAGCACTGGATTTAGCATTGGATGTACTCATTTAACTGCTTTGGGGGATGGGGGTGCAATCAGGCAGTACCATGCATAAAGCTGAAATTCCTGGCTATGTCCCTGACTCCAAATATAACATGAATACAGATTTTATAGCTCCCCACACACAGGAGCACTCATTCATTTTGCAGCAAAAAGAACGTCTCATGACAGGGGTGGCCAACCATGGCATGGGCGTCACATGCAGCTCTTGGAGGGTCAAATTCAACTCCTTGGCTGCACAGCACTGGGCCCCACACAAAACTTAATGGTCCTACATCTCACTTCATTGCACCTGAGTGGTCTCAACAACCGAATCACATTTGCTCCTCAGAATCCCAGGACTGCAGGGTACCAGCTCTGACAGCCACACACAAAGCAGGAAAGGTTCATGTATGTACGTGTGTGTATTTTCATGAATGTGTGTGCACACATGTGCCTTGTGGCTCTTGGCCATATGAAAATTTTGTTATGTGGTTCCCAGGACTAGGAACTTTGGCCATCCAAAGATCATATGATCTTACTTATCAAAAAGAAAACTCCAGTCTAGTCCACATCTCCATTGAATTAACGAAATGAATGAGACAGTTTAGGTCACTGTAAGCAGAAAATCATACTTTTAAAAGTATGCCATGACATTAAGCCAGTGATTTGACATTAGGCCAGTGACTCCTGTATGTAACTACAGACGAACAAAGAATAGGTAATACAATAGCACCATCCCCTGGCCAGAAAGCATACTGCACAACTGATATCAGACTGCCAAGCCAGTGGTCTGGGGAGAAAAGGGATGGTGATTGGGCAGGCTGGCTGCTACTCCAAGCCTCTCCATCCCTGGTGCCTGGAAGTTTGCTCCTCAGCTGACTCCTCCTCCCTGTCACGTTTTGCCTTCCAGTGACACGTTTTTGCCACCCGCACTCACCCGAACGTGATCCGAACTGACTGACCTGTTCAGTCATTTAGACGTTCGGAATTGAGTTCGGTTCAGTCAGTTTGTGTTCAAATTCGGGTTCGGTTGTCCGAACAAGCCGAGTTCGGCCCGAACTCCGTTCGCCCATCCCTAACGAATACTCTCAGAGGATTCAGATTCATATTTGCTTCCGTTAATTTCCTTTCAGTGCACATTTCTATGGTTATCAAAGGGGTTGGGATGAAAAGCTCAGGGCATTGGTAACAAGGTAGAAAATTTTTGCAATAGCAACATTTGTTTGGTTGGCAGGGGAAAAAAAGATTGAAAATAAAGGCAAGTTAAAAAAGATTTTAATTTCCGAGCAACCAATAATGACTAGTACTATGCAGGCATTTCTCTATTGTAGTTAAATGAGGTACCCTGCTCTGTTTTCCCCTGTAAATGCTTCCTTGGGCCAGTTAACTTGGATTTGATATCAGTATGGTTTTAATTTTGTCAGTGTATTTATATGCACATACAAGATGAGCAGATGTATATTTTATTATTAATTATTATGGTTGGAACTTACCTTATTTCAATGATTGATCTATTGTATTTATCTTATTTATGTTGGCTATGGCGGCAATAAATATACATACATACGTTGATCACCTCCCTAGGCTTTTAAGTGCTCATTTGAATCAAGAATAGGGAGTCTTTTGCTTCTGAGATACCAATTCAAAGTGAATAGTGACTAATGCACTCTACGTGGGGCTGCCCTTGATGACTGTTCGGGAGCTACAGCTAGTGCAGAACGCGGCGGCTCGGTTCCTTCCAGGGATGAGTCACCAGGAGCACATTACACCTATATATGCAAGAGACTGCCTGTCCTACTATGTTCCAGTGCGGCCCCTATGGATGGCCAGGAGTGCCCTTTTATGGGTTCCATTTGTTACCCAGGTCTGTGCGAGGGGCATTCTCAGTTGCTGCCCTGGTTGTGTGGAACTCCCTTCCCTAGGAGGTTTGCTTGAGCCCAAGCATCTTCCAAAGGTGAGGTAAAAAAAATAATTGAATAAACAATTGGCTGCCAGGTTTAGGGGTCGGTTGAGGTTTTTTGTGGGGGGGAGGAAGAGGGGGAAATTGTGAGGTGGTTGGGAAGAGTCTTATTGCATTAATTTGATTGTTGGTTTTCTGGATTGTAAACTGCCCTGAGCTTCTGCAGGAAGGGCAGCATATAAATTTAGCTCTGGCCTTGAGGCGGGTGGTCCGGTAGTGGGGGAGGTTAGGGTAAGGGGATGGGACCAGTTAGATTGGGCCGCCTTCAGAGGCTGATGGAACCTCAGTGGTTCCAAGAGGTCCTGAGGGAATTAACCCTGGACCTGGACGGTCACTCTGTTGATGAGCTAGTCAACATTGGAATAGCTGGTTGGGGGAGGCCATTGACAGAGTGGCTCAGAGATGCCCCCTGCCTCATCACCACAAGGCCCCTTGGTTTACCGAGGGGCTGCGGTGTATGAAACAAGTAGGCAGGAGGCTAGAGTGACGCTGGCGTCGGACTCGCTCTGACTCCGACTGACTTCTCCATAGGGTCTATTTGTGGTCCTATGTTGAGGCTGTGAGGACAGCAAAGAAGGAGTTCTTTGCTGCCCTCATAGCATCTGCAAAGTCATGCCTGGCGGAGCTGTTTCAGGTGGTGCGGAGACTGGTTAGTCCGGCCTCCCTCCGACTGGGACGGGGACTTGTTCCAGGCCTTCTGTGAGGAATTTGCCATCTATTTTGCAGACAAGATCGCTCAGATTCAGAGTGACTTTGATACCAGGTTGGGGGCAGTAGGTGGGGAGTCAGAGGTCACGGAGGCCCCATCTGGTCCAACTTTGTGGGGGGAGTTTCAGGAAGTGACGCTGGCCAATGTGGTGGATGTTCTGGGTCTGTGAGAGCCACCACTTGATCCTTGCCCATCCTGGTTGATGAAAGCCTTCAGGGAGACATTGGGGACGGTGCTGGCGAGAGTGGTCAACGCATCCCTACAGCAGGGGAGGTTGTCACCCTGCCTCAAGGAGGCTGTGGTCAGGGACGGATTGGCCATTGAACCCACCAGGAGAATTCCTGGTGGGCTGGCTGGGCCGGAGGGCCGGCCCTGCGGTCTGTTTAAAAAAATTAAGTAATTTTTTAAAAAAATAATTGTCGAACCCACGTCGGGTTGGATCAGGTTGGGACTGGGGGGGGGAAGAAGAGCCCAGCTCCCCCCCCCTCTGGCCGCGTGCTGGCCCCGCCCCTTCTTGCTCCCTCCCAGAAGTTGTATAAAAGCAACTTCCGGGGAGAGAGAAGCCTCACGGGCAGAGGCTTGGAGCAGGTGGCAGCGGTGGAGAGCATTTGCAGGGCCCGAATCCTCCTTCTTCCCGATTGATCGAGGCTCCAGCAGGCATGGCAGCAGCAGGGGAGAAGAGGAGTGAGTGGCGCAGCGGCGAGGGACCACAGGAGGACTCTGGCAGTGGTGAGGCAGCGCAGCAGCCAGGACCTGGTGGCAGCGAGGGGCAGTTCCGTTCTGGTAATGCTGCTGGGGGACCGCTGGGAGGGGAGTGGGGACTAGTGGGTTAGAGCAGGGGTGGCTGGGAGTTAGGGCTCCTGGCTTCTTCTATGGGAAAGGAGGGAGGCTAGTGGGTTAGAGCAGGGGGGTGGGCTGGGAGCCAGGGCTCCTAGGTTCTTCTCTGGGAAGGGAGAGGGGTTAGTGAGTTAGAGCAGAGGGAGGATCTGGGAACCAGTACTCCTGGGTTGTCTGGGACAGGAGTGGGGGCTAGTGGGTTAGAGCAGGGGGGCTGGGAGCCAAGACTCCTGGGTTCTCTGGGACAGGAGTGGGGGCTAGTGGGTTAGAGC